>JAQJVL010001457.1:75541-185218 GCA_035578905.1 Stictocephala bisonia | reverse complement strand
ACTCCAGACTTTCTAGTGTCTGATGTACAGTCGACCTTTTTGTGCTAAAACTTGTTAATGTTGTGAGTTCCTCTTGATTTGACTAAACAATTCTAGTCTTTGATTTCTCATGTAAAATTTTATGTCATATTTAATGTCTACGTTTTTAATAAGATATATTTATTTTTATTAGTTCTAGGTTTGTAAATTTCATAGTCCGTACCTGACGGAACCTAATTTTGTTGTCAAAAACTGTTTGTTTTAAATATTGTCTAAAATAATTTCTTATTCTGTCATATTAATGAATCTTTACTATGAATGACTTTAGTCTAAAAACAGTTGTTATTTTTTGACAAAGAACTTAATTAGGAACATTTTCAAATCCCGATCCTTGAGTTTTTTTGAGTTACAGTATAATAATTAAGGATCCACTTTTATTTTCTCCTTTCACGAATTTACGAGGTAAATTTAAATAATTGAAGTAATTTTGTTGTGAAATTTGTATACCGAATTCTTATAAACATTTATAAACATCTTTAAAACATTTTAAAGACGTCAATTTGTTTTTGAATTTTTCTTTATGACCTGCATGATTATGAACTGTTATTTAACTAATGCAAAACTATAATATTATTGTAGCTATTTATAAAAATCATTTGAAATATTTTATATATTGTTCAAATGATATGAAACTCATTAAATGAAACAGTTGTAGTTTTACTTTAGTTTCTCTTAAGAGTTTATGTAAAAGGGAAATCTTAAGTCGCAAAGTAATATAATTGTATTTATAGGATTATTAATAATTTTGTTACTATATGATTGGAATGAACAAAAAATATAAACAGTTATGAATAATTGAATAATTATATGACGTATATTTTCGCATCTAATACCATCTAAATATCAACCTTGCTAAACTGTTAAAATATTTATTGTTTTCCATCATGTGACTTCAGACGAAATGTTAACATTAGTCCATCAATATCTTTTACAATGTTTTTGTTTTAGTTGGTAAAACGTACAACCATATTTTCATGAAGCTGACATTTGAAAAATGGATATAATACAGTAATGGAAGTTGTTTCAGGCAGGAAGTGAAAAATCCCAACTTGGTTGAAACTACCAACTGGAAAGAGCAAATAAAACTATATGAGATGTTTTCAACGAGTTGGGTTATTGTTATGTATAGTATTAAATTGTAAACATAGTCGAAACTACTTCCCAAAGTACGCCAATGCAATATTAGGTACACTATTATTTGCAACTTGGTGTAAACGGTACAGTGAAAAATGCAAACCAAAGTTAATTTAATTTCATGGACTTACAATATGAATGTATACGTGTTATTGATTTTAATTGATAGTAGAAACATTCTTTTAAAAGAGTGTCTTCATTAAAATGTATTACTGTAGCTCAAACATCAAATATTTTCTAATACCTATTGCATGTGACGAGTTTCATTTGTGCTTCCACATATTGCCTTAAAAAGGAAAAAAAATCTAACACTTCGACGAATGCGTTATTTAATTTTACTTTTAATTTTTGGAGTTTTATAAATTCTAAATTTTCGACATCTGTTTTACAAACGTAAATTTCTCCTAATTGAACAGTATGTTATCAAATAGCCAGTTAACTTAGTTATCATCTTCATTCGTTACAGATTAATTGAATTAGTAAAAGTATTTTCGTGTCATTTTAAATCAAACAAAATAGTTCGGAATGTCCTTTCATGAATAAGTCTGTATTCTTCATCTAAAGTATCCTCAAAATACAGTTATTATATATCAGCTCAATAGTTTGTGTAGACATTGTCTTTTACCATTTGAAGGCAATAACTCAGTATCTATGGTAAATAGAAGTGTATTAACTTATTTTTAACGCTTAACTGTTGAAAATAATAATATTCAAAAATTTTCTTATTGTTGATTATTTGCTAATTGAATTAACTCCCTTGTCCTATTGCATATTTTATTTGTAAAAAATGTATACGTTTTAAAAATATTGATAAAGCCGAAATCAATATACGTTTCATATAATAAATTAATATTAAATAATTGTGGTCAATTACAGTTAAAGTAATGTTTCATATTCATACAATTTAATAATATACTAAAAGATTTAGTCAATCTCTTTAAATGTTACAACAGACAATGACAGACACACTTCATTGTCACAATATACACTGGAGATCTGTGTATATTGTGAATTGTGATGCGTAATAAATAACTAAACATTAATTTTTTTGTCACATATAACTAAAGTGAATAAAATTCAAAAGCATAATTTGGATAAAAAATGTTAAGTGTTGAAAATTATATAATTCACTGTAATGGAATTTTCTTGAACACTAGAATTTTCTGACATTATAAATGAAAACTCAAGTTAATGATTTAAGTTTTTGACAGCGAAAATCTCTTTAAAAAATGTATTCATATGTTGTGGCAAGTTTGATAGATTTGTATTCGTCTAAAAATATTTCTTAAATAACTAAAGGCTACATAACTTATGAATACTTACTAATAAAGTTAACTTAATGTTTTATAGCTTTACATATTATTTATTAATATACCCACGTAAAAGTTATTTTGAACTGTCTAAAATATTGAGTTCTATTGATATGACATTGGTGTCTCTGCAACAGAAATAACACTTGTCCATTATATTAATCACATAATAATATGCATTATTATGAAACAAATAAGATATTAACAATAATAAATACAAAAACGTCCTAATAATTTTTTTAAACAGTTTTATAAGGTAAGCAGTACAATAAAGGGAGGGACTGACAAGGTGTTAGCCCAGTATCCCCATGAAAAACTGGAGAAACACGTTTAGCTCACTATAAATTGAAAGTGACCACTTATTTCTTTCTTGTGTATGATTGTATTTACAATATGTGACGGCACTGAGCCGTGATTCAGGTACAGATATGTATTGCGGGAATTGTATCACAAATAGCTCAGGCACTTCTAAGATTGTTATAAAAGATTTTGTTTTAACGTACGGTGGCATTAACCCACCCATACACGTACGGTGTCATTAACCTAAAAACCCACCCCTACAAGTACGGTGGCATTAACCTACCCACACTCCCATACACTTACGGTGGCATTAACCCACCCGCCCACCCATACACGTACGGTGGCATTCGAAACAATAAGAACATTTTGAATATTATTATTTTATATTTAAATCTTAAAATATTTATTAAGGAATTACTTAATTATTTTATAAGCTGGGTGAGGTTATAAAGTAAGTGGGAAAGTACTTAGTTCTAAAAATATAAAAATGTATCATCTTATACTAAATCTTATCCAACCCCGCCGTTATCCTGAATGCGCTTCGTTATAAGGTGCAACTGATAAAAGAAATAAGGCAAGTTTGTCAATATCCTTCAGACTTATGATGCAAAACGCTACTTTGCGGAACAAAGAGAAATGCGAAATTAATATTAGCAGTATTTGCAGCAATTGGTTGTCGGTTGGTCAGCAGGTCATCTGCATCCAAGAGTGCTTTAGGGTAGAATGATATGTTTCAATATGATAAAACTCCATAACTTTAATGTAAAGATCAATATTAATTTTATTGAATTAATAAATAATCATCTACCACACCAAATATATGACTGTTGAAAAAGTTAAATTTGTCATATATTTGTCATATTGGATAAATTATTTGTTATTATTATTACTATATCCTTAAGAATCAATAGAGCCGTAAATATTATTGTAAAAGAATTAAGTGCTCTGAATTATTAGAAGAACCGCCATTTTATCTAAATAACAAATTGTTTATATAACAAGTTTATCAGGGGCATAGCAATGGGTAAAGAGTTGAACAAACTAGACAAGGTTTGCCCCACAGATTTGTAGATACTACACTCTGTAGGCAAAATTCAAGTGTAGTTACATTAAAATAAGGTTTTAAACGTCTATTTCAAACTTAGTCAAAAGGTTATGTTGAACAAATAAGAGGAACTCTCCGAAATTTCATATTGAAACTTGTATTACTATTCTTTCAACATAAATATGAGTGTTAATAGAACCATTTAAAAATATTTTTTTAAATAGAGGTTGTATTTATAATTGGTCAGTTATAAAAGTTGCTGTACAAACTAATTAATACAATAATATATGAGCAATTTATTAATCAATAAAATGTTTGATTTATATACAATAGTTTTTAAATATACAATACGTTTCGAAAGGCTACCCATCATACAAATCATTTTACTCTCATGGCTCACTTATACTTATTTATATTTTTATTTTAATTTTGCATTTGATAAGCACAAATTCCCCATAAAAACATAAATGACGATAAAATGGGTTGGCAAATGGTATAAATATTTAAAAATAGTTTCTACGTCACAACTAAAACTGAACTGTTCAGATGTTGGTTTTTCTGTAATACCAATATGTTTCAATAAGAAACACAGGGAACAGTTTCTTAATCAATGATTTAGAACGAATATGTTAATTATAAAGTATCTGTCAATTTATTAACTTAACTTAACAAGTGTTTGATATTGGTCTTAAGAACTGCAATACATATATCTTCAATATTTAAAATTGTTATGGAAAAAACAGTTTGTGGCATAAAACGGATTTTGACCGAAACTAAAATCGTTCGCTCTAAAAGATTATGAAGTAAAGAATAGATAATTTTGATTAAACATTTCTATATTTGAGAGTTATTAACAATTTTGTTTAAAACCATTTATGAATATAATGAAATATTCATTGTTATAAAATTTTGTATTTTATCATACACAAAAGCAATTTAAATGATAAACTTGTATTGATGTATGTAAAAATGTATTGATAATTGCATTTTAAAAAGTTCCATCGTATTGTATGTGAACGCATACGATAAGCGAAGTAACTCATGAAATGTATTGTAGTTTCCATTGTTATATGTAGTTAGACGTTTATATCGTACGAGATTTGACCCGTTATTTGTTACCGGTTACTCAATAAAGCTCATGACAGTCCAATCGTACCAAACCAGCCATTAGTGCTGGAGGCAGTCCAGAGATTACACTCATGTGTACTCGGCTGAGCAGTTAGGGCCCGGATAACGTTGTCCCAAACATTCTAGGCTCGTTATTGCACTGTCATTTACCAACTTGGTAATTACTGGGCTAACTAATTACTAACTGAAGTTCATTACACTCACGTGTGTTCTACTGGGCAGAGTTGGTGTCTGGACAACGTTGTCCCAAACACTCTAGGCTCGTTATTGCACTGTCATTTACCAACTTGGTAATTACTGGGCTCAGTAATTACTAACTGAAGTTTATTACACTCATGTATGTTCTACTGGGCAGAGTTGCAGTCTAGACAACGTTGTCCCAAACATTCTAGGCTCGTTATTGCACTGTCATTTACCAACTTGATAATTACTGGGCTTAGTAATTACTAACTGAAGTTTATTACACTCATGTATGTTCTACTGGGCAGAATTGGCGTCTGGACAACGTTGTCCCAAACATTCTAGACTCGTTATCACACTGTTATTTACCAACTTGGCAATTACCAGTTTCAGTAATTACTGGCTGAGGTAATTACATCATGTGTATTCAACTAATCAGCTAGGGACCGAGTAAGGTTTCTAAACATTCTGGTAGTTCTGTATTTTGTTAGTCCACAGGCGCACCTGAACATTTGCTACATCATAACGATCTCACGACATTATTAATTTTACTTCCAAACCAAGTAGTGTTTTCACCACTCCCTGTACAGAACCATATTGCTACAGTTTCTCCTATTATACAAATTTAGGCAGCCTCGTTTATTTGACAAGTCTTGGTCATTTCCCCTTTCTTGTATGTAGTATTGTGCCTCCTAGTTGGTGGTTATCTCCTGAAATGCTTTAAATATTTCATATTATTAACAAAAAGACAATACATAGCAATATATAAGTACTTAATTGACAAAATTTATTTTGTTCTTAATTCTTACTACCCTTTTGTTTAATTTTCTCTTCATTAATGATATATAACTTATTAGGTAAGTTATGGCAAGAAATATTCATAATAACAGTATTTTTCTATAAAATATTGGTAATTTTGTCATGTTTAATTACTGTAAACTCTTTTTAAAATATTCAGTCTTCATGTACTAGTTTCTTAACACATTTTTTTATATCCTATGTATATTTAAATGTTAATAGTAATCTTGTACTTTTTTATTTTATTTCTTTCTGTTTATTATTTTACATTTTAAACTGCAGCATTTCAATAAACCGCTAAATATAGAAACAGTTATGTCAGACCATCAAGTAATAACATTGTGACGGTAAATTGGAGTATTCTCTAATATCACTTACAATAAACATACCAAAATGAATATTCAATACATTAGCATCTACTGACACTTCGATCAATAACATTGTGTTTAGAGAATGTGATCAAGGTACTCGATGTAATGTTGATCTGCCCGTTCCAAAGTTAATCAATCGTGGGATATTCACCCCTCTCAACGATGCTAAGTTACAACCTTCTCTCTATTAATTTATACAATGGAATTCATTTGCTTACGTTCCTGACATGATTAGTTTCATCTGTTATGTTTACTTTGTTAGCAAACTTCCATTACCGATGGATTAGTTGCTGAAGTATTTGTTATATATAGCGTATGGTTTTTGTCAGCTACAATTTTTAAAGTTAAAAGAAAAAACTCCAAAGTCATTAGATTATTATAAAATTAAAAATAAATAAATAAATTAAAAAGTTATCTTATGTCACAACACTAAATCCAATCCATCAAGCCATTTAAGACCTGCCTCATATATTCTATTTATACTAGCTAATCTCTCCGTAAAACAGCGCAAGGGGCACTCTGAAACTATGTGATCCATTGTTTGGATAGACTCCTTGCAATCCAATGACTGATCTATTGTCAATCCACATTTGTATTTCCAGTAGTTATATCTGCCTACTCCAGTTCGGAACCAATTCGACAATGTCCACTTCCCGCGAGGGAGGTTGATCCCACCTACAGATATTAGCGGATTGTTAATAAGGAATTATTTTGTCCATAAAAACTGTTCCACGCTATGGTCCAGCTAGTACTGGGTGAGAAATTTGATCTGCTCAACTGGAAAGCAGTACGTAGAGGTGGGTTTCGAGATTTTAAGCGACCGTTCTGACGTGGGTAATCCTGGGTAATGGGGAGGTGAGGGGCATTCAAGATCTTATTGAATTCTTCAAGTAGTGCCTCTTGATATCTTGTCTCTGAAGGAGCTATATTGAATAGCAACAGGATCCAAGGTAGTGTGGTTGCCATGAGACTACCACTACTGTCGGTGTAGAAATGATGTGCACTCGAGTTTGAAGGTTGTTTTCAACTGTGAGACCTACGAAAACTATAATCACACCAATGTTTTCCTCGTTTGATTTTGTACGTTGGGCCATAAGATTTTTTTTATTTATGAAAATATTTTATAATTTGTATCCTAGTTTGAACAAAAAAGTACTGGTATTTTGACTACTTTCACTCTACATGAAATTTACATTGTTATAGCTTAAAAACCCGTTAATGTATCGCATTTATATATTAATACCTGGTTGATAGAAACGTTTTATATAAGTTTTATCAATTTATAATTTTGATAAATTCAAGAAAAAAGGTCCTCATCAATTCCCAGAAACATTGTTTTCTTGGCTTCTAGAGGTCGTTAAATTATTTACTTAGTCTTGTTGTAATTCTTATGACATGTATAGTTAAGGTACATTATTTTCATATGTTTAAATAAATGCAGTGATTTTATAATAATTTAAAGGTATCAGTTTAAAGTATTTTAAATTGATTTAAATTCACCCCATTTACCTACAATTATTAAAGTAACGAATCGTAATTACACGTGTAATAAGGATTACAATAAGACCAAGTAAATGATTTTACAACTTCTAGAAGCCAAGAAAATAATATTTCAGAGAATTTATAAGAGCTTTTTTTCTTGAAAAGTTCACATTCTAAAATTGATAAAACATATGAAAAAATTGCTATTAATCATATAATATAAACGCAATACATTTACGGGGTTTTTTAAAAATAACGCTGTAAATTCATGTACAGTAAAAACTACTTAAAATTACGGTACTTTTTCCAACTAGGATAACAATAAATTATTAAACCTTGTATTATATATAAGAACGCATATATCATAACGTACGATCAAACAAGGAAAACAATAGTATAATTAGATTTTTCGTAGGCCTCTTAGTTACTTAGAAAACAACCTTCAAACTCGAGTTCACATAATTTCTGCGCCGAATGTAATAGCTCTCATGGCTCTATTAAGTTGGACGTTAATCACTATTGTATGTGTGATATTTAGCCATACGGCAACACCGTATTCAGCAGGGGAATACACCAGTGACAAAGCAGTGAAGGAACCGAAGAAACACTCACAAATGATCTTGCAGCACTCAAAAAATATTTTTGATCCTGGAAGCTGAATCCTAACTCATCAAAAACCGAAGTAGTCTGCCTCCGCCTAAGTAATCGACGCTGAAGTAGTAACCAAATAGTACTATTGCGTTTTACTTAAAAAAAAGAAAACTATTTTAATTCATTTCATAAAGTGACAGCATTTTTTTTTCATTTATTTTTACTACCCGAAGTGTTGTTAGTGATTGAAAGTTTAACTGTACAAAATTTATCTAGTAACCTCTCTCATTTGTATGAATACAATTTTTACTATTTAAAATTTTAAGCCAAGCAATGTATAGATTAAACTTTTCAATTTTATATTTTATTTTAGTACAAAGTTAAGACAACTTTGAAGATAAAAACAATTTATCTTTGCAATTCGGTTTGATTTTAAAACTTAAATCTTCCATAACCATTCGGTAGTAGAAGTATTAAAGAAAAATATTATTGTTTCTTGATATAAATGGTGACTTAATAATATCAGGCGTAGATAATAAAATCAACAAATATATTTTAACTAATCATCCCATATATATTATAGCTCACTCTGAATATTTTGACTTAGGGTTTTTTTTCATTTGCTTGGACATTCAAAAACAACATAAGTCTACGTAATGTTCCAATAATAATACACGAAAATGTTGCAATTCATTTAAAAAAATATATTGATTCTTTTATTCTACTGAAAGTTCTTTTATTCCATTTTTAGTTTAGTCTAAATAGAATGTAAATAACATTAAATATTGAAACATTATATACAGCATAATCTTTGAACAAATAGAACTGAAATTTAAATGTTGTAATTAATAAACATTTCAAATACGAGATACGTACTATCCACATACTAGGCGAATGATTTTTATACTAATTTTTAAACATACGGCATGCATGTACACTAGGTTAGTACGACAAGCACTTGTGTATACATTTGTATAACGATCAAGATAGTCATCAGGTCATACGTTCCATTTGGCTACACACTCAAGGTGTATTGTCTAAAGTGTATAGATCGTATACATGGGCTAAACCACTTAACTAGAGTATGTACGTCCGTAATACCTAGGAACCTTATGGCACTAATGGTAGTTGTGGACTCATTGCTTACCATTAAACTTTTATAATAAGTAAAAAGATCTTCAATTAACAAAAGGTTAATGATCATTCATATTTAGCAATGGTTCATATAATTTATAAACTTTATTTTATGAAATGATTTGAATATATATTTTTTTATTTTTAAGGATAGTATTAGCTTTTTCTTTGACATACATATGTATATATATCTTCAATTAGTTTTTAGAACACTTAGGAAATTTTATAATTTTGTAGGAGAAATGGGGAGGGGGAGAACGCAATATTTATAAACAGAAATTGATTTATTATTTTATGATTATAAATCATGTAAACCAACGTCTACTACGTTTATATATTATCTGCAGTTTATATTAGTGCATGCAGGTGTTAGGTACATTAGGGGGGAAGGGTTACGCAGCCAAACTGCTCAGCCAGTACGCCTAACGTGAATAGGTTAATCAGCCACTCCTAAAACTAATATCTAGCCAGCAAAATGTCAGTCCTACATAATTTCAATGTTCGATTATTCCTTGAAATGTATAAATAAAAGTTGCCAAAACATACTCCAATTTAGGTAACCATTGAATAGTTTGATATGTTTAAGCAGTTTAGGGTCTATGATTTTTGAGTTAAAGAAATTCACGTTTTTAATATAAAGAACAGGTTTATTTTTAAAGGGATATCACAAGATAAACAATTGTTGTATAAGCATTTTATATAACTTAATTACCATTATAATGACGTTTTTAAACACTATAAAACACTTTATGAATATTAGCAACAGCAAAATTTCCTAAAACACGTTTTTTCACTGCTACATAAGTTTACAGTAAAGTTATCAAAATATAAATGTTTTAGTTGTAGCCTTAATTAAGCTACTATTTATTTTTGATATGTTGAACAACTTAAATGAGAGATTAAAATAAAAATTCTTCAATGATAAAAAGTTTCTTTATTTTTTTTTTTTTTTATTATAACTTCAACAAAATAAAATTGGATTTATTCTACCAATAATAATAAAAACGAAAATAATAGATCTTTCTTTATTTAATTAACGGAACACAAATAAATTAAAGATCAAAACAAATCAAATATCTTCAGACCAGAACCTTTTTATTAGGCCAACTGTATCAATAAATCTCTTTAAATTCTCAATTTCAAAAATTTACTTTAATTGAAGATTTTCCTTAAATTGACAAATATTGCAAAATTGCCTCAAAATTCTTAATTTGAAAAATTGAAATATTGAAAACTGAAAATTGCCTCCGGGAGATCTGAAAAAAAATAAATAACCAGCTTTTAGTGACTTGAAACATTTTCCTTTCTACAAAATTTTTAAACAGAAAACAAAGCACTCCAAGAACTGTCACTAGAAGAATGACTACAAACAAGAACAAGTTTTAACCGCGCATGCTTGGTGGATCTTACCCTATCTACTAAAACCCTACTGAAAAACCTAACTAGAGAAAACTTGTAAAAATTACTTACGTAGCTGTCCTGGAGGTTTTAACCCAAAACGTGACCACAAACAAAGCGCGACATACGCTCACACACTCACAAGCGACAAGGAAAAATTGCCGAAACGGAAGACAAGACTCCGGACGGTTAAAATCGCCGTGAAGAACAAACGTGGTCACTCGCCAAAAGATTACTTCCAACTGCCCGAACGCCCGCAAACCTTCCACCAACGGACTTACTCTAGAAGCTAAATCAACCAATAAGAACCCTCTAAACCAGGACAACCGAACAGGTAAGGCTCACCAAACATGTTGACTTCAGAAAACATGTCGCATGAAATTGACAGGAAATTAACAAACGTGAATATACTGGTTATTTAGCTAATTTAAATGGGAAAAAACTACTTTTTTATTTGAAAGGGGAAGATTCTGAATTTTTCTCAAAACTTGGAGAATTTATATTGAAAACTTTTGGTAAAAGAACCAAACACCCAAATCTCTCAGTTCTTACAATATTTAACATTTTCTAGACACAATTCTCTAAAATCATTATAATGAGACAATTAACAATTGTTACATAGTGTAGACGCACACGTTGGTAGAACAATGTTGAAGAAAATGTTTTTTCTTGTTTCAGCCCAACCCAACTTACTAGAGGAATAATATTATCAAATTTGCTAATCCCACAATTCTATTAAGAAAATGCAAATCACATTTTGATTCATAACAATAGTACAACATACAAATAGAAAAACTAGCACTAGTAACAAAGCTCCTGGTCGAAATAAACTCCAGAATACGGTTTTTATTGACAAATGGAAGGTTTACCACACTTAATAACTGAAAAAAAAGAAAAAAAAAGAACTGAACAATATTTATTAATTGGGATATAAAAAGGTATTTGTTTTATTTACTTTCAGTTCGAACTGTGGTAAATTTGAAATTGGTCACAGCTATCTCTAAAAAAATGTATTGACCAGACTAAATAAAGTTTATTTATAATTTGGAAGATGACTAAACAAAATACATTGAATCCGTTGAAACAGTTTTTATTAAGGTCGTATTTACAAGTTATATAGTTTAAGAAAAGTTACTAAGTTTTAATATATAATAAATAACGCACTTATTTATTTTATAGGTACATGACATGTTAAAATTGTGAATTCAATCTATTATTTTGTAACAGCTTATACACTTTTCTACTAAAATTAACTATACATTTGTTTGTCATCGTTAAAACAATAAAAGTAGCAAGTTCAAATAAATTCCATTTCTTATATAGTAACCATTATTAGTTACATTTAAATGTAATGAACACTTTGAGTATAATGGAAAACGTAATAAATGCAATTTTACTTCCTTTTGACTCGTAATGGAAAGCTACATAGAAGTTGAATAATATATTTTTCTTGGTTCATATTACAGTGCGTATAGGTTGGATACACAAGCGCTGTAATATTGACATTTGCTGAGGTATGAAACCAATCACCGGTTAGCAAACATCAGGTTTTGTGTTATATTCACAAAAAGAAATGCCGTCGATATACTGCACTGAATAAAATACTGACTGAGCCTTTGGAATTATTTACTATCATCTTGTAATCAAATTGTAATTCAAGGTGTCATGTTTAACGCCATTTATTTTGCAGCTCCGTATTTACGTTATTAACTCTGTTCATGTATTAATTTCTTCAAATTTCTTGTGATACAAAACAGAATTAAAGCCGATTAAAATGTGTCATTTATTTTTTAGCACAGAGTCTATGTAGACAGTGTCAAGTAACTTTAATTGACAATAACAAAATAAAATTGCTACGAATCCTACAATAACGAATATTGTTTGAGTTAGAGAAAGATTATTTAAAATCAAAATAACTTATCTAAGTATTACATTTATGAATTGTTTGATGGTTTTGATTCCTCTAAACAATATCGTAAATTAATTTCTTGGTAAACTTTTGTACATGCATGTTAGCATTATTATATTTATAAATATATTTATTATTATATTCCAATATAATTATTATATTAGAGCGGCCGTAGCTAAGGTGTTAAGGCGATGGCATGCCACTCGTCAAGTCTGGGTTAGATTTCCGATGTGACCACATCAGTTTTTGCCCTGCCGCTACCGTGACACGGAAGTCATGTAAAGCCGTTTGTCCCCAAGTTAGTGTTAAGCCTCTCCCCCTATACACGATCGCTTCCGTCATGACGAGTCGCTCTCGACGAGAATACGCCTAGAAAATCTTTGCTTTCTTGCTTTGCTTCACCATACACGATCAAGCCTCTACCTAGCTGTCGCCGAGTCGATGAGTCAGTCGCACATCACTCCCTTTCTATTCACTTGTATCGCGCACATTGTTCATTCGATCATCGTTATTGTTTGAGTGTTTGTTTGTGTCATGGCTTGTAAAAGGGACGTTGTAACTGCAATGCTTTTATTTGACGAAATGGGTATTTTCGAAGAGAAGAAGAAAATAAGAAAAATGTGGGAAAACACTGGCTTATATAGAAGAATCAATTCACATATTAGAGAGGACTACGTAGCCCTAACCTCGCATTGTCAAATAACACAATTTTATTTGACATTTTAGAATTGGTGTAGATTTAATATTAACAAATATTTCTCACTAAACTCTTATCAGTACGTATAAAACCTTGAATTGATAAGAAAAGTTACCCAATTTAATAATCGTGACAGGACATCGAATGTCCAGTACTTTAGCCTACTATATTTAGTCTATAACTTATGGTTTCAAGGAATCTTACTTAGAGATCCTGACATTCGGCCTCCACTTGTGGTTTTCCTCTTTAGCCTGAGTTTGAAAGGGAAATTAACCAATAAGCGGTAGCAAACAAATAAACAATAAAATATCACTGTACGTGTACGGGTGAGTGGGTGGGTCAATACTACTGTTCGTGTACGGGTGTGCGGGTGGGTCACTACCACTGTACGTGTACGGGTGGGTGGGTGGGGAAATACCACTGTACGTGTACGGGTGGGCGGGTGGGTCAATACTACTGTACATACCTGTACCATTTACATGATATTACATGGTAATGTAATATCATGTAAAAAGGAAAACATCAGAAATATTCTTAAAACTCTTTGATAATACAAACCATTCAAAAATGTGAAGTGAGATTGCTTTACTGCACTGCAGTTGGGAATAAACATGTTGGTAGTCGTCCAAACAGCTGCTTAATTCCCACTTAATAGCGTAAATATGCTCTTTATCCGATCCGCTGATGCTGAAATTGGTTTTTGAGAGACAGGAATAAAAAACTGTTTATACCAATTGAACCAACAAGCTTTCATATCCTCTCGGTAATTGATTTGCCACGCGGTAATCATTATGAAAGCGATGGAAAGTTATTTCAATTGAAACCATACCGGCTTTGAGCATAACTAGTGGATTAAAATCAAGTTTTTGAATAAATATCTGATATGATTTGTTAACGAGGTTTACATAACCTAGGTAATGACAGTTGAACATTTTAAAGGATGTGTCAACAACATAAAATCGAATCGCAAAAACTAACGTCTAATACAAAGGTACAAAATGAAATAACTCGATGGTTTACAACAGGTTTACACGATTACATGTAATTTACGTATATTGTGTTTCAGTAGGTAAACTAAGAACATGTCTTAATCTATACTTCTTGAAATAGTTGTGTTACATTACAAGAGGACACCCTTGCACGCTTCGCGTGCCAACCCGACGCTCACTGCACCCGATACACATCGGCTAATCTGTACTTCTTGAAATGATTTTATTACATTACTAGGGGACACACCTGCACGCTTCGCGTGCCAACCCCGACGTTCACTGCGCTCGATACACTTCGGCCGCACATAATAGAAGATTAAGCGTAAAACGTAAAATCTCAATATTCAATTTATTTACAGTATCTTACACACACTTATTACGTTGCTACCTGTTTATTAGTATAAATACCCAATGGTATTAATTTGTATATTTAGAAGGTGTTCGTCTTATTTTCTTTTTTTTTTAACAGCTGAAGATTAAACTATTAGTATTTGTAGCTATTGAGAGTTTTTAAATAGGCATTCAAGTTTTTCTTGAGAGAGGTGGGACTGCTAACTTAAGATATTTTGAATAACAACTCCCAGAAATTTAACAGTCTCTAATGAATCACTATTATCACAAGGCACATTTAACATCGATCATTTTGACATCCAAGGGACAGTGAAGCCGAGTGCTTCTTTAATTATTCTTAAATGAATACATACTTCATTGTTGAAAATAAAAATATTTCAACTGTTGAAAATTAAATACTAAAAATTCTATAGAATATGATTTTAAAAGAGTAGTAAAAATGCAGTATTGAATACACAATGCAATCAGAGTATGTATTCACTGCATTTCCTGTAGGGTTGATGCACACAATCAGGCAAGTGGGTTAGGATTAACTCACAAGGCTGGACTAGCACAATAACCAAATAACGGTTATTCAATAGTGAAATTATTTGTTTATTGACAATGGATTGTAAGTATCGTATTTAATGTAATTAAAAAATAGTGTACGAAAGTATCAAAGCATAATACATAAACACAGTAATCACTTTATTAATTCATTTACTATAAAGCTAGATGTAGATTGACTCACTGAAAACTTATTTTGAAATACTTCCCTCGTCTTATCATACCTGACATACATACTTGAATTAAAATTCTAAGCTGGAATTTCCAGAAAAATTCAAAAAAGTTGACTTTTTAGTTCATACAAAATATTGTGGCTTTTTTGGCTGAAAATTGATCACCATGAATTTCTTAGGGAACATTTTTGTAATAATAATTATGTTTTCTCTAGTGGGATTCTACAATTAAAGGTATTGCACATCTCATTTTGGATTAGCCAAAGTTTGTAGTCTCACTGACCAAGTGAGCATTTAAAAATGCTTTAAAAATAAAAAAATTAACTGGGAATTTAATTGTATTTTTTATTTACTTATTGAAATAAAACATAAGAGGGTGGTACTAAAGAACGGAAAATATTTTCCTAAATATAATATGTCCTTACATATTGGAAGAGGCTAGGTTTTTGGGATCACCACCCCAAAACACAAAAATGCCACAAAACAAAAAAAGGGTGGTACAAAACTAAAAGTATACTTTTCTTCATACTTAATGTACCATCAGGTTTTCAAAAATATAATTTGATCGGCTTCCTTCTCGAAAAAATTTTTAAATAAAGTTTCCAAAATAACAAACAATTTGGGTACAAAACTATTAGTATTCTTTTAAAATTTAATATAAACATTTTTAAATAAAAAATCTTTGAACTCACTTCCCCGAAAATAAAAAAAAATGTATCCTATAACAAAACATATTTTAATACCAAATTAAAACACCCAAGTAAGATTATATATTCTACTGAATTCAAATATAAATTAGTATACCTGAATTTGGATTTGGTATTCTAATTTATATGAGCTAAGTACTTTGAAAATCAAAATTACTAGATAATTTATAAATCTATTTGAGTGGGGAGATAAATTAAACATATTTTTCTTCCTAATCTTTGTATGCTTTCGTGTTTATGAAAAGACAAAATTAACGCTGCTGTTACTCTTGGTTTCTTTTCTATTGAAGTTTACTGGCAGCACTGTCATTAAACCAAAATATATTTAATAATAACTAAAACAATCACGTTGGACGTCATATTAAACGTGCTGTAATTATCAAGCTGATTAATACACATAAAATTTGGAAAAGACTAAATATATGGGTTATAATACTACAAAAGCCAAGTTTACTTCTAACGACTCGTGGTGCCGAAGGCCAAGCTATGGAGGGGGAGTCTACCCAACGGGCGAAGCTAGTGCTTGAAATAACCATTAATAACGTCCTGTGGTTTGCTACATTGCATCGTTGACTGTTGGAAGATCACCTATTCATAAAGTAGAACGCACATTTCAAGTGAAAATAAACATTTTCTTGCACATCTCGTATGCTTGTTTTCTTGATTTTTCTGATTTATTCCTTTTTATTATATATTATTATTATTGTTATTATATTATTATTATTATTGTTATAATTATAATATATTATTATTATAATATATTATTATTGTTTAGTTATTATATTTGTGAATCTTTATATTATAGACTAATATCTTTATTTACGCAAATTTAAAGAATAGTCAGTCAACTGTCCAAACTATTCATAGCAAAATACTATGAAAATTTAGATTTTGCAACATTTTTTTAATATTAGATTGTATGCACTTATATAAATTAAATATTGTCAATGTGCGATATTAAAAATATCTCAGTAACCTATATTTATCTGAGGTGGATAATTTAAATAAAACCGTGTAAATATCATCAATATAGCTGTCGTTAATAATGAGCTAAAACCATACATTACCTAACTTGAAAACGTCCTGATAAATACTTGTTAGAACTGATTTAAACAGAGTAAATGTCTATAAAATAATGAAATACAAAATAATATTTATTTTAATACTCCAAATAACATATAGATTATAGTTATTAGTATTTAGGAATTCGTAGAGTAGAAAATAAAAAACTATATAAAGGATATACAGACTTGAATATATTTAAACACAATGTAAATGAAAATAAAGGCCAGGAATATTGCATACACAATACAATCAAGGGATGTATTCGCAGTGATTCATTGCGGAACTAACATGCACAAAGAATATGAAGCAAGCTGTAACATGTTTCACGTGGTCAAACAAAATAGTATACTCGAAAAGTAGGCTAAAGTAAATTTTAGTTATATGTATGAAATATAAGAGTCCTAACCGATTTGCATAATATTTATAATTAGTCGAACACGAATTAATAGAACATATTCGGCGAAGGAACAACAAAAGAAAAATATTGTTATACTAAAACTATATATATTACTTTATTTTACGTAGTTTTATCTCTTGTAGTGAGTCTTAAACAGTCGTGTGTTGACGTAGTCCCAACGTAGGCCCCATGGTGCCAAGCGACGGTCGTCGAAAGACGGCCGTAATGAAAATACAATAACTTAAATGTTTCCATTTATGCACGACGTCGGGTGGTCATCGAAAATCGCCTGTCATAACATTACTGTATATGGAGCTATTTATGCACGCTGTCTTTCGACGACGATAAGCAACCGAGCGTCGGGCGGTCGTCGAGTTGACGTCGGGCGGTCGTCGAGTTGACGTCGGGCGGTCGCCTCTATCCCGTCTACCATTTGGTGATCATATTTTTATATGATCATATCGTTTTTATTATGCTAATTTATATGTGAAAAATATTTTATCAAACAAATTAACAAATCCCCACTACTAAATAAATACATCAAATTCGTAACGAAACCGTATTGAAAACAATATTACTTACAGTATAGTCACTGCCATCATTTCTTCGGGTTGGATATACAATCCTTTGACTAGATTTGGGTTTGAGAATACAGTAGTTCTAACTTTAACAGATAATTAATTCATCAAAGGACACAACACTCATCTGGAAATAGTTGAATAACTTTTCACACTCGAGTATAAAAGTTTTAAATGACGAACGTTGTTAAGACAGTGTACCAACCATCTCCTTATATTTCCTCTTGTTTGTTTTTTATCATGAAATACATATACATTACGCAAGGATCCATTTTATACAGTGAGTAACTTGAGCTCAACTAAGGAAACAAATCAGCCTGAAGTAGCAGGGAGAAACGTCTGTACAACGACCACCCGACGGTTCGTACGGTCAACATCATCCAACGCTCTGTAGGCGCTTTGAAATTTTTCTCAGCGTCTTGGAACGACCTTTGCCTGACACCATGCATAAAAGGGGCCTAGGAGAGAGGGAAGCGCCTGACAACAGTGATTGGCAATAAAGCCAGCTACTGTGTTCATAAAGCCTACCTTCAAAACCGTAAGGCACTAGTTCTGCTTACATTTTCAATTTTCGGTAAAAGATTACACTGTGCAATCCACCAAGACTCCTTTAAGATTCCCTCTTAAAAGTTCCCCCCTCGTTGATTGGCCCTCCTGCATCCCCAATAAGCATATTTTGCATTGAATTCCCCCACCGAGTATTACTGCTCCACGTCCTGCGATCAGAATATCCCAATACACGTACAGTGGTATTGAACAACCCACCGACATATGGTGGAGACAACCCATCCATATACGTACGGTGTAGATGAACTATACTACGTGTAGGGGTGAGTGGGTCGGTAAGTACCATTGTAATTGTATGGTGGGTGGGTCAGTACCAATGTGTTATATTTTGCCTTTTTATATTTTAAAATTGTAACAACGCATACCACTGAGGATGCCACATCACAGAATGGGTGAAGGTACCTTGATGCGGATGTCACTGGAAAATATAGATTCTGTGCTGCTTGTATTAGTTAGTAATTTTAATTAACATATAAATGACATCAAATTATTCATACGACGAACAGCTGATATGTTTAACAAAGATAGTGGGTTAGGTTAGGTTGGATTGTTATAAAATTGGCCGTTATTGCATATTGCTAAGGTAATGTAACCTAACCTATTTGACCAACCTAACCTAGGTTAAGTAAAAGAAAGAACTTAATAGACCTAACTATACCCCTAATAAAGACGATTTTAATTTCATTTCGTCATGAGGGATTTGTATGTATCCCATGAAAGTACCCATACAAGTACGGTGGTACTGATCCACCTCCCATACATGCACGGTGGCTTCCTAAAGCACTCTTAAATAGTTGTAATTTGAAAAAATTTAAAAATTACTTTATCCTCCTTTTTAAAGCTTATTATTGCAGCAAAGTTAAGCAGAGAAAATGTTAAATTAGGACCGATGAATGCTAACCGCAGATCATCGCCTTAATGTAACTTCCGAACTATGGATCAACAAAGAAGATAAGGGTACATATTATTTCACCGGGAATTAAACTCAGGTTCCTTGATTATGTTAATAAACTTGTTTATATGACCACATATGACATATTAAAAACAAATGTAATATCTTTCAGACCAATGTAAATGCAAATACAGGCCTGGATTATTGAATACACAATGCAATCAGTGTGTGTATTTACTGCACATCTCTAAATGGGAGGATGGTAATATGTGCACAGATTAGAATGTATCACCGAGTTGGGACCAATGTGGAGTCAGTATGTAAGATAACTTATTTATATCAACAGATCTAAGCAGTTAATGTATGTACATAGTGAGATCGTCAATATACTATATTTGGTTAAAACTAGTTTATAAACTGAACATTACAAAATATTGTTGTCTTATGTTCATCATGCAACATGCAATTTATTATTTAAATGAAAACATTTAATAATTTTTATAAAAATGTTTTTACAATAAATGCTAATTTTCCGACAGACGTTCAAAACTGATTACCCTTTTCAGTTATGCTTAAAAATCGTTCTTTAAACTGATTATAACTTAAATGAACTCGAAACATTTAAGATAAACATATTTTTGTTTATACATGCATACACTCGGCGCATAAAAAGAAAATTGTTACTCTGTAGTTTTTTTTTTAATTTTTTTTAGCATTAAAGCGGGATATACAGTTATTATATCAAATAGAACCGAGACTACAGTTCTGAGTTGGAGGTTAGGATTGGTGTTTTATATTTTTAATTTTTAATTCATTTTAACAGAAGTCCCTTATTCAATTAAATAACCAATATACATCTGAATAAATAATATTAAAATAACATTACATAAAAATACAGCCCTCTCTTAGGGACCATAAGGGATAATATAGAGTGGAACAGAATTTTTAATCCAAATGTACTTAATCACAAGGGCTTGATCACTATAATTGAAAAAAAATTGAAAATTAGGCGCTTGAATATTTAAACACTGAAAATATTGTTGAACAAAAAGTCTCGTTCGAGCCTAATCAAATAAGATATGTTAAGTACAAGTGACTTTAAAATTTGTCAGCTTGAACATTGGAAAGTATTACATTTATTACAGTTTCATATACGAGACGGAACATTCAGGAAATACATAATAGTGATGTGGAATCCTAATGTTCTACAAACACATTCTAGTTATTACAGGAAATCTTACAAATTCAAGTAGGAAATTAAGCTGTTTCAGTAAGTGATAGACACTAGTACTGGCAGCTTGCCACGAATTCTAGTCGGTAACATCAGCTCCAGGCACAGAGATGCGTGAATCAGTAAGTGATGTACTCTACTACTGGCAGCTTGCCACGAATTCTAGTCGGTAACATCAGCTCCAGGCACATAGATGAATGAATCAGTAAGTGATGTACACTAGGACTGGCAGCTTGCCACGAATGCTATTTCTACGGTTCTTTTAGACACTATTTCGTGAGATAAATCATCCACCAGGCTCATAATTCAAGCCCGCCCACCTGCTGCTATCAGTAGGGTGGTATTGGCCTACCCACCCACCCCTCTACATATCTGTAACGTGTTATTGTTGTAAAAAAACTTGTATTGGTACGATAAACATATTTTTAAACTAGATAGTATGGTATTTATGTATGTCCAGTGTTATTTGGCTGCCAATTCGTGTGACGATGTCGTCGAAACAATCTTAAAGATACAGAATTTATGGTGGTTACGAAGATTATTTAGTATTTTTATAATATAATATATTACGTAATTGTAATAGTAGCAAAAAATACACTTTTTTAGATTCATGCAATAAAACAACCATAGTATGGCAATGCTAATTTGAAATTTAAATGTTTATGATTATTAGTATGATTTTTTGTTAATGATTTTAAGTGGTAGTATAAATCCAAGTTGACGTACCTTGATAACATTGGTGTAACCCCGCGATATATATTTAGTCAGTCTCAGTGCCCGGAGCTGCATATTGAGTGCCAGCCTCTGTAATAATATTGACGTAGCAACCTTAGTTGGCAGGTCAGGTTCAGTCTGATAACTGAGTTAGATAACTGGTTAGTTATCTTTGATCTTAATAAGCATGCAATTTTATGATTTGTTGTTAATTATTTGAAAAAAGAAATAGTTCACCAATATGGGCCTATTCATTTATCTTTCTTTATTTTATAAGTATGACTAGCTGTACCCGCTCGCTTCACCGGTCATAATATTGAGTTTGATTATATATTTAAAATGTGCAGCAAGATTTCAATTTACACTGTATCCAATTTATATCCAATTTAGAACAGCTGATGTTATGTATAATTTAGTACTGTGTAAATTATTTTGAATTTTAAAAGTTTGGCTCACCACAGTTTTATTGAATTTGTTTTTATTTAACAGTTGTTAATACAATACAACAATCAATTAGTATATGTCCATAAGAATACCATGGCAATTTAGGAGGCCAGTGGGATTTATTCCTGATGACGGAGAGAAAAATCCTTTCTTAGTGAGCCTCTAGGGGCCAAGATAAACCTGAGTATAAAATTTCAAGTCAGTCGGACGTATAGTTTTGGAGAAATAGTGATGAGTGGTAAATGGCTTTTATATATACCTAAAAGACCCTTTGTTTCAAAGTCTAGACAAACCTGTAAGTCTACTTTTAGAGGGCACAAATTACTGTAGTTGACTCTGAATCAGTTAAATATCAGGCGTCTCACCATATTTAGCTATATCCTGTGAATTGACTATGCTTTGGTCAAATTAAATTGTAAAGTTTCTGATTAAAATCAGTTTTATCTACTAGATAAAAAAGTTTCAAAGTCTAGAGAAATCTATAAGTCTATTTTTAGAGTGCACAAAGTACTATATTTGACTCTGAATCAATAAAATATTGTGTTTCTCTTGAAGTTTATCCATTTCCTATGATCTGGCTATGCATGCTTTAAAACTAAATTGTTAATTTTCCGATTGAAAACAGTTTTTTCTCCAAGGTAACAAAGTTTCATTGTCTAGAAAAATCTGCAAGTCTACTTTAAATCAATCTCTTGAATACAATCACATTCTTTTTATTTTAATAAATTTACTAAAATTAGTTCTCTATTTATAGGTAATTTACAAATTAATGACTTTTATAATAAATAATGTGAAACTAATTATCTATGAGTGTCAATTGTTGTTAAATGTACCTTGTTTCCTCTCGTTGGAAGAGAATCTCTTATTTATTTAAGGGAACTGATTTAAACCACTTCTTATTTAATATTTTCATTTTATAAGTGTCTTCTCTGAGTTTCTGGAAGAATTTTTAATATAAGTTTAAAACGTTATATTTCTCAGAAGAAGAGTGAAATAAACTTTGATCTGTTTTCCTTTGTTCATATTTTATTTAAGGATTATGAAAATAAACAAAACAGCAATCTACAGCATAAGTAAATTTTGTCTTGCTCATTTCCTTGTACCTTTCTAAATAAGATAAAACCAGATATTCTCATGACTTTAAGATAATTGTAAATAAATATCACATGAGATGTTTTTAAAACCTCTTAATGTACTGATGTTTGTTTTAGTGATAAATATATTATTCTTGATATTTATTTATAAAGTTATACCCCAAATAAATTCAACAAATATTTGTGTACAAGACCTAGTTGATATTTCACTTCAAGATGAACGATATAGAACTTACAACAAACTGTATAAGAAGTAAGAAGTTTTTATGGCTGCACCTGCGTCCCGCCTGCTGCATAAGTTAACGAACGTATTAAAACAATAAAAGCTCTTAGTAAAGTATTTTGCCATAAAACTAAATGTAACCTTATTGAGTATTTATTTGTGTGTTTTTTCTGGCATAAAAGTTGTCCTTTCCTGTCAGAAGGTTACATTTTGACTCTTATTTCAGAAACTCGAGCGGAATTTATGAAAATATTTGTAATGATATAGGTAACTAAATCAGCTTAATATTGCTAATATGTAAATTTACTTGTTAAATCCATTTTCCTTTACATTCTTACATATGAGACGCAGACATAACTTGTTTTACATATTTTAAGGGAAATATGAATGATTATATAAGTGTGGGATGAGTGAGGGTGACCTGTGTAGTCTGGTTACTAACTGAGTTCGACTGTCCCTCAGAAAAGGCCTTTTATTCATAGTCTAATAGCCATGGCAATTGAAATAGTTATCTGACAGACAGGCGTGTCAGACATACTTGGCAATTTTAATGTAGACAGTTAAAATTGCCTCTCTAGTTATCTGAAAGTTGTAGGAACTGCAATTTAGGCTAGATACTGTAACTAGATGCAGTGAGTGATGACGTAACGACTTTCACTCAAAGGTCTAATCGATGGCGTCACTCTGTAGGACTGAACTTATCTCTGTCACTCTGTCTGGGTCTAACACTAATTATTAGAGTGATTTAATTAGTGTGCTGGGTCTAACACTAATTAGTCAGTTGTCTAACACATTTACTCAACAATATTATTTTTATTGTTGTTATTCAGGGTAAAGAATATCACCACCTACCACTACCCTATATATTTATTTCTTGTTATAGCTTTATTTAATATGTTCTTAACATATATTTATTTTTGTTTTTGTTAAGCTGTAAGCCTATGTCTCTCTATTTCTTGTTAAAGCTTCTTATATTTTTGTTTAATCTATATTTATTTCAGTTAAAAATATTTTTATGTTTAAAAAATATATTAATGTTTAGTACTCGACACTTAGATCCATGTTATCCTTTCAGGGGGACACATGTAATATGTAAATCACCATTTACAATATCAGTTTTGTATAAGTCTTATAATCTATACAATTGAATATTGATTTATTAACTATCCTTAGAGTATTCACAGTAGTTTATTTTTATTCATTATTAAGACGCTCAACTTTCCTACCATCCAAAATGGACACGTCTAGTATCCAGTAGTGCCCACATCGATGGCAAATATATCTAATTTAGAGGATCGAGCATAGAACTTATCGCCTACAATCTCCTCAACACTTTGTCCCCAAGTAGCTGGATTTCAGCATTACGCCACCAGTACCGACAATATTTTAATGTATTGTTTCAAAGTGCCATGTAAAGCATGGCGCAAACATGGACTGATAATGAAGTTTTAAATAAAATCCGTTTGTAAACTAGCTTTCATACTATCATTATTTTATATACAGTTTGGTAAAATAGTCCCGGAGCAAACTAATAATTTTGGAACAATAACAGATAAAGCAATAAAACTTGGCACATCAATACTGCACCTATTAATCTACATTTTTATGTAACTACCGTTTTTTCTGTCATATCAGGGAGCGGCCCGCAAGGAGTCAGAAGAAAATCTTAAACGAGAACATAGGTCAAGTAGTATTTCAAATTAAAGTTCTTTAGTAGTAGAATATAAACTCACAAATCTGACCTCAAGTTTCGCTCTTCACTTTCAAAGATGATGGTCCATAAGGAGTTCGACAAAAATATTAAAACTGGCATAGGTACAAAAAATGTACAATGAAGGGGTTGTCTAGCACAGGTGAATACCACAAATGGCACTTAGTATTGAAGTCTTGAATAGCTTTTTATGAATATCCTCATATTCGTAACAAGAAGGCAAAGTACGAGCTATTCAATTGATTCTGGAATAAATGAATTATGTCCTTTTGATATTCGACTTGCATGCTACATAACATTAAATACCAAAATCGAGTTTAAAATGTTTTAAGTTCATGAATAAGTCGTCAGTTCTTTTCAACATCCTCTTTAGCAAGCAAATTTGATTACGAATCATGATTATAGGAAGTGTTATGAGAGGGGTGTCCATGGATAGGGGTGTCAGGGGAAACGATGCTGAGTATCAAGATGGCGACTTGCTTGATCAGCCGTAATCAGTTTACCCCAGCAGACGTGCTGATTGAAGGCCTTGATTGTTGATTAGCGCTGATTACCTCATTTGCTCTGACACCGTTGCAGTTGGTAATGCAAGAAATAAACACCCATACACATGCTCACATTTATAAGGATATTTTGGATGAATTGTACTAGCTTCTGTGTTATTGCAATAATGATGAATCATACAAATCAATTGTCATCTACTATTTTACAATTTTTTTTGCATTCAAACGTCAGATTTGTAAAAGCATATCTAGTAAAAATGAATCTCAATAACCTCTCACTCATTATAAGAGATTTAGGTTTGAAACTTTAAAATGATTTAAATTAAACTGGTAAGATAACTAAGTAATTCAATTTAAGTTGTAATTTAAATTTATTCTAAAAAACTTGGGCCTAATTTATTGCTTCTTCATCCTTTTAATGAATTTTGTACATTTACTTTAAAACATATAATATACATATTTAATTGAGTTTAATATACATAAAGTTGCTTGCTAAAGAGGATGATGAAAAGAACCGACTACTTATTCCTGAACTTAAAACATTTTGAACTCAATTTTGGAATTCAATGTTATGTAGCATGCAAGTAGAATATTAAAAGGACATAATCAAAAACATGTAATATACATATGTAATGTATAGTGTTATTTAATTGAGCCCCTATACTTGATGTTTTTTAAACGGTGCCACCACTTGATGTAAAAAAAACTGTGTGTTTTTTAGAAACTTGCACAATATGAAGCTGACGACAAACTTTAAATGAGGAACATTTCGTTGTTTTTGGAGAGAATTAAAAATATTTTGGTAACTCGTTCCTAATTGGACACCTTTTTCCGAAATGGCGGACAACTCTATTTTTGTCTAATGGAACACAAAATATTTTAAGTTGATTTCGGATAGTATATTTAATTTTAAAACTGTTTAAACCTGGGTAACTTTGATGTACCCAGCCGTATCCGAGTTAGATGGAGCCCAAGGTGCTAGTAGACCATTGTTACCGTAGCCATCTGTTAATTAGATTTATAACAATTTTAACTACATATTTTTAATCCTCTCCAAAAACAGTGGCATGTGTGCCATTTAAAGTTTGTTGCCAGCTCTACAGTTTACAAGATCCCAGTGGCACAGTTAAAACACAATCTGTATAGTAATCAGTTATTGTCTGTATCTCCACTCTTATTAAATAAGATTAAAACGATTGTGCTTATTAAAAATCAAAATCAATTACTCTTACTGATCATGTATTGCAAGATTGTGAAGTAGTTTAGTATATTTATTTAACCCATAAATTTATGAACTCTTTACAATCCTAAGACTTCATTTTGTGTTTTTTTTAACTAAGTTAATAAATTATTTCCGTTATTTACAGAAGAATACATATTTCTTAAATAATACGACCTACATACAAGATGGAAAAAATATGGAAACACTTTAAACTGTTTTATGACTTCACTTGTAAAAGTGAAATCTTGTGCATCTTCGTTGTTACAAAGAACACACTTTTGGACGCCATTAACGACATTTCATTTGTTCAGGTAAACGGCCCACGAGGGATTGAACAAAAACCTTAAATGTAAGCCAAGGCTGAGTTTGGTATCAAAGAAAAGGTCTATTTAAGAGACATAAATTGCCGCAAACCGGACTTCGAAAATTTTATCGAGTAGCGGTTATTTGATTTTCAAAATAACGAATTTGGACAATATTATTTCTCCGCTATTAATTTCAATAGCGATAAAAATTTATACTTTATACATTTATACTAGATAAAAAATTATACTTTATTGAAGACAATTATTAAAAAAATTACATGATCAAATTATCTATGGAAAAAATAACGTTAATGTGAAAGCGTTTCCATATTTTTTCCACTCTGTATATTGGTCCACCACGTGGAAAAACTACTATTGATGGTATAATTAATTAAAACTAGCTATAAAAATGTCATTACACATTAAAATATTATAAAATTTATTTTATATACTAGGCTACATTATGAAGCAAGTTAATTTTTATATAAAAAAGCTTAATATGAGTAATTAGTACTGTCAATTTTATGGCTCTTTCTATGTCAGGCTACAATTTAGGCCTTTGCTATAAACTTATTCTTAGGAAGTAGATCAGCTCTGTAATTTTTGGCAAAATCAAATAAAAATGCTTGATTTAATTAATTATTGGAAAATTATAAAATAAATTTGTATTATTATATCATAATTAAAACAGCAAATATACTTTTGTAAAAATTATAATAAAAAGCAATTAAACATTTATGTTCCCTGAATTGTCTTAATATTCAGTGCGTCTAATTACACTGAATGGCAATATGTAATAGTCTATAAAATTATTAATTAAATATCATCGCAATATAATTTTCTTAAGAGATATGATACTATACGAGTATATATATAGTTTTTCTCCACTAGATAAATTTTTATCCATTTCGTAAGGTAAATTATTTTGAATACAGATTTTGTTAGGTAACATGAATACAACAAAGTCACACAACAGAGATATTATTTTAAGTTTTTAAAAACCACCTAAAAATATATCTGAATAAAAAAACTGCGATATACCATCACTCACAGTTGTAAAATCAGCAGCATTGGTTACGAAAATATCTGTAGTAAATTTAATCGTAACTTAAGTTACTTTACCATCACTCACAGTTGTGAAATCAGCAGCATTGGTTACGAAAATATCTGTGGTAAATTTCATCGTAATCATTACTCACAGTTGTAAAATCAGCAGCAATGGTTATGGAAATATCTGTAGTAAATTTCATCGTAACTTTATTTACTTTACCATCACTCACAGTTGTAAAATCAGCAGCAATGGTTACGGAAATTTCTGTAGTAAATTTCTTCGTAACTTAATTTACTTTACCATCACTCACAGTTGTAAAATCAGTAGCAGTGATTACAAAAATATCTGTAGTAAATTTCATCGTAACTTATGTTACTTTACCATCACTCACAGTTGTAAAATCAGCAGCAATGGTTACGGAAATATCTGTAGTAAATTTCATCGTAACTTAATTTACCTTACCATCACTCACAGTTGTAAAATCAGCAGCAGTGATTACGAAAATATCTGTAGTAAATTTCATCGTAACTTATGTTACTTTACCATCACTCACAGTTGTAAAATCAGCAGCAATGGTTACGGAAATATCTGTAGTAAATTTCATCGTAACTTATGTTACTTTACCATCACTCACAGTTGTAAAATCAGCAGCAATGGTTACGGAAATATCTGTAGTAAATTTCATTGTAACTTAATTTACTTTACCATCACTCACAGTTGTAAAATCAGCAGCATTGGTTACGAAAATATCTGTGGTAAATTTCATCGTAATCATCACTCACAGTTGTAAAATCAGCAGGAATGGTTATGGAAATATCTGTAGTAAACTTCATCATAACTTAATTACTTTACCTTCACTCACAGTTAATTTTCACTCCTATTATTATTAATTAATGCCTTTAAATAATTAATATTAATTGATTAGCCTTTTTGAAAACTACAGACCCATTGTGAAGCAACATTTCTGTTCCCACGAGAATAGTTAGTTGAGGAGAAGTCGACCTTATTCAGCTCGTAGCATATGACTTTCAACACATGGGAAAAGAATCAGAGGCCACATATAATAGTGCGCTAAATGTGTGTCGAGTATTTATTTCTCCAGTTTGCCATACAGATGGCATGGCCAGCACCTTGTCAATCCCTCCCTTGTTAACCCCCGATCATCTAGGAAAAACGTAGTAATTATTAAAACAGACGAACAAAGAAGAACATAAGTTGTAATCTCTATATTACTAACTGCCACTAAGTCGTTCGCTGCGGCCATTAGAAAGCTGATTCTTTTTTCTCTGTGCCTTCAAACAACCAAATGCCTCACCAAGCCTAACAACACGAACAGTTTTGTAGTTTATGACAATTTAATATATGTTATTATGTAATAATTGCGAGAAATTCAAATGGTCATAAATGGAACTTACTGAAGCATACCAAAAATGACCCTACAAAGTATGTTTTCAGTAATTGTATATTTTTACACGTATAAAGATAATCATATTTATATGTTGGAATGTAACATATTCGCATGCTGGAAATATTAGAGTATTTTTTTTCTGTTGGAACTGTTTTTAGAAACAACGCATTGATTCTCATTTTGATGTGCTATCCTAAAAAATATTCATTGAATCTTTTAGAGCAAAATCGTTTTACTTTACTTGAATTTCACATATGGTAAACATTTACCGTATTTTAACGTGAGTAATATTGAGATTGGCTACCTATTGATTACTGACCTCATAGTTTTATATATTACAAATCATAACTGTTGTTTTAATTAAATATAATGCTATCCATTCCAACAAATACGCACTTTTTTGACAGAGTATTTGGCGCACTATCAAATATTTAGAGAGGTTGAATATTTTTCTTGCGTCCCGGCATTTATTACGGAACCGTTATCTCTTTATGGCCCATTCTTACCCAAATGGGCCCCGGAAATGAGAGCGTCTTGAACCATCCACACAATTTAGATATATTATTGTACCTCTAACACTCTTATATAAATCATGTTTTTTTTGGAAAGAAAGTCCTTGATTTGAACATTTCATTGAACGTTATATTATGATTGCAATGTCGTTCAGTTCATAAAAAAAGTACAGATAAAAATAAAAAAACAATATTTGTCTCATTATCAGTTAATAATATACCTATTTACTGGTTCTATTGTATATTTCATTCTACCACATACTAGAATAAAAATGTGAATTTTGATATAGTTGCTTTTTAATTATTTTTTAAATATTTTAATTTGTTGTTAGTTTTTTTTTTTTGGTTAGATTGGTCTTGTTCAATTTCCCTTCACATGGCAAACTTTAGCCATGTACATATAACATTCAATTTTGTGAAGTTAATACATTATCAATCAAAATGCTAGAGTAACAATAGAAACAAGTTTGAATTCAGATCAAAAGGGTTGCGGATCAGTCAATTTTTGTTTGATTAATCGAACCTTAAGATTTGTGAACGTTAGAATTACCAAACAAACAACATTTATGAAACTATAAACGATTTACAACATTTTTCATGTATCTTTTCAGAATTATAAACTCTCTACTGTGCTTTTTATTTCATTAATATTTTAACAGTTAAACTAATTGATCATCTTTGCAATGAGAAAATGTTATTTGACTATGTTTTTGGTTGTTTTATTAATAATATTAGGTTCTACTTAACTTAAAGTAAATGTTTTTATCAACATTGGTAACTCGTACATCAGTTACTTGATTTCAATTACTTTTATTGGAGTCTTAAGTTATTACCATTTCATTAATTTTTTATAAAAATAAAAAGAAGATATGTATTTACTGGCCTGGTTAGTAGATATTTACTACATATTTTATGGCATGTAATTGTTCGTTTCCTACGATTAAAGATCCAGCCAGTCCTTATAACTCAGATGATTACTAGCTTAGGCCTACTTTATTTTGCATTATTTATTCAGTAGTAATTTTCTGGTTGTTGATTTATTTTATTTATTCAGATTGATTGTTGAAAATGGTCGGCATTATATAGTATTATAAGTTTTGTTTAATTTTTTAAAATAATAAATTATTATATTTCAATAATGACAATGTCTATTTCATGTAAATTATAATAAATTTCTTTATTAAAGCACTTATGTTACAAGATGAGCATCGACTCTTATTTAAAACAACTCAACTAAAGTAAATAGAACAGTCCAGTTAAGAATTATGTGAATAACCTCTTTTCTTTCTGTAACATATCTATACAACTCAAGGTTTGCAGAATTTTCTTCTCATTAACAAAGATTTTCATTTTTGCTTTTATAACCGTTTCCCAAATAATTTTGTACATTTACATATCATTATAGCCAATGAGAAATGTTTATTATTTCATATTTTGTATATTTCATTAGCTTGTCTGAAAACAAGTCATGAAACTATCTATGATCATTTTATGGCATTAGATGATTGGTATTACTTAAAACACAAAAGTATGTAATATTCTTTGGATCAGACCTAATATATTATCACTACAATAAATTTTAACATAAAAGGAGCTTCGATGCATATAAAGTGTTTCAAGGAAAAGGAAATACATCAAGTAGGTAATACAACAGCTGATTTTACTAATATGTTTTTTTTATTGGATCCTGACCACCCACAATGTCAGTTTTGACAGCTTTTGATGAAATGATAATATATTAAATGTTAAAATATAATCCATCATCATACCAATTAATATGTTTTTCTCTCTCTTATTTTTCTAGTGGCACTTTCTTAGGTTAGATTGAATTGAGCGTACTAAAATGTTATTTAATTTACTGACAAATCAATACAGGAAAATCTAATTAATTTTTTTTTCGTTTACGATGGTTAATTGTTTTAATTAAGATGGTTGTATAATATATTTGTCAAGGGGTGTACTCGTATAAGTAGAACATAAACAGAGTGTCTTCAAATTAATCTATGTAAACTAATCTACTACAATTTAATTTAACAGCTGTATTTCCTCTTGGACTAGATAAATATAACATCAATAGTGTTGTTTTGAATATAACTAAACAGTTTGAATTTAATTCTAGAATTGGGATCTTGTACTATTTTTTACTTCCCTGTAAAAGAAATATTTTAAAAACAGTGTGAATTCACACTCCAGAAACGTATAAGTTTGGTACCATTAATAATAATTTATATTGTTTGAAAATCATATAAATTACCCAAAATTGGTCAAAACATACAGGGTTAGGCAAGAGTCTGGAATATATTTATTTATTTCAAAACCATTTAAAGAAAAGTAATGAAATTTTGCAGTTATGTACATGTACCTATACCGAGGATTTAGTAATATTTTACTTGTTATTTACAAAGCCAGGCGATGGTCCATGAAGGAAGTTTTAAAAGTTTTAAATGTAAGCCTACCTTTAGTTGTACCTTATTTTAAAGGTATTTGTTAGTAAAACACAAAAATGCAAACCTGAGGTCAAAAGGAATACTCAGTCAGAAAATACAGCCACTTAATGAATTTAATGTTAGAGTTGGGAAAAAGTCTGGAATGTATTTATTAATTTAAAAACTATTAAAAGAAAACTAATGAAACTTTATAGTTGTGCACATATCCCTATACCAAATATATGGACATATTTTACTTTGATTTTTGCATATCCAGGTGATGGTCCATGAAGGAAGTTTTAAAAATTTTAAATGTAAGCCTGCCTCGAGTTACATGTCTTTCTTTGTAAAACACAAGAGTGCAAACCTGAGGTCAAAAAGACTACCCAGTAACAAGGTATAGCCTCTCAAAGAATTTAATGTCATATAAATGACACTGCTTAAGACAAAGGTAAGATAGTTATTATCGTAGAGCTATAGTTTATCTAACCGAATATGAGAAATTAAATTTCACAAAAAATAAGTAACACATTATTATAGTAATACTCTTAAACTATTTTAGATGATCCTTAACATGATATTATTATAATTATTTTTTTTTAAGGAGAGGCCGACCTCCTGTTCAACTTTACCCTGCCCTATCAGGCCTATCCGGGGTAATAAAGAATATATTTAGCCCCTTGCATAGGTTTGTCATTAGATTTTACGTTTTATGAATTATTACTACATTTATTCCGAAACTTTATCCCAAATTTTTATTCATTTCTCACTATTAGTGCATTGTGATATGTAAATTTTCTTTCACTTCGCCAAGGTTTTAACAAAGTAAATTTTAGGCTGTTAATGAAATTGTAAAAGTAATATTACATATAACAAGTAAGACACACTTCAAAAAGAGTAAATGTGTTGCCCCTTGTAAACCGCCGAAGGCAGAGTTCTAAAATACAACAACAACAAAACAAGAAGGTAGAGAAGCTGTAGGTAGGTGTAATTGATTAATTGTTCCTTCTAGGGCTCTTTTCTTCTCACACTAAGTCACGTAACTGGCTTGGTTTAGTTTTATACATAGCAGCTTTCTTTCTTAATAAATAAGTCAACTAAATAAGTGTTTCTAAATTATACAATTATTTGTATTTACATAACTAAATTTAAATAAACTTTCATACTTTGACATTCTAAACGTAAATAGTTTACTCATTTAAATTATACACTTAAATTTCAAAGCTGCTAATTTTCATATCATATTTTTAAATAGAACAGTAAATATACATAAGATAAGTATTAATTTTTTGCCCTTTGGCATGCTGAATTTTAAAATCTATTTTCTTCTGAATTGTATTAATAGCGATCGTAAAAAAATAGTGACAATATTGTTATGATCGCGATGTAATATTACTATATCTGTTATGATGATTCATTTAGTACCCTCCTGGTTAAGCATGGTGCTCAATATGGTATGTCGGGTAAAAGAAGTGCTACCAAAGACCCTTGTATTATTACGATACCTTCCTGGTTAAGCATGGTGCTCAATATGATATGTTGGGAAAACGTAGTGCTGCCAAAGATCCCCCTATTATTACGATACCCTCCTGGTTAAGCATGGTGCTCAGTATGATATGTCGGGTAAACGAAGTTCTGCCAAAAACCCTTCTATTATTACGATACCCTCCTGGTTAAGCATGGTGCTCAGTATGATATGTGGGGTAAACGAAGTGCTGCCAAAGATCCCTCTATTATTACGATACCTTCCTGGTTAAGCATGGTGCTTAATATGGTATGTCGGGTAAACGAATTGCTGCCAAAGACCCTTATATTATTACGATACCCTCCCGGTTAAGCATGGTGCTCAATATGGTATGTCGGGTAAACGAAGTGCTGCCAAAGACCCTTCTATTATTACGATATCCTCCTGGTTAAGCATGGTGCTCAGTATGGTATGTCGGGTAAACGAAGTGCTGCCAAGGACCCTTCTATTATTACGATACCCTCCTGGTTAAGCATGGTGCTCAATATGGTATGTCGGGAAAACGAAGTGCTGCCAAAGACCCTTCTATTATTACGATACCCTCCTGGTTAAGCATGGTGCTCAATATGGTATGTCGGGTAAACGAAGTGCTGCCAAAGACCCTTCTATTATTACGATACCCTCCTGGTTAAGCATGGTGCTCAGTATGGTATGTCGGGTAAACGAAGTGCTGCAAAGACCCTTCTATTATTACGATACCCTCCTGGTTAAGCATGGTGCTCAATATGGTATGTCGGGTAAACGAATTGCTGCCAAGGACCCTTCTATTATTACGATACCTTCCTGGATAAGCATGGTGCTCAATATGATATGTCGGTTAAACGAAGTGCTGCCAAAGACCCTTCTACTATTACGATACCCTCCTGGTCAAGCATGGGGCTCATTATAATATATCGGGTAAACGAAGTGCTGCCAAAGAGCCTTCTATTATTACGATACCCTCCTGGGTAAGCATGATGCTCAGTATGATATGTCGGGTAAACTAAGTGCTGCCAAAGAGCCTTCTATTATAACGATACCCTCCTGGTTAAGCATGGTGCTCAGTATGATATGTTGGGAAAACGTAGTGCTGCCAAAGATCCCTCTATTATTACGATACCCTCCTGGTTAAGCATGGTGCTCAGTATGATATGTCGGGTAAACGAAGTTCTGCCAAAAACCCTTCTATTATTACGATACCCTCCTGGTTAAGCATGGTGCTCAGTATGATATGTGGGGTAAACGAAGTGCTGCCAATGATCCCTCTATTATTACGATACCCTCCTGGTTAAGCATGGTGCTCAGTATGATATGTCGGGTAAACGAAGTTCTGCCAAAAACCCTTCTATTATAACGATACCCTCCTGGTTAAGCATGGTGCTCAGTATAATATGTGGGGTAAACGAAGTGCTGCCAAAGACCCTTCTATTATTACGATACCCTCCTGGTCAAGAATGGTGTTCAGTATAATATGTCGGCTAAACGAAGTGCTGCCAAAGACCCTTCTATTATTACGATACCCTCCTGGTTAAGCATGGTGCTCAGTATGGTATGTCGGGTAAACGATGTGCTGCTAAAGAGCCTTCTATTATTCATTCCCTTTCTACTCGTATTTTAGCAGGAAATGTTGAGACAGAGACTTGAGTAGCTAACAATAGCTATGCACAGGGAATGACACGACAAAGGGTATGCTATCATTTTGCCCTTTACAATTACATGAGTAAAGCTACCCCTCATTTCATTGTCCTTCATCATCAAAGACCTTAGACAAATATCAAAATAAAAGAATTTGAGATAAATAATCATAGTTTAAACGTTTAATATTATATAATAGTTTAGCTGTAAGTATTTTACATAAGTACAGATAAAGTATTAATCATTGTTTATTTTTTAACTTTTATTTTCGGTGGTATCAAACTCGGTGTCTGTAGATAATACCAATTGTATATTTTAATATAGGCTAATAGTTCGTTTGTTAAATAAATCCCTTCAAATATATTGTGATTAAAACACATATCGTATTCCGCCCATATTGTGCGTTCCAGAGGTACAGTAAGTCACAATGAATAATCATAACAATTAAGAGATACAGTTATTTTGTTATTTTTATTCTGTGTGTGTGTGTGTGTGTGTGTGTGTGTGTGTGTGTGTGTGTGTGTGTGTGTGTGTGTGTGTGTGTGTGTGTGTGTGTGTGTGTGTGTGTGTGTGGTGTGTGTATGTGTGTGTGTGTGTGTGTGTGTGTGTGTGTGTGTGTGTGTGTGTGTGTGTGTGTGTGTGTGTGTGTGTGTGTGTGTGTGTGTGTGTGTGTGTGTGTGTGTGTGTGTGTGTGTGTGTGTGTGTGTGTGTGTGTGTGTGTGTGTGTGTGTGTGTGTGTGTGTGTGTGTGTGTGTGTGTGTGTTTTATTTGAATTAAATGGGAATTATCTGAAACCATGAGAGATTTATTGAAATAATTGTATAAAAGACTTTGATTTTTATTCTTAAACTGGCCTGACGAGATTAAAAACCTAAAAAATATGTTATCCTTAGTGGAATAGCCATAATTGTAAATACATTACTAAACAATATACAAATTACATGTCAAGACATATGTTTGTTATTTGGCCAGACTAAATCGATATTGTGTTATATTTTATACTTATACTTTATCAATATGTTTTGATAAATAAAATTGCTTATATTTTTGTGAACCATAATAGGTCAAACTATCTAAAAAAAATTGCATTTGTTTTATAATATTTATTTGAAATACATCCACATAACTGCTTTAGCTGTTACTACCGATCGGAAACAGCCAATAAAACTGTTAACGCCAGTCGTAACGTATTGAGTTATAGTCTGAATACTAAACAGACAAGAAACAGTTGTTCACATAAGTGTAACGTGTTGTTAGAGAATAACATCGTGACTGAACACTAAATACCAGTGTAAACTTAACACTAAATACCAAATACACTAACACGTTATCCTTATATATCTACGTATCAATGGCAAGTACCAACGTTAGAGGTCAATTATTTTTTAAAACCATATCGAGCAACTCACATCGAGCAACTTCAGCATGTCCATTACTAAATCCGTTACATAAAATTATATCGGCATATTCTTCATTCGATAACTGAAAGGACATGTTATCATCGATAATTAACATCCTTATCATGGATCTTAATTATCGATTTACATTTCCTTCACCTCAAAATTCAAATTCAAAATATTTTATTGTAGAAATGACAATGTAAATTGTATTACAAACGTCATAATATGTAATATAAAACATGTTCAGAAGATAAAATAAAATAAAACTATTCTATCGTAGTAGGCCTAGTTAGAAATTATTATATTACCCATAGAGCAAAATTAACATTATTAAATTAAATTAAACATTAACAGTAATGAACTCATCGACCGAGTAACAAGCAATTCCAAGCAGATATTTACGCAGTGAATTTTTGAATTGCCTCTCTGTTTCTATGTTTTTAATCTCTTCTGGTAATTTATTGTATAATTTTGGTCCTATATTTTTTGGAAGCCAAGCTGCCAGCCGCAATCTGTGAGCCGCAACCTGTAGGACAATTCAGCACAAAATATTCAAAGTAGATAACTTTAATTCTTGATTAGACATGAGTAGTGTTTGGTCATCTGGTAAATCAACACTGCCCACGTACAACTGTAAGAAAAACAGTTCCAAAATTTCTTAAAACATGCCAGTTAGTTTAGTGTGTTCGTTGCCACAGAACATGCTCAATATTCATGGGAAATATTGCAGAGGCATAGTCCTACCAATGGTAAGCATGGGATGGACTTTTCAAAAATTATAGAAATATTCCTTTATATGGATAGTATAAAGAAAACAAATGAAATGGGTGAAGATGCCTGGGGTATTATAGTTGAGTTAATTCTAAGGATCACATCCTTGATTGGACATGATTTAAATCAAGTACAGGTATTATATAAAAATAAGTATAGGTATAATCGTAGAATTTTACTTTTAAAATTATGTCCTTGAGCAAAAAATACTATATAGGATTGGAAGTTGTGTTTGACGGTGAAAGAAAAGTTTGAAAGGCTTTTATAATTTCACTTAAAAAACATCTATTGTCCACATCCGAAGGACAAAACACTAACAAAAGATAAGATGTCGTGAAAACACTTTTTGAATACAGTTTTTTGAGAGGTTTGTTTAAGAGGCAAAAGTCTTGAGTGTATTAATAAATTGTTAAGTTAACTAAAAAAAAAGAAATATAATAAATAATTTTCAGATGTTAGGTTTATGTTAATTAGTTAAATTTGTTTATAATTGTTTATATTTTTACCAAATGAGCATTTCAAATACGCTTTTCCTATAGCATCCCAACCGAACACATCCCATATTTTGTTTATAAATCAAAGGAAAACATTCATACTTATATTAAGAATAAAATACTTGTTTGTTTAGTATTATAAAAATATTAAACTGTAGAATTGTTTGGATTCGTTGTTTACGTTTTATATAATAGCAAACCATATTTGGCGTGTAATGTATTCCAACATAGATTATCAAATGAAATAAAAACATGATCGCTGAAAGAAATATTAGTTATGTACATTAATATAGAGCCGTAATGAAAATATACTTATTATTTTTATACATTTTATTTGTATATCTTCAATAAGGCAACATAATACAATTATTTTAACATTTGCAATTTTTACATATTTTAAACTGCAATGTTTAAATACTTTTCTTTTTTTTTTGCAATCAGACAGTACTTTTTACTACAACATTTCTATACAAATACCTCCCTATACAAAATAAACTCGAAAATATAGTACTAATAACACATAAAAAGTATATTACTAATGTGATCATTTTTTTGTTTAAACGTACCAAACTATGCCTAAATACTTTTGTTATATCAATTGAAAGTAATTTTAAGGCCATTTTTGGAATTATTTTTTTAAAAGACGGTAACCCTTTCACCCCTATAAAGTAAAATTATAATTGTAACAGGTCCACCAAATTGATAGGCAAATTAATTAATTTAGATAAATAATAAATTATTATACAGAAGAAGAGGAATATATTTAATCAAAATAGATGGAGAAGTTTCAAATCATATTAGAGAATTATTGTGAGGAAAATAACCGTGGGACAGACGAGGCCCCAGAAATAAGTCGTTGTAAACAAAACCCTTTGTTCAAAGCAGGATGGGTGGGCCGGTTCCGAGAATTGCAATCGTAAACATGTAAGCATATTTGAGGGACAAGCTACATCACGTCGGTTGGTTATTTTCCATTAAACCCCTCCAGGTCACAAGTGACTGATGTGCAGTAGAAGAACTCAGATGACGAGTTCCGAAACGAACCAATCAGAACGGGACATATAGTTCCAAATTTGCCCGTAGGCCGCAGCAGCTGTCAAAACAGCTACATCGTGATATACCCAGAAGGGTCATAGTCGCGTACCCAAAAGAAAAAAGGCGGGAATCCGACTTCAACGGTTAAGAGACGTTCCTCACCCCAGTCCATCTCTGATCAGCAAACCGCAAACATATTCACGGGTTCGGCCCCTATAGACCGCGTGGGCATAACAAAGTTTAAAGTTGTTAAATTATGTTATAACTAAACAATCGTACAATGTAACGGGTATACGCGATACAAAAGTTATCTCCCAGAACGTCATTGTGTCCAGATAAGTTTATGTATAATTAATATAGTAAAATTTAGATTAATAAAAATTACAATAAATGTTATAAAGTAAAATTTTTCATTTGTTATTGTCAATCTTGGAGAAATTTGAGTAAAATATTATTTTTTATTTTTAAAAAATTTAATAAAAGCAATTTTGTAATGTAACTTTTGTTTTAATGTACTACTTAGTTCCACCGACTTACCTATTTTAAACGACCCTGAGAGAAAGAACATGCATTTAAAATTAAAGAAAATCAATTAAATAAATATTTAAATTAAAACAAATTATAGAAATATAATTAATGTAAAATCACAACGAGGTGAACGTCACAGAATGGAGCAACAACGTGAGGTTTTGTTGTTGCAGATTTAATTGCTAATATAAGTTGTTGAAAATTTACTTAATTGTTACAAGATAAAAAAAGAGAATTCAACAGAATGGCCCCCAACAGCGTGGAGCTAGGTAGTACAGATATTGGATTTTGTAAAATAAATTAAAATCTAATATTTGAATCAAAGAATACATAAATGAAAAAAGGCTAGGCTAGGCTAGACTATATGATAAGAAGAATGAATTAAAAATATTTAATATAGGCCTATCTGATTTAAACTCAAAATTTAAGAAAAAGAAATATAATAACTTTATACTTCATACTTGATTAAAATTTGCAAATAACAATGGCAAACATGCACATTGTGGAGGACACGCAGGTGGACTCAGATGACTCTGATGTGTCTTTGAGCATAGTTAGGGAATCTAACATAAATAAAAATAAAGATAAATCTGATGAAGTTAGGCCAGATTTAAATAAAGAAGACACACTGTCCAATATAATGGACATGCTAGTGAAAATAAATGTAAACATAATAGATATAAACACCAAACATGATAATCTAGAAACTCAACTGAACAAAATGAACACTAAATATGATAATTTAGTAAAGATAAATAAGGAAACTAATACTAAATTAGAGGAAAATAATAAGAGACTAGATGCAGTAGAGGCTAAACTAGAAACTAAATTTGATGAAATCAGCATCAGACTAGACCAAAATGAAGTTAAGATTAATGAAATAAACATTAACCTAGAAACCAAACTTAGAGAAGGAAACAATGAGCTTAGGAGAGATATAAATGAAAGAATAGATAAGTTTGAAGATAAACTTATAAACAATAAAATCAAAGAAGTAAAAGCAGGTGCTAATAAAGTCAGTGAAATAAAGGAGGTTAGTGTTGTGAATGAAGTAGAGAACAAAGATAGGCAAGAACCTATCAAAGTAAACAATGATAAGGACAGCCTATTGTCCAATAAAATAGAGTTGCTGCTAGGAGTAAATAATGACATAAATACCAAACTGGAGCAGATTGAGGTTAAGTTAGGAGGATCAGGTAGCAAGATGAAAGCAATGAATAATAATAAAATGAACTTAAATGATGAGGAAACTAATGTGAGGTTAGATTTGCTGGTAAACATAACCAATAAAATAAACTCTAAACTTGATGAAATAAATGTAAGATTAGATGGAAAAAGTGTTGATATAAAAGAAGTAAATAATGATGTAGTAGGTCTGGACAATGAATCTAATGTGAAAGCTAATGAGCACATGAAAGAAGTTGATGATAGGATAGGGAGTAATAAAGACAACTTTGTCAATGAAACTAAAAGAGTAAATGTAGACTTTGTTGAGTATGAACTAAATGAACACTCAAAAGCAAATGCAACACCAAGAGAGATAGGCTATGAACTAAGTAACCAAACCAGTAGGCCTAAAATAAATGATGAAATAGAAAACCAGATAGGGCATCTAAACACAGTGTTAGATAGCAAAATAGGACAAATAAATGAAACTCTAGCACTCAGTAACTTTAACTTTGAAAGTGTAGTAGATGACTTCAGATGTCAAGAAAATAAAAAACTAAAAATGATCAGAAGTAGGATTGAGGAGCTAAATGAGTTCTTTGAGTTTGAAATGGAGATCATAAATAAATATTGGGGCCTAAACAAACAAAAGGAAGTTGAAAATAATATGATGGGGGGTGAAAACTTTGATGTAGACATGGAGGACTTTGTAAACTATGTGATGAGATACTATAATATCTCATGCTTCTCAAACTTTAAATACAAAAAGAAAAAATTTAAATCAGTGCTCTCGGATAACTACATTTGCTCAGAAAACTAAACTATAAACTTAGATGTTCACTAAAAAAAAATACTTAGAAATAATAAATAAATAGTGATTGAAGCAAGGAAACTTTAATAATGATAGGGGGGTTATAGAAAAATAAATAAAGAAAATGTAGAGATGATATTTAAATAAAAGAATGTTTAAAGATGTCATATAATAACAAACAAATAACAAGCCTAGTTGAAGAATTGTAATATTGACAGTAAGATGAATATGTGATTAAATAGGAGATTTAAATATAACATTGAAATAATATGACATTCATGTTAAACTAAAATGATAAATAAATATCTTTAATGGCAAGAATGACTGTTAAAAGAAAAATATCTACAAATGTCATAATAGTAAATATATGGTAGGTCTAATTAAAAATTTGTGAAAAGAATAATAACCCGAGAGTTGTTAATGAATATGAAAGATATTAAATGATTTAAATGAAACTTTGATAATAATATGTGTTAAATGAATATAACACTAATAATAAAATGATTTTTATGTAAGAATAAGATAGTTTGAGGAGATGTTTTATAGTAGCTCGTTTCATAATCCATGAATGTTTATATTGAATATTTTAAAATAATAACCTGATAAATGAGTAAAACTAGAAAGAAGTATGGAGATTTACTAAAATATATTGTTGACATAACCCATGTATACATAAATAAAATATGAACCAAATAATAATGCAATGACTAGGTTCACATAAAATGAAATAGGTGAGATAGGCCTATCTTGTAAAACTTTGTATGATAACTGGTTAATACTAAACAATGTTCTAATGACCTGTCAATGTTCATGCTAAAAAATGATTTAAATAATAATATGATATGACTCAAAGAAATGTTAAACCATGATGAAGTAAATAAAGTATAATGTAATACTTTGCTTTTGTAACTCTTGTGTGTTGATATTGAATATAATCCAAAGACACACATTGTGTATACTCTGTTAAAATAATGAAAGGAGAATTTCTTTACAATACTGTGTCATTGTAATTTATTTATACTTATATTGATATGACTCAATGAATATAACAACAATGATTCAAGGATGTATTTAACTGATGTGATTGAAGGAGATTTTTGAAAAGTATTTTATTTTATTGTAATAATTTGCTTGTGGTTATATTGAAAATAATCAAATGAATGAAATTCTGATATTGAATATGATGAGATAATACCTATGTTTGACTAAGATGTAAAGGAGACTCTTTATAATACTTTTTTAATACAACTTGTGTATGTTGATATTGAAATAACTCAAGTATGTACATTGTATATGCTATTATAGATGTTTATGATGTTTAATCATCATAAGAATTTTATGAATGGAGAATAGCCAGTGATTAAGAGCAGTACGATTCGAACATAATTACAACTAGTCACTTTCCAAATTCTAAATTCTTTAACGCCAAGTACTCTATTAATCACACAATGGCACAGTGTTACAGTTTCAGGTGTTGGTTAACCTTGACAATAGCGTCTAAAAACTAAAAGCTTACAGTGTTCTGCAGCATGGCAAGTCCCCATTTACAAAAGTCATGTTGCAGACACCAATAGATTAGTAATTTAAAATATAACATTGTAAAATGAGAATGAAATATTGTAATAATGTAATGTAATTTTTGATGGCAAATTCTAGTACGGCAAGTGATACTAAGAACAGTGATAAGAATCACAATTTAATGAATAAAGTGTAACTGCAATGTTTGTTGATAATTTATTATGACTTTTTCACTTGTCAATGATGCAAGTCAGGAAAGATAAAAGATGATTAAATATGAGTTTGTTTAAAATGTTTTATAAATAATTTTTCAATCAATTTAGTTGCTTATGGAATTGAAAACATTGTAATAATTAGCAGTCAGTAATTAGATTGTGCTGTATATATTTTATAATAGAAAAGTAATTAAAGTAATAGGTTCAGGTAGAATGACATTGCCATGAAAATAATTGATACTGTGTGGACACTAGGAACAATAGTGAAACAACCATCAGGTATAATGATATTGCAGTAAAACCAGTAACAATAAGGGACATTTGGGAAAAAGTGGACATGTATGGACACAAATAGCAGTGTTGTGCCACCGATGGGTGTCCGGAGGACCGACCTATCCCCGAGAGACATGGTGTTGCCGAGCCGCCGGTCCAGAGACACGCCGAGTGATGAGTCAACCCATTGGCATGGCCATGTCAACTGTCTGCATCCAGGCACACTAGTCCTTCAACACCAACAACTTGATAGTGCAGACATTGTGGACACATGAGTCAACCTTTGTGTCATCTATCTTTATTTGACTTTCAAAACCCACGGGTGTAAAACAGAAGTAGTTGGTGTTTGATTGTACATTCATTACAATCTTTTTAATCTACAAGACTCTTAGTTTTGTGAACCAGCCATTATCAGAAAGGGACTCTGGTTTTTCAATACTTTAAATTTAAAACAAAAACAAGTTCGAACTAGTGTAAAACTTTACACTTGGACCGCATCCAGTGTTATAAAAATGAGTGACTGTTTTTAAGCTTTTGTAAAAAAAAAATAAGCAACAACTTCTACTTGAACACCATGGCATTGTAAATGAACTATCCCAGAAACACGCGCAGTGACATGAGACCCCACTGACGTAGCAGCAGTTTCTTCAATCTTTAAGAACCCTAATCCATACTTGTGATCCAGGACGCTATGGACTAACCATGAGTGGAATTGATCGAACCATAAGTGATTCTAGTTTAACAGCTAATTCTTTCCAAAATACGTGCAGTGACATCGGACCCCACTGGCGTAACTTCGACTCCCTCAATATTCCAAAATGGCACACACTTGAATACCAAGGCGCTGTGAATCAACAACTCCTGAAGCACGTGCAGTGACATCAGGCCCCACTGGCGCAGCTACAACCCCAACACCAGACCAAAGTACGTACAGTGACATCGGACCCCACTGGCGTAGCAACAATTTGGCAATATATTTCAAACTAATAAATAAAAACAAAATATTATGCAGATATGTATTAAAAGGTAATAATAATGAATAAATGATATATAACAAATAAATAACAAAACAAAAGTATAAATAATTTATAAATAATGAATCTTGGATAATGAAAGAATGACAATTGTATTCAAGAATAATCTTCTAATATGCATCAACAAATGTATAGGAATAGATATTAATTCGAATAATAATGTAACTTCCTTGAAATAATTAAAATGTTTTTTATGATGAGATAATAAATAATAATAATAACTTGCATCAATGACAAAGAAATATGTAATGTATCTGTTGTTTATTAATAATGATAATACAAATTGCTCTTGTATTAACATAGGTTTTGATAAATCATATAGATTAATCAGTATTTGTATATAACTTGATAATATGTGAACCATGTATTTCTGTTACACAATTTATTGATTTGTTTGATAACTTTGATTCAGGACTGATGAATTTCATTCCAAATAAACAATAAGTATAATCTGATGACTTATTGTGTTTAAATATAGTGATGTATATATGATTCATTAGTAAAGAATAATTCAAGCTATTCTTACATAAATGTAAGAGTTGATAATCTATTGATTGAAATTACTAATCATTATGTAAATAATTTGGTAATTAATGATATACAATTTTAAGAGTTGATCATTTGTTGAATGACAAATAATATGTAAAAAGTTTAAGGGAACTTTGATATATTGATCAAGGATAGATGTTAAGATTTGACTAGGGATTGATAATATATGTGATAATATGATGACATGTTAATGATTGAAAATGTTTGGAAAATTGTTTGTAATTAATGGCTGACTTGATAACGTAAAGATTTGTTTTGGAAGTAATGACTTATATGAGAATGTTGTGGATTGTGTAGTGATTAAGAATTTATTTAAAAAATTTTTAAGAAGGATAAAAGATTGAAAAAGATAATAGGTTACGGAATTTAAAAACGGATAAAGGAATGAAACAGGATTTTAGCAATGAAAGAAGGGTTAATGGAATGAAAAAAGATAAAGGAACTTAAAAATGGGAAATGGATTGATAACAGGTTACAGAATTAAAAGAAGGGTTTAAAGGGTTGATAACGGGATTAAGTATCTAAAAGATGGTTTAATGGTTTGATAATAGATATTTGCATTTAAAGACGGATTAAAGGATTGATGTCGAAATTAAGAATTTAAAAATGGTTAAAAGAGTTGAGAATTTATTTGAAATATATGACAGGGTATTGAAAAATGATTGACAAATTAATATAGGATGTTGATGAAATACTTAAATAAATAAATGATGATTCATTTATGAATTGATGAAATATATAACATGTTATGGTGATGAATAGTCATATGATTTTAATGATGATGTTGAGATATGATAACTGTAAGTAAGTGAATGATTAATTAATTTTGAAATGTAACCTAGTAACTGATGACTTATATTTTGTTGATTTTGATATATGACTGGTGTATTTTGATGGGTGATTTCATATTGTGGAATGAGTCATTGATTTTAAATAAGAACTTGTATAATTTCTGATGATGTATTGATCTTAGATTTATAATTTTTGAATTTGTACTGGCAAATGAAATAATTTGCCAGTGGAAACTAATCATTTACTAACTAAGAGGAAATCATAATTTAATGATTAATTAATTTTGATAAATACTTGTACATAACTTAAGGATGTATTAATTGTTGTTGTATGAATTTCAGTATGTAATGTATAATTTTGTTTGATAATTTTTAATCCAAGACTGATGGATTTTTGATTGACAACTTGTAATAATTAAAAATATATTAATTTTTTATGAACAATTATGTACAATGAAATGAGTTGTTAAACTTTTGATTTATAAATCATAGAATTGTGAGTTAACAATTTTGATTTATTGGTTACTGTTTGATAAATGTAACTTTTGAATTATTGATTTTTATTGATGACTGTGTAGGATGTGATGAATTTTTTGAATTTTTAAATCATAAGTGACTAATTTGTAATTAATAATTTTATGATTTATTGAATTGTAATTGATTAAATTGTATTAATGATTTAATGGACTTATTTTGATAAATATGGATTCTTAAATGTTGATAAGGAGATAATAATGTATTGCCATAGAATATGCAATCTGATATTGAATTATAGAATAGTTAATAGATTCAATTTACTAGATGTAATAAGTGATGTAAAACTAAAACTTATCTGAGGAACAATCGACAATTTGGTGAATAGTGTTCAAAATCAAGATTTTTTGACTCGCGTTACTCACAAATCGCAAAAAATCGGGGGGTACTGTAACAGGTCCACCAAATTGATAGGCAAATTAATTAATTTAGATAAATAATAAATTATTATACAGAAGAAGAGGAATATATTTAATCAAAATAGATGGAGAAGTTTCAAATCATATTAGAGAATTATTGTGAGGAAAATAACCGTGGGACAGACGAGGCCCCAGAAATAAGTCGTTGTAAACAAAACCCTTTGTTCAAAGCAGGATGGGTGGGCCGGTTCCGAGAATTGCAATCGTAAACATGTAAGCATATTTGAGGGACAAGCTACATCACGTCGGTTGGTTATTTTCCATTAAACCCCTCCAGGTCACAAGTGACTGATGTGCAGTAGAAGAACTCAGATGACGAGTTCCGAAACGAACCAATCAGAACGGGACATATAGTTCCAAATTTGCCCGTAGGCCGCAGCAGCTGTCAAAACAGCTACATCGTGATATACCCAGAAGGGTCATAGTCGCGTACCCAAAAGAAAAAAGGCGGGAATCCGACTTCAACGGTTAAGAGACGTTCCTCACCCCAGTCCATCTCTGATCAGCAAACCGCAAACATATTCACGGGTTCGGCCCCTATAGACCGCGTGGGCATAACAAAGTTTAAAGTTGTTAAATTATGTTATAACTAAACAATCGTACAATGTAACGGGTATACGCGATACAAAAGTTATCTCCCAGAACGTCATTGTGTCCAGATAAGTTTATGTATAATTAATATAGTAAAATTTAGATTAATAAAAATTCCAATAAATGTTATAAAGTAGAATTTTTCATTTGTTATTGTCAATCTTGGAGAAATTTGAGTAAAATATTATTTTTTATTTTTAAAAAATGTAATAAAAGCAATTTTGTAATGTAACTTTTGTTTTCATGTACTACTTAGTTCCACCGACTTACCTATTTTAAACGACCCTGAGAGAAAGAACATGCATTTAAAATTAAAGAAAATCAATTAAATAAATATTTAAATTAAAACAAATTATAGAAATATAATTAATGTAAAATCACAACGAGGTGAACGTCACAGAATGGAGCAACAACGTGAGGTTTTGTTGTTGCAGATTTAATTGCTAATATAAGTTGTTGAAAATTTACTTAATTGTTACAAGATAAAAAAAGAGAATGCAACATAATATATAAATTGAGAAATGTAATCAGAAGCAGAAATTCTTCAGGGGCGCACTGCTGCAGCGTTCATTTGTCTGAGAAATTACAGACATTATCAACTGTTGTCCTCCTTTACTTTCCTTGATGAAAATTTGGTCATAAATTTACCAGGTTTTTGTTTGTATTTCTTGTTTTAAAGAAATTACAATTTCAATATGAAAATATTTATTTATTTAAAAATTATAATTATATATAACATCCAACAATTAAGAAGGAATGATTTGTTACCGTTTGAAATGTTATTTTTAATTGGATCACTTGAGCTCCAATATTTCATAAAGTGATAATATAAATCGTGAATTGAGTTATTTGTATAGTTAATTTATTGTAATTCCCTTTTAGAAAACACCAACAGCTTTTAATTTAGGTACGTTAATGTCAACTTCAAACATATGTTTGTATAAACTGTTATAGGATTATCATTTTTGTGGAATAACCACACGTGTTATTTATTTGTATAAGAAGATTGTTTATTGCTGATTGTTTTGTCATTTACTTACTACGTTAGTTTGACTTGCAAATAGTTTGTGGATTCTAGTTAGGTTGACAGAAGTACTGATAGTTACAAACTTGAAAGACGGTGCCCCTTGCCTAACCCAGGTTCGCAGGCGTTCTACAGGCTGTATTGTACACCGGGCTATTAAGTCGTATGATAAGAATACCGTTATTAAATATTTTCTTTATAAGGTTTTTTTCTTACAGATAGTAACACTTTATTAAATAAATACATTGTTTAACAAACACTTATTGTTATTTAATTATTTTTTTTAAATCGACCTTGTACAACTTTACTACTTATTTTTCACTCGAACATTCTTATATCTATATTTTTATATCGTGTCGTGAAAAAACCCCCTAGTCTACCATGTTAAAAACACGTCATGTTAGCATAACAATTTAATATCATAATATTACTTAAAAATAACTTACTGTGTTTATCAAGGAACATTACGTGAACATTTCAATTCCACATAAACATACAACAAGGGTTTACAGTTTAAATATACAATAAGTGCTTCATTTTACTTCGAAATAAAACTTTTTTTACGTTTATAAAATATTCAATACTGTAAAATATTAGTTTGTGTTTAATTTTTAATGTGCACTACATAAATTCGTTATATCACGTACGTTAGTTTACGTAATTTAACATAAAAACGCCTTCATTATCTTAGATACTACATGTGACGAGTGGCTGTACGATGGACGAATCCGCGTTCATTCAAGTCTGTAACTATCAGTAGTACCCTAAACTTATTGGTACTACTGTATTTTTTAATTGTCATTTATTATTTATGTGCCTTTTTTTAATTACTATATATAACTGAAATTGAATTTTATAACATATTATATAACATTTATTACTGATTAAAGGCAATTTTAATAAAATCTAAATAAAGTAGCCTTAGTAACAATACAGTATAACTAACTATGTTATTTGTATTAAACGTCTAAATTAAATTAAAATGATTAGATACATAAATATGAGATTTAATAAGATCAAATCCACCGTAATGTCATATAAAAAACTTACAAGGCCACATACAAATTTTAATTTGGATAAACTATACTCCATTAATACTCCATTAATGATATAATAATTATTTATTTCAGAATATTATTCAAACGAAAAGCAATGGATACATTTCTCACGAATCAACGAAGTTGATATCAATTTCACAGTCTATTGATAAGATTCACAGTCTATTGATGCTTGACTCAATGAGTTTTAAGAACTTAATATGATAAGTTCACAAAGAAAGTAGTCTTAACTAAGCCACTAGTCCTATTAATTACAAAAAACTAAAATTTGTCTTTTTTTAGTTTTTGTATTCTAACCAAACAATGATACAAGCACATTAGTTAAAATTAATACAATTATTAAATAAATTAGGTACATTACTACACCCAGTGGAATGTAGGCCTACACAAATATGAAACTTAAGTATGCAGAAGTGAAAAGAAAACTTAGGGGGAAAAGTATATAATGTATATGATGGTAAGAAATAACACTTAACATATATAATCATAACAAAATTTAAAATATGATGTATGGATTTATATCATACAATCCTATATAATTCGGAATAAATATTTATAAAATATATAAATTCAAAAGAACTGCTTTTATTAAGCTTATTTTAATAGTGTTATAGCTATAGAAAATGTTGCTCATTCCGCACATAAATAGAGGTCCCCCACATGCATGTAGTTCTATTACTTAAAGGGATATTGATGTAATGTATAGTGGGCAGAGAACCTACCTCAGACATTAAGATGTGGTTGTTTATTTATGAGAAGAGTGTTTTAATACGTAATAAAATTTATTTATTTATGTTTGATAAGTTAATAATGTTGGTTTTCTTGTGACTTAAAAAATATTATTACATAATAATTTATTTACGTTGAAGCTTCAAAAACTAGTTAATATTATTGTATATAAATGGTTTTAATATAATTTAAATTATACGAGATATAAAAATAATGATTTTAAATTGAATTAAAAAAAGTTGAATTTATATTTGACTTGTTGGAAAATTATACTATATAAAAAGAAAATGAAACTACATGAAATATAAAAACTAAACAGGTTCATAATAATCGTTTTTACGATATACATTTGCCATTGAAGGACAGGCTACAAGTGTCACACGTGCTGCGGTGGGATGGCAATTTAGTTCTATCAGTATTAAAGCTAAATGTGATGAGAGTTCCTAGAAACAAATTTCGGCAAAACTACGTAATTCATATTATTAGATAAGGGACGACTGGGGACTTCACATGTCACACAGGCGATATTTACATATATGACTTCAAGGTCATCTTCCTAAAATACATTTTCTGAATTTAATAATATTAATCTTATTAGGAGATGCTACGTTACTAAGCTACTAAGGTAGAGTAGAGTGTAACTCAGTAGTCAAGATGAACACTCCCCTTACTTGACATATGATGTACATGGTTAGTATATCCAAATGTCTAAAGATCGTGAAGAAGAATGTAGTAGTTTGTCTGCTAATTTTTATTAGCAGCCTTGATTATATTGTTAATACAAACATTTATCTCATTTAGAAGGAGCTTTTGCGCCAGTAATTTAGTTAGTGCTAGTAATTTAGCTGCTACTACAGCTGGTTTAAACTACATTTATATAGGACTACTCTAGCGATCCACAACGGACCACAAAACAGCTGATAGTTTGAGACAAAAAATCTTTCCGTGAGCTTGTAAAATCAATGGTCATACATCGTAAAATTTGTTGTAATTTCTAGTACAGTGAATAATACAAAACTCCGAATGCAGTTCAACAATTATACAATAGTTGGTAGTTATATTGTAGTAGTGCTGTAGTAGTTACTGATGTTGATTACCAGTTATGATTGTTCATATAGTTTCTTATATTGGACAAATTTAGTATACTAAGAGGTATACTAAAAAATTCTACAAAAAAATAGTACAGTTTCTAAATAAACAGTTAAAAGTTTATTTAGAAACTGATGTGTGGCTACTGATTTCTACACACGGACGTATCAAACATTTCTATAATTGTTTGGAATACACTTGTGTACGAACAAACACTTTGATCTTCTAAAAACATCCTTGAAATACAAGAACTGTGTCGTCTGGGGCAAGAAATTGTAGGAAACAATTGTCACGCTCCCTGAAGTTGTTTCAACAATAGTTCCAGATCCAAGTAATAAACTAGATTCCTCCTCCCATTTTCATGTTGAGAATTACATTTACATCGTTACAAATGAGTACAAGTAAAAACACCTTCTTATTTATTTTCCTTGCACAGCTAGACTATGAAACTTAACGTATGTGATTTATACGTATTTTCAGATCCCTTTCCTTTATTTGCTTGTTTTTAATATTTTACTAGATGGCTTGTAATGAAACCAATTTCAGGAAATATATTAGTTTTTACTCTGAAAATATAATTTTTCACTGTACTGCATTCTAAATTAAAAGAAATGTATACAAAACAATTTCTTTGCGATAAAAATACTTCACCAATATATATATATATCAAATTTACATTGAAATGTTACTTCTAATGTGTACGAATATAATATGTAACTCAAAGTTTAAAGGGCTTGTTGTGAAGTGGATTTGCATGCTGTAATCTAAACAATGAAAATCATATCTATGACTATAACATAGATATGACACACACACAGACATAGCAAAAAGGGCTCTATCACCCGTTTGCCTTTGACAACTCTCTGAGCCAGCCAGAGTACGCTATACATGAGTATGACCTCTGACATAAATAAGGCACTCAGACAGACATACCAAACCACGCTTTGTCACCCGTTTGCCTTTGACAGCTCTCTGAGCCAGCCAGAGTACGCTATACATGAGTATAACCTCTGACATAAATATGGCACTCACACAGACATACCAAACCACGCTCTGTCACTCGTTTGCCTTTGACATCTCTCTGAGCCAGCCAGGGTACGCTATACATGAGTATAACCTCTGACATAAATATGGCACTCACACAGACATACCAAACCACGCTCTGTCACTCGTTTGCCTTTGACATCTCTCTGAGCCAGCCAGGGTACGCTATACATGAGTATAACCTCTGACATAAATATGGCACTCACACAGGCATACCAAACAGCGCTCTGTCACTCATTTGCCTTTGATATCTCTCTAAGCCAGCCAAGGTACGCTATACATGAGTATAACCTCTGACAAAAATATTGCACTCACACAGGCATACCAAACCACGCTCTGTCACTCGTTTGCCTTTGTCAACTCTGAGCCAGCCAGGATACGCTATACACGAGTATAACCTTTGATATAAATATGGCACTTAAGTAAAATAAATAAAAGTACCCCGTGTGAACAATGAACAACGCTAATTTAAATTAGTAACAGTGTAAGGCGACTTTGTTAGTGTATTAAATTGTAAAATACAGTTGATAGAGACTGTCAATGAGGGCTGTGTACACTGTCATGTATCACCACTACAGTGACTGTATCAACAATTCCAGCAATAGAACGTGGGATGTTTATTACTTTAATAAAAGTGCCACATTTGCCCTCGATTGCCTTGTAGTGGTGAAGTCTGCACCTGTGTTTGGTATTTACGTTTTATTTAGTTTGGGAGCATTGCTTATTGGATTTTATATTAATTTCCAATAGAACAATTTCGACAAGGAAGTGAGTTGAGATTATGATATTGTCAATAACGGTGATGATAAATTATTGACATACCATTTAATAATAATAATGCATATATAATTACAAGCAATGTATGAGTTTATTATTGTTTTTAAAACGATGTATTTTAGTTTGTTACTGACCTCTGACTTGGTTATTTTAAGGTCAATTCATTCTCAGGTCTAATAACGTTACGTAGATAATAATTTATAGTTCTAGATGTTAACTTGCTAGTTAGAAGCTATTGAACTTGTTGCATACAGAGTAATATGTTTAATTATCTCGCCCTTTATTACGATATAATAAAATGTATACATTTGATACTAAGAACTATTCCATAAAAACAGCGTTTGCGTGGTTTAACAATGATTAAATGTATTATTAATTTAAGCAAAATCAAATATTTAAGGTTTTTAAAAATGTCAAACATTTTGTCTTAATTTTTAAGGAACTAGATTTTGGAGGGATAAACTATAAATGATGGTATTTAAACAAAAGAAAAATAAATTAGTTAGTTTTACAAATTTTTTTATACTCAGCCATATCAAAGTATACTAAAATAAGTATTTACAAACATTCCCAATAGTTTCAAAATATAATGTGTTTTTATGCGTTAAGTTGGGCTATGTACATTCAGAGAGTTTTATCTTTTATGTAATATACTGGCTTATATCAATATTTTATGGCAAACATTTCGTAGTTGAATACCAGTAGTTGAACTTCATATGCTTACATATACATAGATAAAACATGTTATACAACTGATAGTTCGTATTGTTTCCATTTACTTGTTGATACGATTATATAATGGGGAATCTCTCAATTACAAATATACAATAATTAAAAAGGTTAAATTATTATAAATCTTATGACTAAAATGCATTATTTCCAATTTTGAAGCGTTTCTGATAAACGCAACGTTTAATTAATATGATACATTTACTTTGTTGTCTTTTAGAATGCTATAACTATTATAATTAGGTTTTGCATAAAAGACATAAAAACACTTGATGTTAATTAATTTAATAATAAAATCAATTATTAAAACTAATATAAAATATTTGCTTAAAATGATTAGTCATTTTACAAAATATTTAATAATTTCATCAATAATTATAAATGAGATGACCACCTTAAATTCATAGTGAAAAGTTGGTTTATTCATTACAATTATTGTGTTCATGTTGAGTATACTAGCCTGCTTGAACACCTCCAGCCCTGAACGACTGGGGGCTGAGACAGAGAGTGAAGTGTCATCAGCGAACAAGCAGACTTTACCATTTGTAACATGGGAAGGCAAATCATTAATAAAGAGTAGGAATAAGATGGGACCAAGGATCGATCCCTGGGGTTTGTCCTTGTCAACGTTTAGAACTGAACACTTTTTATCGGCAAAGAGACATATGTTAGATAAATTTTCACCTGTGGGAAGGTTATTTATATAAAAAAGAAACAGAGTCAGAACCAAAACAGAACTTTGGAAAGCCCTCTCTTGATCAGACCGCCCAAACAATAATACACGTACAATGTATTATTGACTCACCCAATAATGGTATTGGTACAATGGGTATTGACTCACCCATCCATACACATACAGTGGTATTGATATTTAACCTTAATTAACTTAAATTAATATATAACTGAAAATAAACAATAAATCTAGCTCAAGTTTTAAGATGTGCCATGTAAAAAATATTATTTTTAATTGATTTAAATGTTTTTAATTTTAAGAAATTTTGAACACATTGATCGAGTTTCTAATTTTTAACCAATTTAAAATCTCTTCGTCTTCGCAGACAAGTAAATCATAGTAAAGTTCATTGTAATAATATGTTAATAATTTTTTATGTAACGGACACAAGTATCAGATTTTTTTCCAGTTTAAGTATTAATAGTGCAATTTTGCCAAAATATACTTCATCAGTTTGCAGAGTACCATTTTATGATTTTACCCGTGCAACCTATATGTTCATTTCCACTTATAGTAATTGCATTGAGATGTACTAAACATTCACAAAAGCATATAAACTTCTCTCCCTCTTGGTTTAAGTAATATTGAAGTGTTGTATGTTATGTCGAGGCAGGCAATCTGATATTATTGTTCGTAGAATGTAGCAATTACTGATATCATTGTTCGTAGAATGGATCAATTACTGATGTCATTGTTAACACTGTACATTCTACAGTTCACTTCATTACAAACCAATCAATGACATATCAACATTTCACAGAGAACTCAAGTAGTCTCTCAACATGAATGCTTGTACATATCCTGTTCAGTCGTACATCTATAATAACTAATAACAATCAAAAAATAACACAAATTGGGTGTATGTTTGCATCTCACAGTTTTGGATGAGTTTTTTAATTTTATTAAGCTCTGCGCATATTTATATAATTTATGTATAATTGTAATTTTTAATGGAAAATGTATTTAACACGATGTTAAATGATTTAATTTTTTTATACAAGAAGATTATTTTTGCCGTTTCTTTTTAATAATTTTGGAATCAAATTAATAACGTCTACATTTAAAATACTATGGACATTGTTTGCATCTAATATTCATATATTATTGCTATTTTTCACGTGTGTTATTCATTATTATTTCATTATTCATTATTCTTCTCTAAGACGTTGATCGTAGATATATGGACAAATATGAGGCGTGAATGAGTGTGATGAGTGTAGATGAACGAGTGTAGTCATTGTTACTATCTGAGTTCGACTTACCTCAGAAAGGACTATTTATAAATAGCCCAATAGCCAGGGCAACTATGGCACCTACATCTTTACGTGGAATCCGAACCACGTAGTGTTGGTCTGATTATCAGCTAACTGACACTTAGTTCTCTTCCCTACACAACACCCGAACCTTGACTACCATTCAACACGGACACTCCAGACTTTTCTAGTGTCTGATGTACAGTCGACCTTTTTGTGCTAAAACTTGTTAATGTTGTGAGTTCCTCTTGATTTGACTAAACAATTCTAGTCTTTGTTTTCTCATGTCAAATTTTATGTCATATTTAATGTCTACGTTTTTAATAAGATATATTTTTTTTATTAGTTCTAGGTTTGTAAATTTCATAGTCCGTACCTGACGGAACCTAATTTTGTTGTCAAAAACTGTTTGTTTTAAATATTGTCTAAAATAATTTCTTATTCTGTCATATTAATGAATCTTTACTATGAATGACTTTAGTCTAAAGATAGTTGTTATTTTTTGACAAAGAACTTAATTTGGAACATTTTCAAATACCGATCCTTGAGGTTTTTTGAGTTTACAGTATAATAATTAAGGATCTACTTTTATTTTCTCCTCTCACGAATTTACGAGGTAAATTAAAATAATTTACGTACTTTTGTTGTGAAATTTGTATACTAAATTCTTATAAATTTCTTAAAGACGTCAATTTGTTTTTGAATTTTTCTTTATGGCCTGCGTGATTATGAACTGTTATTTAACTAAGGCCAAATAATAATATCATTGTAGTTATTTATAAAAATCATTTGAAATATGATATATATTGTTCAAATGACATAAAATCATTAAATGAAACATTTGTGACAGTTTTAATTTAGTTTCTCTTAAGAGTTTATGTAAAAGGGAAATCATAAGTCGCAAAGTAATATAATTGTATTTGATTATTAATAATTTTGTTCTTATATGATTGGAATTAACAAAAAATATAAACAGTTACGAATAATTGAATAATTATATGACGTATATTTTCGCATCCAATACCATCTAAATATCAACCTCGCTAAACTTTTATAATATTTATTGTGTTTAAATGTTAACATTAGTCCATAAATGTCTTTTACAATGTTTTTGTTTTAGGTCGTAAAACGTACTACCATATTTTAATGAAGCTGAAAGTTGGATATAATACAGTAATGGAAGTTTTTTCAGGCAGGAAGTGAAAAATCCCAACTTGGTTGAAACTACCAACTGGAAAGACCAAATAAAACTAGATGAGATGTTTTCAACGAGTTGGGTTATTGTTATGTGTAGTATTAAATTGTAAACATAGTCGAAACTACTTTCCATAGTACGCCAATGCAATATTATCTGCACTATTATTTGCAACTTGGTGTAAACGGTACAGTGAAAACTGCAAACCAAAGTTAATTTATTTTCATGGACTTACAATATGAATGTGTACGTTTTATGTCTTACTCTTTAATTGATAGTAGAAACATTCTTTTAAAAGAGTGTCTTCATTAAAATGTATTACTGTAGCTCAAACATCAAATATTTTCTAATACCTATTGCATGTGACGAGTTTCATTTGTGCTTCCACATATTGCTTTAAAAAGGAAAAAAATCTAACACTTCGATGAATGCGTTATTTAATTTTACTTTTAATTTTTGGAGTTTTATAAATTCTAAATTTTCGACATCTGTTTTACAAACGTAAATTTCACCTAATTGAACAGTATGTTATCAAATAGCTAGTTAACTTAGTTATCATCTTCATTCGTTACAGATTAATTGAATTAGTAAAAGTATTTTTGTGTCATTTTAAATCAAACAAAATAATTCGGAATGTCCTTTAATAAATAAGTCTGTATTCTTTATCTAAAGTATTCTCAAAATACAGTTATTATATATCAGCTCAATAGTTTGTGTAGACATTGTCTTTTACCATTCGAAGGCAATAACTCAGTATCTATGGTAAATAGAAGTGTATTCACTTATTTTTAACGCTTAACTGTTGAAAATAATAATATTCAAAATGTTCTTATTGTTGATTATTTGCTAAGTGAACCTAAATTAACTCCCTTGTCATATTGCATATCTTATTTGTAAAAAATGTATACGTTTTAAAAATATTGATAAAGCTGAAATCAATATTCGTTTCATATGATAAATTAATATTAAATAATTGTGGTCCATTACAGTTTAAGTAATTGTTTCATATTTATACAATTTAATAATATACTAAAAGATTTAGTCAATCTCTTTAAATGTTACAACAGACAATGACAGACACACTTCATTGTCACAATATACACAGGAAATCTGTGTATATTGTGAATTGTGATGCGTAATAAATAACTAAACATTCATTTTTTGTCACTTATAACTAGAGTGAATAAAATTCAAAAGCATAATTTGGATAATAAAAATTGTAAGTGTTGAAAATTATATACCGTAATTCATTGTAATGGAATTTTCTTGAACACTAGAATTTTCTGACATTTTAAAAGAAAACTCAAGTTAATGATTTAAGTTTTTGACAGTGAAAATCTCTTTAAAAAATGTATTCATATGTTGTGGCATGTTTGATAGATTTTTATTCGTGTGAAAATATTTCTTAAATAACTAAAGGCTACATGACTTATGAATACTTACTAATAAAGTTAACTTAATATTTTATAGCTTTACATATTATTTATTAATATACCCACGTAAAAGTTATTTTGAACTGTCTAAAATATTAAGTTCTACTGATATGACATTTGTGTCTATGCAAAAGAAATAACACTTGTCCATTATATTAATCACATAATAATATGCATTATTATGAAACAAATAAGATATTAACAATAATAAATACAAAAACGTCCTTGTAATGTTTTTAAAAAGTTGATAAGGTAAACAGTACAATAAAGGGAGGGACTGACAAGGTGCTGGCCCTGTATCCCCATGGAAAACTGGAGAAACACGTTTAGCTCACTATAAATTGAAAGTGACCACTTGTTTTATTTCTTGTGTATGATCGTATTTACAATATGTGACGGCGCTGAACCGTGATTCAGGTACAGACATGTACTGCGGGAATTGTATCACAAATAGCACAGGCACTTCGAAGATTGTTATAAAAAATTGTTTTAACGTACGGTGGTATTAACCTAAAATACACGTACGGTGGCATTAACCTAACCACCCACCCCTACACGTATGGTGGCATTAACCTAACCACCCACCCCTACACTTATGGTGGCATTAACCTAACCACCCACCCCTACACGTATGGTGGCATTAACCTAACCACCTACCCCTACACGTATGGTGGCATTAACCTAACCACCCACCCCTACACGTATGGTGGCATTAACCTGACTACCCACCCCTACACGTACGGTGGCATTAACCTAACCACCCACCCCTACACGTACGGTGGCATTAACCTAACAACCCACCCCTACACATATGGTGGCATTAACCTAACAACCTACCCCTACACGTATGGTGGCATTAACCTAACCACCCACCCCTACACGTACGGTGGCATTAACCTAACCACCCACCCCTACACGTACGGTGGCATTATCCTAACCACCCACCCCTACACGTACGGTAGCATTAACCTAACCATCCACCCCTACACGTACGGTGGCATTAACCTAACCACCCACCCCTACACGTATGGTGGCATTACCCTAACCACCCACCCCTACACGTACGGTGGCATTAACTTAACCACCCACTCCTACACGTATGGTGGCATTAACCTAACCACCCACCCCTACACGTACGGTGGCATTAACCTAACCACCCACCCCTACACGTATGGTGGCATTAACCTAACCACCCACCCCTACACGTACGGTGTCATTAACCTAACCAACCACCCCTACACGTATGGTGGCATTAACCTAACCACCCACCCCTACACGTATGGTGGCAATAACCTAATCACCCACCCCTACACGTACTGTACCGGGTCTTGGACCGGTACAGTTTCGTTTTTTTCGTCGTTGTCTGCCAGGCTGCCTGAGATTCGCTTTTGCCCTGCGTTTCGCGTAGTTTGGTGGCCGTTGGCTTGGATCCGTTTCGTTCCGTGTTCCAGCTCGGGTTGTCAGGTTGGCCGTCTAGATTGTTCTAGTAGTTCGAGTTGGTTTGCAGCAGCCGTTAGTCACAAGATGCGAGGCTAAATCACCTAAAACGTAAGTGTTCATTTTGTATGTCTTAATATCTAATCACCCTTTTGGTGAGAATACTTTTGTTTAAATAATTTTCAACGGGCTTACTTGTGTTTTCAGAGTTTTGTTAAATTTGTATTCTTTGTCTAGATGTGTTAACCTAGATTCAAGCCACGTGCTCAATGTTACATTTTTAGCATTAATTGCTTTTTATACCTGGCTTTATAATAAATAGTAGTTCTGTATAATGTTTTGTTGAACCTTTTTTTCAGTTGGAGTTACCGTTTTACCATAGTTTTTGTTCTTTGCCAATAACCTAGCCTATCTGTACCTTTTGATTTTCATGTTATAACATTTTGCTCCTGTTCTATAGCCTAGTTTTCAGTTTGTCATTTTTAGTTCCATATACGTCTTTTGTAATTTGTCTTAAATCTGAGTTTCCAACATAATTAGTCATAGCCTAAAAAAATTTATCTTTTATTTTCTGGGGTGCTCCAATCATGTACAATTTTGTCTGTTCCTGTTTTGTTTGGCCATGTCATGTATTAGGGGTTATGTGTAATATTTTGTTGTGATGGCTGGACTGTGTTTTTAATGGCAGTGTTTGACCTTGCAGTCCAGGGTCCTTGAGTGAGACGTTCAGCCCTCGGCCTGCCGTCCGGGGATTGTCTTCCATCTGCACTGCGAGCCTGGCCTGAGGACCATGTTGGAGCCTGGAGTTGCCCGCTACCCGCTCTACATCTTGTGGTATAAGTCTCCTGTCCTCAGGTCAGTGTTTTCCATCTTGTTTTCCCGGCGGCTGAGCTGGGGGTTGCTAATGTGAAAAATAGAAAAAAAAGAAGAAAAAAATGTCTGTGGAACTTTATGTGGCCTAGGCCTGAGCTTCTAAACTTGGACAGTGATTTTAAGCAACACAGCCATTGGGGACTTATTTATTTATTTTTTTATTAAAGGGAAAAGAAAACGTGAAATACCAAGAACTTTTAATGTTAATATTTATTGTTATTTAGTTTAATTAGTTTATTTTCTTGTTACCTTTGTTTAGATTTTTATATTTGTTAGGTCCCCATTGTTAAATCCTGTTATTATTTATTTAATTGCTTAGGCCTAGTTATTGTTATTTATTTTTTGTTAAGTGTATTAGGGGGGGGGGGGGGTTTTTGAAGTGAATTTTTACTCGAACGGTACCGTGTTATATTTTCTTTTAAATTATTTAGTTTTTAAACTTTCACCAAAAGGGGATTATGGGACTTTTACTTAACTTCTGATTCGGAGCTGCCCAGGGATTCCGGCTTACTCCCTGGCCTCGGTGGAATCAAGGGATGCGGGCCAAATTGCCGGTGTAATTGGTGATACCAAAATTTTTATAATTTTCTTCACTTTTTATTGGGGCTTAAAATTTGCTTACGTTTGGGGTTATCAAAAATGTTATAAATAAATTTTCACTTTTAAATTTTGTTAATAAATTTTCCTTACGTTTTGGGAGTCTCAGGCCAAACTGCAAATAGGCCATGTAATTGTTCATTTTGGTATTCGTAGAGTTTGTGGTATTTATAGCGTTTGTTCTTATTGTGTATTATCTTGTTAATTTCAGTGTTTATTGCTATTTATTTAAGTGAGAATTTATATTGTGGCCTTCTGCCGTTTTGATTAATTAATTATTTTGGCTTTTTGGTAATAAACTAGTTTTGCTCAGCTGCCGAGTGTTATTTTGACCCTCCAACTGCCACCCGTGATCCCATCGCTCGACTTGTTTTGAGCCATCCCCCGGTTGGCACGCTTACCAGCTTTGGTGGGGGGGATGGGTCTCAATTGGTAGCAGAGCGTGGTTGCCTAGTAAAAAAAAAAAAAAAAAAAAAAAAAATCTCTTGGTTGTTGACGGTGGGTGTTTGCCTGTTAGTAGGTCATAGTTGGCCGTCCTACCGTCAAGGTGTTTTGGTAAAACGTAAAAAAAAAAAAAAAAAAAAAAACAAATAAACAATTATTTAAAAACAAAAAAACAATTATTTAAAAACAAAAAAACAATTAGAAAACCAAATAAATAATTTTACTCATAAAAAAAAAAAAAAAAAAAAAAAAAACCTAGGCAATCCGCTTGGTTACTTTGTTGAATGGGTTTCATGGGTGGATTGGAGTGGTCGGCAGTGGCTCGGTAGGCTGAGGGTTTTGTTCGTCTTGGACCCTGGAGTTGTCGTTTTTTGTGTATATTCTTGAGAATTGTTGCGGTAGAGATGGCCTATCTGCAGAATGTTGCCCTCCTGGTGAAGGAGGAGTTGATATTTGAGTTGAGGTCGCGTGGGGTGACTCCGGAGGGTGATGTTCTGAATCTCCGGAGGTTGCTGCGGGAGCAGTTGTCCGCGGGTACGGCGGTGGATTGGTCTGATCTACTGGAGGTTGGTGAGGAGTTGTCTGTTTGTAAACGTAAGGTGGAAGATTGGGAAGGGGTGTTAGAGGATTTGCAGTTTGAACCTCCAGTAGGTCGTGACCGGGCCTGCCGCCTTGCACGTTTGGGGCATCTGCATGCCCGTTTAAGGCTGGTCAACCGGGCACCGGGGTTGGAGCCATCTGGAAGGGCGTGGATCTTGGAGAGTGTGGCTAGGCTGGAGGAGATTTTTCAGGCACTCTCCGGGTCCACGACTCCTACGGGTCTGGGTCAGCGGCCTATTTTCGCACTGTCGCCTAATGTGTCGAGGCCGCAGGCTGAGACAACGGCTCTCACTGTGCCTGAGGTTCCTTCTGAGCCTGCAGGCGTTTCTGTTGAGGTCGCTTGTGGTTCGGCTCCAGCTGCCGTTCCTACTGCTTCTTTGGGTTCACCTGCTCTTCTGCAGCTGAGCTACCACAAGCTACCTAACCCTCTCACGCCCATGATCCAGAATCTCCCTGTGATCGATGGGATGGATCCTGAGGAGCTTCTCAAGTTTCTGGTGGCCTTTCTCAGACTTAGTGAGATGCCCGGCATGCAGGCTGGGGACTTGCTTCGTCTGGTTTTTCCGTATTGCAGAGGTCCCGTTGGGGAGTTGCTGAGTTCTGTCTTGGCCAGTGATGCCTCGGTGGACTCGTTCCACCGAGAGTTACTTTCGTCATTTCTTCCCATTCGACTCAGGGAGAGGATGGTCATGGACAGATTTTATCGGTCGCAGGGTAGGGGCGAGTCTCTGGCAGCCTATGTCTCTTCAGTCAAGGAAGCTCGTCAAGCGTTGCGCCTCACACTTTCTGAAGCTGACACCGTTCGTGTCATCCTGGATGGCATTTCTCCCGAAGAACGGTGCAGATTGGTTTTTGCTGGTGTTCCTTCGACTTTTCGGGAGCTGCATCAGCTGTGCATTGTTTCGCGCAGCATGCAGTTCTCAGACCAGCAAGGGAGGGATTCTGAGAGTCATCGTGCTCTCCCCACCCGTCGACCGGCTATGTCTGTAGGTGTGAGTCAGCCAGTGGAGGGTCGTGGTTCTCGGCCTCCGGTTGTGTGTTTTGCTTGTGGCCAACCTGGTCACATTCGACGTGACTGTCCACGTGCTCGAGGTCGTGGGGCGGGAAACGCTCAGCGCGGGGGGTTGCCTCCACAGTAGCTCCCCGCGTTGTTGCGAGTGACCGTGGCCATTTGCCTTTGACACGTGCCCATAGCAGGAGTGTCGGGGATTTTTCGGGCCTTGCTGGCATGGCTTCCCTGGGACTTAGTGCGGTCACCTCGGTGTGTCCTGGCGTTTTTGTATCTTTTGGTGGTACGGTGTGTCGAGCCCTTCTTGATTCTGGTTCGGCATGCAGTATCATCAGCCTTTCTCTTTTTGAGTCCCTTGACGCCTTAGGACTTGTCAGGAACACCGAGCCTTCTTCTATCACTTGCTGGACGGCATCCCAAACTCCTCTACCTATTCTTCTGAAGGCGTTTTTCCAATTTAATATTGAAGGACTTTCCTGGAGGTGGGGTTTTCTTGTTGCCAAGGACCTGGCGGTTTCCTGTATCCTAGGGGCAGACTTTATTTCTAAGAGTGGTATGGTGCTTGACCTCCAGAAGCGCCAGATGCTTTTCAAGTTTAATCGGCGAGTTTTGGTGCCTCTAGTAGGTGATTCTGACTGCCCTCCTGCAGTCAGAGAGGTGGGTTGTGAGCCCGAACAACCCAAGGTGGATCCGGTTGGTCATCTCCCCCCTGAGCAGGCGGAGGCCATTAGGAGGCTGTGTTTGCGGTTTCCTGATGTGCTTACGCCCGAGCTTGGGGTCACTTCTCTTCTGGAGTATGAGATCCACCTCACCGATTCTCAGCCAGTTAGGAGTCATCCGTACAAACTTGCTCCCCCAAAGATGGAGGTTATGAGGGCTATGATCGAAGATCTTCTGAGCAAGGGTGTGATTGAACCGTCTCGTTCTGCTTATGCCAGTCCAGCTTTTCTTGTGCCCAAGCCTAATGGTAAGTCTAGGCTTGTGATGGATTATCGGAGGCTCAACGCTAAGGTCGCTATTGACTCGGTACCTCTGCCTGATTTGCATTCTGCGTTTGATTGGTTCGGTAAGGCTAAGTTTTTCAGTGTTTTCGATTTGAACCAGGCCTACCATCAGATTCCATTGAAGAAGGAATCACGGCCCATGACTAGCTTCGGTGTTCCCTGGAATCTCTATCAGTTCACTAGGGTTCCTATGGGTCTTGCTGTGGGTGCCCAGACTCTTACTCGTCTGCTTGATTCCATCTTCCATGATGTGAAGTTCAAGTTTGTCTTCAATTACCTGGACGACCTTCTTGTCTACAGTGAGACTTTCGGGGAACACATGCAACATCTGGAGGAAGTTCTTAGTCGCCTTAAATCAGCTGGCCTTACCGTCAATCCAGAGAAAGTCACTTTTGCTCGTCCTGAGATTTCTTTTCTGGGTCATCTGATATCTTCTCGAGGCGTCTGCATTGATCCTGCGAGGACCCAGGGCATTCGGGATTTTCCTCCTCCCAGAGATGCCAAGGGGATTGCCCGTTTTGTGGGGATGGTGAATTTCTACCGTCGCTTCATCCCTAACGTGGCCAAGCTTGCTGCCCCGTTGAACGAGCTGCGAAAGAAAGGTGTCCCTTTTGTGTGGGGCCAAGCTCAGCAGACTGCCTTTGATGCTCTCAAGGAGGCTATCATGCAACCTCCTGTCCTGCGTATGCCTGATTTTAGTAGAGAATTTATTCTTCAGACTGATGCCTCCTCCTCCGCCATTGCTGCTGTTCTTTCTCAGGAGTTTGATGGGGTCAGGCAGCCCATCGCTTTTGCTTCGAGGACGTTGTCTCACCAGGAACAGAAAGCTTCTTCCATCTATGAGTTAGAGTGTCTGGCTGTTGTCTTTGGTACGGACAAGTTTCGGCGTTTCTTGGAACACGCTGAGTTCTTGCTGGAGACGGACAATCAGGCACTGTCTTGGCTTCTTGCCCATCCCCGACAGCTCGGGAAAATTGGTCGCTGGGTGGTCAAAATTTCTGCCTTTAAGTTCCGAGTTCAACATCTTAGGGGTACCCAGAATGTCATCGCGGATGCTCTTTCCCGCATGTACCACGAACCCAGTGATCCACCGACTGAGGCTGTTGCTCAGTGTGGTGCTGTTCTTCTGGATTTTCCTCTGGCTTTTGACGACCTACTGTCCCATCAGCAGAAAGATCCTGAGCTGTCAGTCATCTTAGGTGAGCTTCAAGAGGGAGGTGCCCACCCTCCCTATTTTCTGTCCAAAGGGGTACTCTGTTGCCGTCCTCGACAGAGGGGTGAACCCCGTGTAGTGCTGCCTAGTCATCTAGTACCGATGGTCTTTCAATATTATCACTCTTCTCTGGTGGGCGGTCATCTTGGCATTCATAAGACCATCGCTAAGATTCGTAGGTACTTCATCTGGAAGGGCATGGACCGGGATGTTGCGGGCAGAGTGCGGGCTTGTCACCTGTGCTCTCTCAGCAAGCCTAGTCAGAATGCAAAGTTAGGGTTGTTATCTTCTGAGGTGGCCGAGCGTCCTTTTGAGAAGGTGTTCATCGACTACGTGGGTCCTTTTCCCCGTAGCAAGTCAGGTAGCTCCTACCTACTTGTTTGTGTATATGCTTTCTCGAAGTTCGTTTGGCTTTTCCCACTTCGGAGTGCCACGGCTAAGCTCACCATCCGTGCTCTCCAGTCCCAACTCTTCCAGCACTTTGGTGTGCCTTCCACTCTTGTGTCCGACAACGGTAGCCAGTTTACCTCACACGAGTTTCGTAGGTTCTGTTTTGGCAATGGTATCAGGCATGTGACTACCTCTCCGTATTACCCACAGCCTTCTCATGCAGAGCGGTTCAACCGCAATCTTCGGTCTGCCCTTATTACTTTCCATGCTGAGAAGCAGAACACCTGGGATGAGAGTCTCTCTTGGCTCCAGCTTGCTTTCAATTCTTCCAAGCATGAGAGTCACAATGCCACTCCCTTCGAGATTCTACATCGAGATCCTACACATGGCTACCCTCCTAACAACCCTTTGTCCAACTTGTGGAGGCTAGAGGATCTTCTACCTACGCCAGGTGCCACTGACGTAGTGTCCACGTGGCGGGCTGCTCGGCGCAACCTGCTACGTGCTAGAGAGAGAGTGAGGAGGAGGTATGATAAGGGTCGTACTCCTAACCCTTTTCAGGTTGGAGATCTGGGGCTTTGTCAGGCTCACCCGGTCAGTTCGGCCGCGGAACGAAGAGCTGCAAAGTTGTGCTATCGGTGGTCTGGTCCCCACCGCATCGACAGGTTTTTGTCACCGGTGACTGCTCTGCTGGTTGATCCCCAGTCAGGCAAAGTGTTCAGGAAAGCCCATGTGTCCCAGCTTAAGGCTTTCCGGGGAACGGTTGATCCAGGAGTTGGTGTTCCTGGGGGTTTCTTGGGGCAAAGAGATTGATCACCTCTGCGCCCTAGGTGGCTGTTCTGAGAGGTTCTTTCTCTCTTTTCTTGTCGGGCCCGACAGTCAGGGTAGTTTGCTCCCTGTTCGAGGGGTTTCTCCTCTTAGTTTCTCTTGGACGTCCTAGGAGCACCACTCTCCGGAGGTCTTCGTCTTCTGTTTGGTTCCCTGAGGTACCGAGTTTTCTCCCCTGCCTGGGTGTGTTGAGTTTTGCAGAGGGAGGTTGTACCGGGTCTTGGACCGGTACAGTTTCGTTTTTTTCGTCGTTGTCTGCCAGGCTGCCTGAGATTCGCTTTTGCCCTGCGTTTCGCGTAGTTTGGTGGCCGTTGGCTTGGATCCGTTTCGTTCCGTGTTCCAGCTCGGGTTGTCAGGTTGGCCGTCTAGATTGTTCTAGTAGTTCGAGTTGGTTTGCAGCAGCCGTTAGTCACAAGATGCGAGGCTAAATCACCTAAAACGTAAGTGTTCATTTTGTATGTTTTAATATCTAATCACCCTTTTGGTGAGAATACTTTTGTTTAAATAATTTTCAACGGGCTTACTTGTGTTTTCAGAGTTTTGTTAAATTTGTATTCTTTGTCTAGATGTGTTAACCTAGATTCAAGCCACGTGCTCAATGTTACATTTTTAGCATTAATTGCTTTTTATACCTGGCTTTATAATTAATAGTAGTTCTGTATAATGTTTTGTTGAACCTTTTTTTTCAGTTGGAGTTACCGTTTTACCATAGTTTTTGTTCTTTGCCAATAACCTAGCCTATCTGTACCTTTTGATTTTCATGTTATAACATTTTGCTCCTATTCTATAGCCTAGTTTTCAGTTTGTCATTTTTAGTTCCATATACGTCTTTTGTAATTTGTCTTAAATCTGAGTTTCCAACATAATTAGTCATAGCCTAAAAAAATTTATCTTTTATTTTCTGGGGTGCTCCAATCATGTACAATTTTGTCTGTTCCTGTTTTGTTTGGCCATGTCATGTATTAGGGGTTATGTGTAATATTTTGTTGTGATGGCTGGACTGTGTTTTTAATGGCAGTGTTTGACCTTGCAGTCCAGGGTCCTTGAGTGGGACGTTCAGCCCTCGGCCTGCCGTCCGGGGATTGTCTTCCATCTGCACTGCGAGCCTGGCCTGAGGACCATGTTGGAGCCTGGAGTTGCCCGCTACCCGCTCTACATCTTGTGGTATAAGTCTCCTGTCCTCAGGTCAGTGTTTTCCATCTTGTTTTCCCGGCGGCTGAGCTGGGGGTTGCTAATGTGAAAAATAGAAAAAAAAAGAAGAAAAAAATGTCTGTGGAACTTTATGTGGCCTAGGCCTGAGCTTCTAAACTTGGACAGTGATTTTAAGCAACACAGCTATTGGGGACTTATTTATTTATTTTTTTATTAAAGGGAAAAGAAAACGTGAAATACCAAGAACTTTTAATGTTAATATTTATTGTTATTTAGTTTAATTAGTTTATTTTCTTGTTACCTTTGTTTAGATTTTTATATTTGTTAGGTCCCCATTGTTAAATCCTGTTATTATTTATTTAATTGCTTAGGCCTAGTTATTGTTATTTATTTTTTGTTAAGTGTATTAGGGGGGGTTTTTGAAGTGAATTTTTACTCGAACGGTACCGTGTTATATTTTCTTTTAAATTATTTAGTTTTTAAACTTTCACCAAAAGGGGATTATGGGACTTTTACTTAACTTCTGATTCGGAGCTGCCCAGGGATTCCGGCTTACTCCCTGGCCTCGGTGGAATCAAGGGATGCGGGCCAAATTGCTGGTGTAATTGGTGATACCAAAATTTTTATAATTTTCTTCACTTTTTATTTGGGGCTTAAAATTTGCTTACGTTTGGGGTTATCAAAAATGTTATAAATAAATTTTCACTTTTAAATTTTGTTAATAAATTTTCCTTACGTTTTGGGAGTCTCAGGCCAAACTGCAAATAGGCCATGTAATTGTTCATTTTGGTATTCGTAGAGTTTGTGGTATTTATAGCGTTTGTTCTTATTGTGTATTATCTTGTTAATTTCAGTGTTTATTGCTATTTATTTAAGTGAGAATTTATATTGTGGCCTTCTGCCGTTTTGATTAATTAATTATTTTGGGTTTTTGGTAATAAACTAGTTTTGCTCAGCTGCCGAGTGTTATTTTGATCCTCCAACTGCCACCCGTGATCCCATCGCTCGACTTGTTTTGAGCCATCCCCCGGTTGGCACGCTTACCAGCTTTGGTGGGGGGGATGGGTCTCAGTACGGTGGCATTAACCTAACCACCCACCCCTACACGTATGTTGGCATTAACCTAACCACCCACCCCTACACGTATGGTGGCATTAACCTAACCACCCACCCCTACACGTACGGTGGCATTAACCTAACCACCCACCCCTACACGTATGGTGGCATTAACCTAACCACCCACCCCTACACGTACGGTGGCATTAACCTAACCACCCACCCTTACACGTATGGTGGCATTAACCTAACCACCCACCCCTACACGTATGGTGGCATTAACCTAACCACCCACCGCTACACGTATGGTGGCATTAACCTAACCACCCACCCCTACACGTATGGTGGCATTAACCTAACCACCCACCCCTACACGTACGGTGGCATTAACCTAACCACCCACCCCTACACGTATGGTGGCATTAACCTAACCACCCACCCCTACACGTACGGTGGCATTAACCTAACCACCCACCCCTACACGTATGGTGGCATTAACCTAACCACCCACCTCTACACGTATGGTGGCATTAACCTAACCACCCACCCCTACATGTATGGTGGCATTAACCTAACCACCTACCCCTACACGTACGGTTTCATTAACCTAACCACCCACCCCTACACGTACGGTGGCATTAACCTACCCACACTCCCATACACTTACGGTGGCATTAACCTACCCATACTCTCATACACGTACGGTGGCATTAACCTAACCACCCACCCATACACGTACGGTGGCATTAACCTACCCACACTCCCATACACTTACGGTGGCATTAACCTACCCACACTCTCATACACGTACGGTGGCATTAACCTACCCACACTCCCATACACTTACGGTGGCATTAACCCACCCGCCCAACCATACACGTACGGTTGCATTAACCCACTCGCCTACCCATACACGTACGGTGGCATTTACGCACCCGCCCAACCATACACGTACGGTTGCATTAACCCACTCGCCTACCCATACACGTACGGTGGCATTTACCCACCCGCCCACCCATACACGTACAGTGGCATCAACCCACTCACCCGCCTACCCATACACGTACGGTGGCATTAACCTAACCACCGACCCCTACACGTACGGTGGCATTAACCAACCCAAACTCCCATACACTTACGGTGGCATTAACCCACACGCCCAACCATTCATGTACGGTTGCATTAACCCACCCGCCCAACCATTCACGTACGGTTGCATTAACCCACCCGCCTACCCACACACGTACGGTGGCATTAACACACCCGCCCACCCATACACGTACGGTGGCATTTGAAACAATAAGAACATTTTGAATATTATTATTTTATATTTAAATCTTAAAATATTCATTAAGGAATTACTTTATTATTTTATGAGCTGAGTGGGGTTATAAATTAAGGGGGAAAGTACTTAGTTCTAAATCTATCCAATCCCACCGTTGTCCTGAAGGCGCTTCTTTATAAAAGTTGCAACTGATAAAAGAAATAAGACAAGGTTGCCAATATCCTTCAGACTTATGTTGCAAAACGCTACTTTGCGGAACAAAGAGAAATGCGAAATTAATATTAGCAGTATTATCAGCAATTGGTTGTCGGTTGGTCAGCAGGTCATCTGCATCCAAGAGTGCTTTAGGGTAGAATGATATGTTTCAATATGATAAAACTCCATAACTTTAATGTACAGATCAATATTAATTTTATTGAATTAATAAATAATCATCTACCACACCAAATATATGACTGATGGAAAAGTATATTTGTCATATTGGATAAATTATTTGTTATTATTATTTTTACTATATCCTTAAGAATCAATAGAGCCGTAAATATTATTGTAAAAGAATTAAGTGCTCTGAGTTATTAGAAGAACCGCCATTTTATCTAAATAACAAATTGTTTATATAACAAGTTTATCAGGGGCATAGCAATGAGTAAAGAGTTGAACAAACTAGACAAGGTTTGCCCCACAGATTTGTAGAAACTACACTCTGTAGGCAAACTTCAATTGTAGTTACATTAAAATAAGGTTTTAAACGTCTATTTCAAACTTAGTCAAAAGGTTATGTTGAACAAATAAGAAGAACTCTTCGAAATTTCATATTGAAACTTGTATTACTATTCATTCAACATAAATATGAGTGTTAATAGAACCATTTAAAAATATTTTTTTAAATAGAGGTTGTATTTATATCTGGTCAGTTATAAAAGTTGCTGTACAAACTAATTAATACAATAATATATGAGCAATTTATTAATCAATAAAATGTTTGATTTATATACAATAGTTTTTAAATATACAATACGTTTCGAAAGGCTACCCATCATACAAATCATTTTACTCTCATGGCTCACTTATACTTATTTATATTTTTATTTTTATTTTGAATTTGATAAGCACAAATTCCCCATAAAAACATAAATGACGATAAAATGGGTTGGCAAATGGTATAAATATTTAAAAATAGTTTCTACGTCACAACTAAAACTGAACTGTTCAGATGTTGGTTTTTCTGTAATACCAATATGTTTCAATAAGAAACACAGGGAACAGTTTCTTAATCAATGATTTAGAACGAATATGTTAATTATAAAGTATCTGTCAATTTATTAACTTAACTTAACAAGTGTTTGATATTGGTCTTAAGAACTGCAATACATATATCTTCAATATTTAAAATTGTTATGGAAAAAACAGTTTGTGGCATAAAACAGATTTTGACCGAAACTAAAATCGTTCGCTCTAAAAGATTATGAAGTAAAGAATAGATAATTTTGATTAAACATTTCTATATTTGAGAGTTATTAACAATTTTGTTTAAAACCATTTATGAATATAATGAAATATTCATTGTTATAAAATTTTGTATTTTATCATACACAAAAGCAATTTAAATGATAAACTTGTATTGATGTATGTAAAAATGTATTGATAATTGCATTTTAAAAAAATCGATCGTTTTGTATGTGAACGCATACGATAAGCGAAGTAACTCATGAAATGTATTGTAGTTTCCATTGTTATATGTAGTTAGACGTTTATATCGTACGATATTTGACCCGTTATTTGTTACCGGTTACTCAATAAAGCTCATGACAGTCCAATCGTACCAAACCAGCCATTAGTGCTGGAGGCAGTCCAGAGATTACACTCATGTGTACTCGGCTGAGCAGTTAGGGCACGGATAACGTTGTCCCAAACATTCTAGGCTCGTTATTGCAATGTCATTTACCAACTTGGTAATTACTGGGCTAAGTAATTATTAGCTGAAGTTCATTACACTCACGTGTGTTCTACTGGGCAGAGTTGGAGTCTGGACAACGTTGTCCCAAACATTCTAGGCTCGTTATTGCACTGTCATTTACCAATTTGGTAATTACTGGGCTCAGTAATTACTAACTGAAGTTTATTACAGTCATGTATGTTCTACTGGGCAGAGTTGCAGTCTGGACAACGTTGTACCAAACATTCTAGGCTCGTTATTGCACTGTCATTTACCAACTTGGTAATTACTGGGCTAAGTAATTACTAACGGAAGTTCATTACACTCACGTGTGTTCTTCTGGCCAGAGTTGGAGTCTGAACAATGTTGTACCAAATATTCTAAGCTCGTAATTGCAGTCATTTACCAACTTGGTAATTACTGGGCTAAGTAATTACTGGCTGAAGTTCATTACACTCACGTGTGTTCTACTGGGCAGAGTTGGAGTCTGGACAACGTTGTCCCAAATATTCTAAGCTCGTAATTGCACTGTCATTTACCAACTTGTTAATTACTGGGCTAAGTAATTACTGGCTGAAGTTCATTACACTCATGTATGTTCTACTGGGCAGAGTTGGAGTCTGGACAACGTTGTACCAAATATTCTAAGCTCGTAATTGCACTGTCATTTACCAACTTGATAATTACTGGGCTTAGTAATTACTAACTGAAGTTCATTACACTCAAGTGTGTTCTACTGGGCAGAGTTGGAGTCTGGACAATGTTGTACCAAATATTCTAAGCTCGTAATTGCACTGTCATTTACCAACTTGATAATTACTGGGCTTAGTAATTACTAACTGAATTTCATTACACTCAAGTGTGTTCTACTGGGCAGAGTTGGCGTCTGGACAACGTTGTCCCAAACATTCTAGACTCGTTATCACACTGTTATTTACCAACTTGGTAATTACTGGGCTAAGTAATTACTGGCTGAATTTCATTACACTCATGTGTGTTATACTGGGCAGAGTTGGAGTCTGGACAACGTTGTCCCAAATATTCTAAGCTCGTAATTGCACTGTCATTTACCAACTTGGTAATTACTGGGCTAAGTAATTACTGGCTGAAGTTCATTACACTCATGTATGTTCTACTGGGCAGAGTTGGAGTCTGGACAACGTTGTACCAAATATTCTAAGCTCGTAATTGCACTGTCATTTACCAACTTGATAATTACTGGGCTTAGTAATTACTAACTGAAGTTCATTACACTCAAGTGTGTTCTACTGGGCAGAGTTGTAGTCTGGACAACGTTGTACCAAACATTCTAGGCTCGTTATTGCATTTTCATTTACCAACTTGATAATTACTGGGCTTAGTAATTACTAACTGAAGTTCATTACACTCAAGTGTGTTCTACTGGGCAGAGTTGGCGTCTGGACAACGTTGTCCCAAACATTCTAGACTCGTTATCACACTGTTATTTACCAACTTGGCAATTACCAGTTTCAGTAATTACTGGCTGAGGTAATTACATCTTGTGTATTCAACTAATCAGCTAGGGACCGAGTAAGGTTTCTAAACATTCTGGTAGTTCTGTATTTTGTTAGTCCACAGGCGCACCTGAACATTTGCTACCTCATAACGATCTCACGACATTATTAATTTTACTTCCAAACCAAGTAGTGTTTTCACCACTCCCTGTACAGAACCATATTGCTACAGTTTCTCCTATTATACAAATTTAGGCAGCCTCGTTTATATGACAAGTCTGGGTCATTTCCCCTTACTCATGTGTAGTATTGTGCCTGATAGTTGGTGGTTATCTCCTGAAATGCTTTAAATATTTCATATTATTAACAAAAAGACAATACATAGCAATATATAAGTACTTGATTGACAAAATTTATTTTGTTCTTAATTCTTACTACCCTTTTGTTTAATTTTCTCTTCATTAATGATATATAACTTATTAGGTGAGTTATGGCAAGAAATATTCATAATAACAATATTTTTCTATAAAATATTGGTAATTTTGTCATGTTTAGTTACTGTAAACTCTTTTTAAAATATTCAGTCTTCATCTACTAGTTTCTTAACACATTTTTTTATATCCTATTTATATTTAAATGTTAATAGTAATCATGTACTTTTTTATTTTATTTCTTTCTGTTAGTTATTTTACATTTTAAACTACAGCATTTCAATAAACCGCTAAATATATATATATATATATATATATATATATATATATATATATATATATATATATACAGTTATATCGGACCATCAAGTAATAACATTGTGATGGTAAATTGGAGTATTCTATAATATCGCTTACAATAAACATACCAAAATGAATATTCAATACATTAGCATCTACTGACACTTCGATCAATAACATTGTGTTTAGAGAATGTGCTCAAGATACTCGATGTAAATTTGATCTGTTCGTTCCAAGTTAATCAATCGTGAGATATTCACCCCTCTCAACGATGCTAAGTTACAACCTTCTCTCTATTAATTTATACAATGGAATTCATTTGCTTACGTTCCTGAAATGATTAGTTTCATCTGTTGTGTTTACTTTGTTAACAAACTTCCATTACCGATGGATTAGTTGCTGAAGTATTTGTTATATATAGCGTATGGTTTTTGTCAGCTACAATTTTTAAAGTTAAAAGAAAAAACTCCAAAGTCATTAGATTATTATAAAATTAAAAATAAGTAAATAAATTAAAAAGTTATCTTATGTCACAAAACTAAATCCAATCCATCAAGCCATTTAAGACCTGCCTCATATATTCTATTTATACTAGCTAATCTCTCCGTAAAACAGCGCAACGGGCACTCTGAAACTATGTGATCCATTGTTTCGATAGACTCCTTGCAATCCAATGACTGATCTATTGTCAATCCACATTTGTATTTCCAGTAGTTATATCTGCCTACTCCAGTTCGGAACCAATTCGACAATGTCCACTTCCCGCGAGGGAGGTTGATCCCACCTACAGATATTAACGGATTGTTAATAAGGACTTATTTCGTCCATAAAAACTGTTCCACGCTATGGTCCAGCTAGTACTGGGTGAGAAATTTGATCTGATCAACTGGAAAACAGTACGTAGAGGTGGGTTTCGAGATTTTAAGCGACCGTTCTGACGTGGGTGATCCTGGGTAATGGGGAGGTGCGGGATAAGATTATTATTGAATTCTTCAAGTAGTGCCTCTTGATATATTGTCTCTGAAGGAGCTATATTGAATAGCAACAGGATCCAAGGTAGTGTGGTTGCCATGAGACTACCACTACTGTCGGTGTAGAAATGATGTGCACTCGAGTTTGAAGGTTGTTTTCAACTGTGAGACCTACGAAAACTATAATCACACCAATGTTTTCCTTGTTTAATTTTGTACGTTGGACCATAAGATTTTTTTATTTATGAAAATATTTTATAATTTGTATCCTAGTTTGAACAAAAAAGTACTGGTATTTTGACTAGTTTTCACTCTACATGAAATTTACATTGTTATAGCTTAAAAACCCGTTAATGTATCGCATTTATATATTAATACCTGGTTGATAGAAACGTTTTATATAAGTTTTATCAATTTATAATTTTAACTTTTCAAGAAAAAAGGTCCTCATCAATTCCCAGAAACATTGTTTTCTAGGCTTCTAGAGGTCGTTAAATTATTTACTTAGTCTTGCTGTAATTCTTATGACATGTATAGTTAAGGTACATTATTTTCATATGTTTAAATAAATGCAGTGATTTTATAACAATTTAAAGGTATCAGTTTAAAGTATTTTAAATTAATTTAAATTCTCCCCATTTACCTACAATTATTAAAGTAACGAATCGTAATTATACGTGTAATAAGGATTACAATAAGACCAAGTAAATGATTTTACAACTTCTAGAAGCCAAGAAAATAATATTTCAGAGAATTTATAAGAACTTTTTTCTCGAAAAATTCACGTTCTAAAATTGATAAAACATATAGAAAAAATTGCTATTAATCATATATTAAAATATAAACGCGATACATTTACGGGGTTTTTAATAATAACGCTGTAAGTTCATGTACAGTAAAAACTACTTAAAATTACGGTACTTTTTCCAACTAGGATAAAAATAAATCATTAAACCTTGTATTATATATAAGAACGCATATATCATAACGTACGATCAAACAAAGAAAACAATAGTATAATTAGATTTTTCGTAGGCTTCTTAGTTACTTAGAAAACAACCTTCAAACTCGAGTTCACATAATTTCTGCGCCGAATGTAATAGCTCTCATGGCTCTATTAAGTTGGACGTTAATCACTATTGTATGTGTGATATTTAGCCATACGAGAACACCGTATTCAGCAGGGGAATACACCAGTGACAAAGCAGTGAAGGACCTGAAGAAACACTCACAAATGATCTTGCAGCACTCAAAAAATATTTTTGAACCTGGAAGCTGAATCCTAACCCATCAAAAACCGAAGTAGTCTGCCTCCGCCTAAGTAATCGATGCTGAAGTAGTAACCAAATATTACTATCGTTTTATTTAAAAAAAAGAAAACTATTTTAATTCATTTCATAAAGTGACAGCATTTTTTTCATTTATTTTACTGCACCCAAGTGTTGTTAGTGATATTAAAAGTTTAACTGTACAAAATTTATTTAGTAACCTCTCTCATTTGTATGAATAAAATTTTTACTATTTATATTTTTAGTCAAGCAATATACAGTTTCTACTTTTCAATTTTATATTTTATTTTAGTACAAAGTTAAGACAACTTTGAAGATAAAATCAATTTATCTATGCAATTCGGTTTGATTTTAAAACTTAAATCTTCCATAACCATTCGATAGTAGAAGTATTAAAGAAAACCTAATACCCTCATATTATTGTTTCTTTATATAAATGAGACTTAATAATATCAGGCATAGATAATAAAATCACCAAATATATTTTAACTAACCATCTCATATTTATTATGGCTCACAATGTAATAGCCTCTGAATATTTTGACTTACGGTTTTTTCATTTGCTTGGACATTCAAAAACAACATAAGTCTACGTAATGTTCTAATGATATACGAAAATATTGCAATCAAATTAAAAAAAAAAAATATTGATTCTGTCATTCTACTGAAAGTTCTTTTATTCCATTTTTAGTTTAGTCTAAATAGAATGTAAATAACATTAAATATTGAAATATTACATACAGCATAATCTTTGAACACAGAACTGAAATTTAAAATTTTGCAATTATTAAACATCTTAAATATCATCCACATAGTAGGCGAATGACTTTTATACTCATTTTTAAACATACGGCATGCATGTACACTAGCTTAGTACTACAAGCACTTGTGTATACATTTGTATAACGATCAAGATAGTCATCAGGTCATACGTTCCATTGGCTACACACACAAGGTGTATTGTCTAAAGTGTACAGCTTGTATACTTGGGCTAAACCACTTAACTTGAGTATGTACGTCCGTAATACCTAAGAACCTTATGGCACTAATGGTAGATGTGGACTCATTGCTTACCATTAAACTTTTATAATGAGTAATAAGATCTTCAATTAACGAAAGGTTAATGATCATTCATATTTAGCAATGATTCGTATAATTTATAAATTTTATTTTATGAAATCATTTGAATATATTTTTTCTATTTTTAAGGATAATATCAGCTTTTTCTTTGACATACATATGTATATGTTCTATTAGTTTTTAGAAAATTTTATAATTTTGTAGGAGAAATGGGGAGAGGGAGAACGCAATATTTATAAACAGAAATTGATTTTTTACTTTATGATAACGTCTACTACTTTTATATTACCTGCAGTTTATATTAATGCATGCAGGTGTTAGGTACATTGGGGGGGAAGGGTTACGCAGCCAAACGGCTCAGCCAGTACGCCTAACGTGAGTAGGTTAATCAGCCACTCCTAAAACTAATATCTAGCCAGCAAAATTTCAGTCCTACATAATTTCAATGTTCGATTATTCCTTGAAATGTATAAATAAAAGTTTCCAGAACATACTCCAATTTAGGTAACCATTGAATAGTTTGATATGTTTAAGCAGTTTATGTCTATGATTTTTGAGTTAAAGAAATTCACGTTTTTAATATAAAGAACAGGGATTTTATTTTTATTTTTTTTTAAAGGGATATCACAAGATAAACAATTGTTGTATAAGCATTTTAAATAACTTAATTACCATTATAATGACGTTTTTAAACACTATAAAACACTTTATTAGCAACAGCAAAATTTCCTAAAACACGTTTTTTCACTGCTACATAAGTTTACAGTAAAGTTATCAAAATATAAATGTTTTAGTGTAGACGCACACGTTGGTAGAACAATGTTGAAGAAAATGTTTTTTCTTGTTTCAGCCCAACCCAACTTACTAGAGGAATAATATTAACAAATTTGCTAATCCCACAATTCTATTAAGAAAATGCAAATCACATTTTGATTCATAACAATAGTACAACATACAAATAGAAAAACCAGGACTAGTAACAAAGCTCCTGGTCGAAATAAACTCCAGAATACGGTTTTTATTGACAAATGGAAGGTTTACCACACTTAATAACTGAAAAAAAAGAAAAAAAGAACAGAACAATATTTATTAATTGGGATATGAAAAGGTAATTGTTTTATTTACTTTCAGTTCGAACTGTGGTAAATTTGAAATTGGTCACAGCTATCTCTAAAAAAATGTATTGACCAGACTAAATAAATTTTATTTATAATTTGGAAGATGACTAAATAAAATACATTGAATCCATTGAAACAGTTTGTATTAAGGTCGTATTTACAAGTTATATAGTTTAAGAAAAGTTACTAAGTTCTAATATATAATAAATAACGCACTTTTTTATTTTATAGGTACATGACATGTTAAAATTGTCAATTCAATCTATTATTTTGTAACAGCTTATACATTTTTCTACTAAAATTAACTATACATCTAACATTTGTCATCGTTAAAACAGTAAAAGAAGCCGGTTCAAATAAAATTAATTTCTTATATAGTAACCATTATTAGTTACATTTAAATGTAATGAGCACTTTGAGTATAATGAAAAACGTAATAAATGTAGTTTTACTTCCTTTTGACTCGTAATGGAAAGCTACATAGAAGTTGAATAATATATTTTTCTTGGTTCATATTACAGTGCGTATATGTTGGATACACAAGGGCTGTAATATTGACATTTGCTGAGGTATGAAACCAATCACCGGTTAGCAAACATCAGGTTTTGTGTTATATTCACAAAAAGAAATATACTGCACTGAATAAAATACTGACTGAGCCTTTGAAATTATTTAATATCATCTTGTAATTAAATTTTAATTCAAGGTGTCATGTTTAACGCCAATTATTTTGCAGCTCCGTATTTACGTTATTAACTCTGTTCATGTATTAATTTCTTCAAATTTCTTGTGATACAAAACAGAATTAAGGCTGATTAAAATGTGTCATTTATTTTTTAGCACAGAGTCTATGTAGACAGTGTCAAGTAAATTTACTTGACAATAACAAAATAAAATTGCTACGAATCCTACAATAACGAATATTGTTTGAGTTAGAGAGGGATTATTTACAATCAAAATAACTAATCTAAGTATTACATTTATGAATTGTTTGATGGTTTTGATTGCTCTAAACAATATCAGAGCTTAGAGTTTATACTATCTCTAACAAAATACTTTAACATACGATAAATTGGTTGAAAATTGTGTTACCATAATGTTGATACATACTTAGACTACAAACAATATACAATTTTTAACACCATCGTACGTGTATGGGTGGGTGGGCGGGTCAATACCACCGTACGTGTATGCGTGGGTGGATGGGTCAATACCACCGTACGTGTATGGATGGGAAGATTTGAAGATTTTTGCTACTGTACACATGTTTGTCATTTTAGTCATATACAAATTAAGTAACATGAACCAGCCAACAGTTCCATATGTAAGCCTGGGATATACATAGAATTATTTCATTATTTGTTGTGCTATATCTAAATGATAATCACAATTATGTTGACTGTAAGAGTTCCCATACTAGCCATGTTATTAACAGTAAGATAACAAATATCTTTGAAATTCTTTTACATTTATGTGAATTATAGACTTTCTAAACACGTAAAATTAAAAGCAATATAATAATTAATTTCTTGGTAAACTTTTGTACATGCATGTTAGCATTATTATATTTATAAATATATTTATTATTATATACCAATATAATTATTATATTAGAGCGGCCGTAGCTAAGAGCTAACCTCGCATTGTCAAATAACACAATTTTTTTAGATTTTTTAGAATCACTGTAAATTTTATATTAACAAATATGTCTCACTAAATTCTTCAGTATGTATAAAACCTTTAATTTATAAGAAAAGTTTCCTAATTTAATAATTGTGACAGTGAAATGTCCAGTACTTTAGCATACAATATTTAGTTTATAACTTATGGTTTCAAGGAATCTTACTTAGAGATTAACATCCTGACATTCGGCCTCCACTTGTGGTTTTCCTCTTTAGCCTAGGTTTGAAAGGGAAATAAACCAATAAGCTACCATGTAATATTATGTACAAAAGGAAAACATCAGAAATATTCTTAAAACTCTTTGATGATACAAACCATTAAAAAATGTGAAGTGAGATTGCTTTACTGCACTGCAGTTGGGAATAAACATGTTGGTAGTCGTCCAAACAGCTGCTTAATTCCCACTTAATAGCGTAAATATGCTCTTTATCCGATCCGCTGATGCTGAAATTGGTTTTTGAGAGACAGGAATAAAAAACTGTTTATACCAATTGAACCAACAAGCTTTCATATCCTCTCGGTAATTGATTTGCCACGTGGTAATCATTATGAAAGCGATGGAAAGTTTGAAACCATACCGGCTTTGAGCATAACATTTTAAACGATGTTTCAACAACATAAAATCGAATCGCAAAAACTGACGTCTAATACAAAGGTACAAAATAAAATAACTCGATGGTTTACAATAGGTTTACACGATTACATGTAATTTACGTTTAATGTGTTTCAATAGGTAAAACAAGAACATGTCTTAATCTATACTTCTTGAAATAGTTTTATTACATTAAAAGAGGATACCCCAGTGCGCTTCGCATGCCAACCCGGCGCTCACTGCACCCGATACACTTCGGCTCATCTGTACTTCTTGAAATGGTTTTATTACATTATTAGGGACACCCCTGCACGCTTCGCGTGCCAACTCCGACTATAGCTGCGCTCGGTACACCTATGCTAATCTGTACTTCTTGAAATGGTTTTATTATTTATTAGGGGACACCCCTGCACGCTTCACGTGCCAACCCCAACGCTCGCTGCGCTCGATACACCTCGGCCACACATACCAGAAGAATAAATGTAAAACGTAAAATCTCAATTTAAAATTCATTAACAGTATCTCACACACTTATTGCGTTGCTGTATATTTATTATTATAAATACCCAATGTTATTACTTACTCTATTTAAAACATGTTCACCTCCTATGTTTTTTTTTTTTTTTTTTTTTTTTTTTTTTTTTTTTTTGTTTTTTTAACAGCTGGAGATTAAACTCTTAGTATTTAAATGTATTAAAAATGCATCAATATTACAACGTAAAACATACAAATAAACGTGTTTTTTATTTATAAAACTGCTCTTATTAATTTACTAAAATCAACCAAATGTTATTCTTATGGAACAATCTTTTGGGGTTGTTTCTACCCCTTTGGAGTACTTTATCAAAAAGAAAATACTTTAGTTGTTATATTTAAGACCTAAAGAAACAGTACACAACATTTCAGTTCTCTACCTACATGGGAAGTTGGAGAACGAGCGATGAGTAAGTGAGTCAGATATTCTGTACCGATACAATGACAGTAAATTAGACATTACTAAATATTTATTTATTTCAACCCACATTTAAACCGTGATGTTACATTTATTGTGTTTGAAAATCACAGAAAAAGTGCGATGTTTCAATAACAAATATCGGGTAGAAAAAGAAGAAAAATATAATAGTATTATCTTTAGCGGAAATCAAACAAAATCTCTTTATTTCCGTTGACAAACAAATTACAACATGAAATATAGTAAGGTATTTCATGGATGTCGTCAACTTCCATAAACATAATTATTAACAAAAGATCATTAAAAAAAGAGTAATATGAATAATATAACATAACAATAACATGACTATATGAATAATAATATGAATAACAATAACATAAATTATGCTATATTATTACTTATGACCTTATTATACTAAACTTATTAATATTACATTTTAAAATATATAAAATAGAAGATTCAAAACTTATGCACATGGTACTCTTTTGTAGAATAAAAGCATATTTCTTATTTGAACTTGAAATCTAGCAACATTCATTGATTTAATTGATAACGGTGGTTTGTTATACAGTTTAATAGATGTACATTTGTAGCTATTGAGAGTTTTTAAATAGGCATTCAAGTTTTTCTTGAGAGAGGTGGGACTGCCAACTTAAGATATTTTGAATAACAACTCCCAGAAATTTAACAGTCTCTAGTGAATCACTATTATCACAAGGCACATTTAACATCGATCATTTTGACATCCAAGGGACAGTGAAGCCGAGTGTATCTTTAATTATTCTTAAATTAATAATATACTTTAGAGTATTTCAACCGCTATATATTAACTACTAAAAATGCTATAGAATATGATTTTAAAAGGATAGTACAAAAGCAACATTGAATACACAATGCAATCAGAGTATGTATTCACTGCATTTCCTGTAGGGTTGATGCACACAATCAGGCAAGTGGGTTAGGATTAACTCACAAGGCTGGACTGGCACAATAACCAAATAACGGTTATTCAATAGTGATATTATTTGTTTATTAACAAAAGATTGTATATATCGTATTAAATACAATTTAAAAGTAGTGTACGAAAGTATCAGAGTATAATACATAAACACAGTCATCACTTAATTAATCCATTTACTATAAAGCTGGATGTAGAGATTGTTTCACTGACAACTCTTTTGTAATACTTCCCTCGTATTATCACATACATACTTAAATTAAAATTCTAAGCTGGAATTTCCAGATAAATTCAAAAAGTTGACTTTTTAGTTCACAAAAAATATGGTGGCCTTTTTGGCTGAAAAATGATTCCCACGAATTTCTTAGAGAACATTTCTTAATACTAATTATGTTTTCTCTAGTGGGATTCTTCAATTAAAAGTATTGCTCATCTCATTTTGGATTAGCCAAAGTTTATGGTCTCACTGACCAAGTGAGCATTTAAAAATCAAAAGATTAACTGGGAATTTAATTGTTTTTTTATTTACTTATTGAAATAAAACATAAGAGGGTGGTACTAAAGAACGGAAAATATTTTCCTAAATATAATATGTCCTTACATATTGGAAGAGGCTAGGTTTTTGGGATCACCACCCCAAAACACAAAAAATGCCACACAAACAAAAAAGGGGAACAGAACTAAAAGTATACTTTTCTTCATACTTAATGTACCATCAGGTTTTTGAAAAGGTAATGTGATTGGCTTGCTTCTAAAAAAATTTTTTTTAATATTGGTATTATTTTCAATTTTTAACATAAAAAGTTTTAATACAAAAATGTTTGAACTCACTCCCACAAAAATATAAAAATGTATCTAGAACAAAACAAATTTTAATACCGAATTAATGCACCCAAGTAAGATATATGTATCCTACTGAATCCAAATATAAATTAGTATTTGGTATAATGCAATTAGTATAAAATGCATTAAGGTGATATTTATGAGCTAAGTACTTTGAAAACCAAAATTACCAGATAATTTATAAATCTTTTAGAGTGGAGTGTTAAACTAAACATATTTTTCTTCCCAATCTTTGTGTGCTTTCGTGTTTAGGAAAAGTCAAAATAACGCTGCTGTTATTCTTGGTTTCTCTTCTATTGAAGTTTACTGGCAGCACTGTCATTAAACCAAAATATGTTTAATAACAACTAAAACAATCACGTTGGATGTCATATTAAACGAGCTGTTATTATCAAGCTGATTAATATACATAAAATTTGGAAAAGACTAAATATATGGGTTATAATACTACAAAAGCCAAGTTTACTTCTAACGACTCGCGGTGCCGATTGCCAAGCTATGGAGGGGGAGTCTACCCAACGGACGAAGCTAGTTCTTGAAATAACCATTAATAACGTCATGTGGAACTACATTGCATCGTTGACTGTTGGAAGATCACCTATTCATAAAGTAGAACGCACATTTCAAGTGAAAATAAACATTTTCTTGCACATCTCGTATACTTGTTTTCTTGTTTTTTCTGATTTATTCCTGTAACAATAATAATATAATTGTTTAGTTATTAAATTTGTGAATCTTTATATTATAGACTAATATCTTGATTTACGCAAATTTAAAGGATAGTCAGTCAACTGCTAAAGCTGTTTATAGCAAAATACTATGAAAATTAGGATTTTGCAACAGTTTTTTAATATTAGATTGTATGCACTTATATAAATGAAATATATTTAATGTGCGATATTAAAAAAAATCTCAGTAACCTATGTTTATCTTAGGTGGATAATTTAAATAAAACCGTGTAAATATCATCAATATAGCTGTCGTTAATAATGAGCTAAAACCATCCATTATCTAACTTGAAAACGTCCTGATAAATATTTGTTAGAACTGATTTAAACAGAGTAAATGTCTATAAAATAATGAAATACAAAATAATATTTATTTTAATACTCCAAATAACATATAGATTATAGTTATTAGTATTTAAGCATTCGTAGAGTAAAAAATAAAAAACTATATAAAAGATATAGAGACTTGAATATATTTAAACACAATATAAATGAAAATAAAGGCCAGGAATATTGCATACACAATGCAATCAAGGGATGTATTCGCAGTGATTCATTGTGGGGCTAACATGCACAAAGAATATGAAGCAAGCTGTAACATGTTTCACGTGGTCAAACAAAATAATATACTTGAAAAGTAGACTAAAGTAAATTTTAATTATATGTGTGAAATATAAGAGTCCTAACAATTTACATGATATTTATAATTAGTCGAACACGAATTAATAGAACATATTCGGCGAAGGAACAACAAAAGAAAAATATTGTTATACTAAAACTATATATATTACTTTATTTTACGTAGTTTTATCTCCTGTAGTGAGTCTTAAACAGTCGTGTGTTGACGTAGTCCCAACGTAAGGCCCCATGGTGCCAAGCGACGGTCATCGAAAGACGGCCGTAATGAAAATACAATAACTTAAATGTTTCCATTTATGCACAACGTCGGGCGGTCATCGAAAATCGCCTGTCTCTAATAACATTACTGTATATGGAGCTATTTATGCACACCGTCTTTCGACGACGATAAGCAGCCGAGCGTCGGGCGGTCGTCGAGTTGACTTCGGGCGGTCGCCTCTATCCCGTCTACCATTTGGTGATCATATTTTTATATGGTCATATCGTTTTTATTATGCTAATTTATATGTGAAAAATATTGTATCAAACAAATTAACAAATCCCCACTACTAAATAAATACATCAAATTCGTAACGAAACCGTATTGAAAACAATATTACTTACAGTATAGTCACTGCCATCATTTCTTCGGGTTGGATATACAATCCTTTGACTAGATTTGGGTTTGAGAATAGAGTAGTTCTAACTTTAACACATAATTAATTCATCAAAGGACACAACACTCATCCGGAAATAGTTGAATAACTTTTCACACTCGAGTATAAAAGTTTTAAATGATGAACGTTGTAAAGACAGTGTACCAACCATCTCCTTATATTTCCTCTTGTTTGTTTTTTATCATGAAATACATATACATTACGCAAGGATCCATTTTATACAGTGAGTAACTTGAGCTCAACTAAGGAAACAAATTAGCCTGAAGTAGCAGGGAGAAACGTCTGTACAACGACCACCCGACGGTTCGTACGGTCAACATCATCCAACGCTCTGTAGGCGCTTTGAAATTTTTCTCAGCGTCTTGGAACGACCTTTGCCTGACACCATGCATAAAAGGGGCCTAAGAGAGGGGGAAGCGCCTGACAACAGTGATTGGCAATAAAGCCAGCTACTGTGTTCATAAAGCCTACCTTCAAAACCGTAAGGCACTGGTTCTGCTTACATTTTCAATTTTCGGTAAAAGATTACACTGTGCAATCCGCCAAGACTCCTTTAAGATTCCCTCTTAAAAGTTCCCCCCTCGTTGATTGGCCCTCCTGCATCCCCAAGAAGCATGTTTTGCATTGAAGTACCCCACCGAGTATAACTGCTCCACGTCCTGCGATCAGAATATCCCAATACACGTACAGTGGTATTGAACAACCCACCGACATATGGTGGAGACAACCCATCCATATACGTACGGTGTAGATGAACTATACTACGTGTAGGGGTGAGTGGGTCGGTAAGTACCATTGTAATTGTATGGTGGGTGGGTCAGTACCAATGTGTTATATTTTGCCTTTTTATATTTTAAAATTGTAACAACGCATACCACTGAGGATACCACATCACAGAATAGGTGAAGGTACCTTGATGCGGATGTCACTGGAAAATATAGATTCTGTGCTGCTTGTATTAGTTAGTAATTTTAATTAACATATAAATGACATCAAATTATTCATACGACGAACAGCTGATATGTTTAACAAAGATAGTGGGTTAGGTTAGGTTGGCTTGTTATAAAATTTGCCATTATTGCATATTGCTAAGGTAATGTAACCTAACCTATTTGACCAACCTAACCTAGGTTAAGTAAAAGAAAGAACTTAATAGACCTAACTATACCCCTAATAAAGACGATTTTAATTTCATTTCGTCATGAGGGATATGTATGTATCCCATGAAAGTACCCATACAAGTACGGTGGTACTGATCCACCTCCCATACATGCACGGTGGCTTCCTAAAGCACTCTTAAATAGTTGTAATTTGAAAAGATTTAAAAATTACTTTATCCTCTAATTTAAAGCTTATTATTGCAGCAAAGTTAAGCAGAGCAAATGTTAAATTAGGACCGATGAATGCTAACCGCAGATCATCGCCTTAATGTAACTTCCGAACTATGGATCAACAAAGAAGATAAGGGTACATATTATTTCACCGGGAATTAAACTCAGGTTCCTTGATTATGTTAATAAACTTGTTTATATGACCACATATGACATATTAAAAACAAATGTAATCTTTCAGACCAATGTAAATGCAAATACAGGCCTGGATTATTGAATACACAATGCAATCAGTGTGTGTATTTACTGCACATCTCTAAATGGGAGGATGGTAATATGTGCTCAGATTAGAATGTATCACCGAATTGGGACCAATGTGGAGTCAGTAATACATGTAAGATAACTTATTAATACCAACAGATCTAAGCAGTTAATGTATGTACATAGTAAGAATGTCAATATATTATATTTGTATTAAACTAGTCTATAAACTGAACATTACAAAATCATGTTGTCTTATGTTTATCATGCAACATGCAATTTATTATTTAAATGAAAACATTTAGTAATTTTTATAAAAATGTTTTTACAATAAATGCTAATTTTCCGACGTACGTTCAAAACTGATTACCCTTTTCAGTTATGCTGAAAAATCGTTCTTTAAATTGATTATAACTTAAATGAACTCGAAACATTTAAGATAAACATATTTTTGTTTATACATGCATACACTCGGAGCATAAAAAGAAAATTGTTACTCAGTAGTTTTTTTTCAATTTTTTTAGCATTAAAGTGGGATATACAGTTATTTTATCAAATAGAACCGAGACTACAGTTCTGAGTTGGAGGTTAGGATTGGTGTTTTATATTTTTAATTTTTAATTCATTTTAACAGAAGTCCCTTATTCAATGAAAGAACCGATATACATCTGAATAAATAATATTAAAATAACATTACATAAAAATACAGCCCTCTCTTAGGGACCATAAGGGATAATATGAAGTGGAACAGAATTTTTAATCCAAATGTACTTAATCACAAGAGCTTGATCACTATAATTGAAAAAAACTGAAAATTAGGCGCTTGAATATTTAAACACTGAAAATATTGTTGAACAAAAAGTCTCGTTCGAGCCTAATCAAATAAGATATTTTACGTGGAAGTGACTTTAAAATTTGTCAGCTTGAACATTGGAAAGTATTACATTTATTACAGTTTCATAGACGAGACGGAACATTCAGGAAATACATAATAGTGATGTGGAATCCTAATGTTCCACAAACACATTCTAGTTATTACAGGAAATCTTACACATTCAAGTAGGAAATTAAGCTGTTTCAGTAAGTGATGGACACTAGGACTGGCAGCTTGCCACGAATTCTAGTCGGTAACATCAGTTCCAGACACAGAGATTCATGAATCAGTAAGTGATGTACACTAAGACTGGCAGCTTGCCACGAATTCTACATCAGCTCCAGGCACAGAGATGCGTGAATCAGTAAGTGATGTACTCTAGGACTGGCAGCTTGCCACGAATTCTAATCGGTAACATCAGCTCCAAACACAGATATGCGTAAATCAGTAAGTGATGTACTCTAGAACTGGCAGCTTGCCACGAATTCTAGTCGGTAACATCAGCTCCAGACACAGAGATGCGTGAATCAGTAAGTGATGTACTCTAGGACTGGCCGCTTGCCACGAATTCTAGTCGGTAACATCAGCTCCAGGCACACAGATGCGTGAATCTTTAAGTGATGTACTCTAGGACTGGCAGCTTGCCACGAATTCTAGTCGGTAACATCAGCTCCAGGCACAGAGATGCGTGAATCAGTAAGTGATGTACTGTAGCATTATCAATATCACTGTAGCATTGGAGTTCAAACAATCACTTACTGTTTCAAACAGTGCGAACGTTGATATTGACCCACCCTCTCACCCCATACACGAACGTTGATATTGACCCATCCACCCACCCAAACATGAACGTTGATATTGATCCACCCACCCACCCAAACACGAAAGTTGATATTGACCCACCCACTCACCCAAACACGAACGTTGATATTGACCCACCCACTCACCCCATACACGAACGTTGATATTGACCCACCCAAACACGAAAGTTGATATTGCACTGTGGTGCTGACCTACCCACCCACCCATACAGGCACTGTGGTGCTAACGCAACCACAAGTACACGTACAGTGGTGCTGACCCACCCGCCCACCCGTACACGTACAGTGGTACTGACCCACCCACCCACCCAAACACGTACAGTGATACTGATCCTCCCGTCCACCCCATATACCCATATACGTACACTGGTACAGACCCGCCTACCTACCCATACACGCTCTGTGGTGCTGACCCACCCGCAAAACCATACACGTACAGTGATACTGACCCACCCACACACGTACAGTGGTATTGACCTACCCGCCCTCCCATATATGTAAAGTGGTATTGACTCACTCGCCCTCTTAATCACGTAAAGTGATACTGACCCACCCACCCGCACATACACGTACAGTGGCATTAACCCATCCGCCCATCCATACACGTACATTGATATTGACCCACCCATTCGCCCATACACGTAAAGTGCCATTGACAATCTTATAAACACATAAGACAATCGGGATTCCCTGTGAATGGACCAGAGAAACCGAACGACAATATTGATGATGTCACTCAACTCAAAAGTGGACAATAATGATGACGTCACTTACCTCAAAGGTGGATAATATTGATGACGTCCCTCACCATAAAAATTGACTAAATTTATGATATCACTCATCTTAAAAATGGACTAAATTGACGTCACTCACATTAAAGGTGGAAAATATTGATGACGTCACTCACTTCAAAGGTAAACCATATCAAACATGCTCAACCAAGCATAAATTAACGACAAAAAAGCAAGAGTTAATCCTAACAAATCAAGCCAACAGCCATCTTGGAAACGATTAACCTACCCATACACGTACAGTGGTATTAACCCACCCGCCCACCCATACACATACAGTGGTATTAACCCACCTGCCCACCCATACACGCACTGTGGTATTGACCCACCCGCCCACCCATATACGCACTGTGGTATTGACCCACCCGCCCACCCATACACGCACTGTGGTATTTACCTACCCGCCCAACCATACACATACAGTGGTATTGAGTGGTCATCACCACTCTACGTGTATGGGTGGGCGGGTGGGTCATTACCACTGTGCGTGTATGGGCGGGTGGGTGAGTCATTACCACTGTACGTGTATGGGCGGGCATGTGGGTCATTACCACTGTACGTGTATGGGCAGGTGGATGAGTCAATACTACCATGCGTGTATGGATGGGTGAGTGGGTCATCACCACTGTACGTGTATGGGAGGGCAGGTGGGGAGAGCTTGCCATGAGTGCTATTCTGTAACATCAGTTCCATGCATTAAGAGGAAAGATTTTCTGATATTTCATAATGTTTTTGGAAATACCTTCTCATGAACCGTAGACAAAAATACCTTCTTTTGTCTACGGTTCTTTTAGACACTATTTCGTGAGATACATCATCCACCAGGTTCATCATTCAAGCCCGCCCACCTGCTGCTATTAGTAGGGTGGTACTGGCCTACCCACCCACCCCTCTCCATATCTGTAAAGTAATATTGTTGTAAAAAAACTTGTATTGGTACGATAAACATATGTTTAAACTGGATAGTATGGTATTTATATTTTTTCTTTGTTATTTGGCTGCCAATTCGTGTGACGATGTCGTCAAAACAATCTTAAAGATACAGAATTTACGGTGGTTACGAAGATTATTTAGTATTTTTATAATATAATTTATTATGTAATTGTAATAGTAGCAACAAATTAACTTTTTTAGATTCATGCAATTAAATCATGTAGTATGGCAATGCTAATTTGAAATTTAAATTTAAATTTTTATGATTATTGGTGTGATTTTTTTAAAATGATTATAAGTGTTAGTATAAATCCAAGTTGACGTACCTTGATAACATTGGTGTAACCCCGCGATATATATTCAGTCAGTCTCAATGCCCGGAGCTGCATATCGAGTGCCAGCCTCCGTAATAATATTGACGTAGCAACATTAGTTGGCAGGTCAGGTTCAGTCTGATAACTGAGGTTTAGTTATATTTGATCTTATTAATAGCATGAAATTTTATCATTTGTTCTTAATTATTTGAAAAAAGAAATATGGGCCTACTCATTTATCTCTCTTTATTTATAAGTATGACTAGCTGTACCCACCCGCATCACCGGTCATAATATTGAGTTTGATTTTATAATGAAAATGTGCAGCAAGCTTTCAGTTTACACTGTATCCAATTTAGAGCAGCTGATGTTACGTATAATTTACTACTGTATAAATTATTTTAAATTTAAAAGTTTGGCTTGCCAAAATGTTATTTAATTTGTTTTATTTAACAGCTGTCAATAAAATACAAAAATCAATTAATATAGCTCCATAAGAATACCATGGGAGTTTTGGAGGCCAGTGGGATTGATTCTTGATGTCGGAGAGGAAAGTCCTTTCTTAGTGAGCCTCTAGGGGGCAAGATAAACCTTAGTACAAAATTTCAAATCAGTCGGACGAATAGTTTTGGAGAAATAGTGATGAGTGGTAAATGGCTTTTATATATACCTAAAAGACCCTTTGTTTCAAGGTCTAGACAAACCTGTAAGTCTACTTTTAGAGGGCACAAATTACTGTAGTTGACTCTGAATCAGTGAAATATCGGGTTTCTCACCATATTTAGCTATATTCTGTGAATTGACTATACATTTGGTCAAATTAAATTGTAAAGTTTCTGATTAAAATCAGTTTGATCTATTAGATAAAAAAGTTTCAAAGTCTAGAGAAATCTCTAAGTCTACTTTTAAAGTGCTCAAAGTACTATATTTGACTCTGAATCAATAAAATATTGTTTTTCTCGCCATGTTTAGCCATTTCCTATAATCTGGATATATTTGCTTTAAAACTAAATCGTTTATTTTCTGATTGAAAACAGTTTGTTCTCCTAGATAACAAAGTTTCACTGTCTAGAAAATTCTGCTAGTCTACTTTAAATAAATCTCTTGAATACGATCACATTCTTTTTATTTTAATTAATTTACTAAAATTAGTTATCTATTTATAGGTAATTTAAAAATTAATTACTTTTATAGTAAATAATTTGAAAATAATTATGTATAAGGGTCAATTGTTGTTAAATGTACCTTGTTTCCTCTCGTTGGAAGAGAATCTCTTATTTATTGAAGGGAACTGATCAGAGGCCTAGTTTTGTTTCAACAGTACTTTAAATTGAGTTATAAACTTTATTTAATCCACTTCTTATTTAATATTTTCATTTTATAAGTGTCTTCTCTGAGTTTCTGGAAGAATTTTAATATAAGTTATAAAAGTTCATCCCTCAGAAGAAGAGTGAAATAAACTTTGATCTGTTTTCCTTTGTTCATATTTTATTCAAGGAATATGAAAATAAACAAAACAGCCATCTACAGCATAAGTAAATTTTGTCTTGCTCATTTCCTTGTACCTTTCTAAATAAGATAAAACCAGATATTCTCATGACTTTAAGATAATCGTAAATAAATACCAGATGAGATGTTTTTAAAACCTCTTAATGTACTGATGTTTGTTTTAGTGATAAATATATTAATACTGATATTTATTTACAAAGTTATACCCCAAATAAATTCAACAATTATTTGTGTACAAGACCTAGTTGATATTTCACTTCAAGATGAACGATATAGAACTTACAACAAACTGTATAAGAAGTAAGAAGTTTTTATGGCTGCACCTGCGTCTCGCCTGCTGCATAAGTTAACGAAGTATTAAAACAATAGAAGCTCTTAGTAAAGTATTTAGCCATAAAACTAAATGTAACCTCATTGTGTATTTATTTGTGTGTTTTTTCTGGCATTAAAGTTGTCCTTTCCGGTCAGAAGGTTAAATGTTGACTCTTATTTCAGAAACTCGAGCGGAATTTATGAAATTATTTGTAATGATATAGTTGTAAAGATATACTATATCAGCTTAATATTGCTAATATGTAAATTTACTTAATAAATCCATTTTACTTTACATTTTTACATATGAGATGCAGACATAAATTGTTTTGCGTATTTTAAGGTGAATATGAATGATTATATAATTGTAGGATGAGTTAGGGTGACCTGTGTAGTCTGTTTACTGAGTTCGACTGTCCTCAGAAATGGCTTTTTATTCATAGTCTAATAGCCATGGCAATTGAAATAGTTATCTGACAGACAGGTGTGTCAGACATACTTGGCAATTTTAATGTAGACAATTAACCACTCTAGTTATCTGAAATGTTGTGGGAACTGCAATTTAGGCCTGTTACTGAGCTACTTAAGAGCTAGGTAATGTAACTAGATGCAGTGAGTGATAACCTAACGACTTTGACCCAAAGGTCTAATCGATGACGTCACTCTGTAGGACTGAACTTATCTCTGTCACTCTGTCTGGGTCTATCACTAATTAGTCAGTTGTCTAACACATTTCCTCAACAATATTATTTTTATTGTTGTTATTCAGAGTAAACAACAATATAACCACCTATCACCCTATATATTTATTTCTTGTTATAGCTTTATATAATATGTTCTTAATACATATTTATTTTTGTTTTTGTTAAGCTGTAAGCCTATGTATCTGTATTTCTTGTTAAAGCTTCTTATAATTTTGTATAATTTATATTTATCTCAGTTGTCTGTAATTGAATAATGATTTATTAACTATCCTTAGGCCTACAGCATAGGGTATTCACTGTAGTATATTTTTATTCATTATTAAGACGCTCAAAATCTGAACCTTGCCTGCCATCCAAAATGGACACGTCTAGTATCCAGTAGTGCGCCCACGTCGATGGAAAATATTGAGCAGACGCCGTATCTAAATAAGAGGACCGAGCATAGAACCTATCGCCTACAATCTCCTCAACAATCGCCTACAGTCTCCAAGTAGCTGGGTTACAGCATTACGCCACCAGTACCGACAATATTTTAATGTATTGTTTGAAAGTTCCATGTAAAGCATGGCGCAAGCATGGACTGATGATGAAGTTTGAAACAAAATCCGTTTGTAAACTAATTTTCATACTATCTTTATTTTATGTACAGTTTAGACAAATAGTCCCGGAACAAACTAATAATTTTGAAAACATTAAAGATAAAGCAATAAAATTTGGCACATCAATACTGCATCTATTAATCTACATTTTTATGTAACTAACGTTTTTTCTGTTATTTCAGGGGGCGACCCGCAAGGAGTCAGAAGAAAATCTTAAACGAGAACATAGGTCAAGTAGTATATCAAATTAAAGGTCTTTAGTAGTAGAATATAAACTCACAAATCCGACCTCAAGTTTCGCTCTTTAAAAAATGACGTTGGTTTAAAGATTTAAAAAGATACAAGAATGTTCTGTTTAGTCGGTTTATTATTCTTTTCTTATTTCAAGTTGGGAAAGTTAAACTGGGTAAATGCCTACGGGACTTAAGAAATTGTTTTTAGGATAGTTTGTGACTCTTCACTTTCAAAGATGATGGTCCATAAGGAGTTCGACAAAAATATTAAAACTGGCAAATGTACAAAATATTTACATTAAAGGGGTTGTCTAGCACAGGTATTGAACCACAAACAGCCCTTAGTATTGAATTATCGAATGGCTTTTTATGAATACCCTCATATTCGTACCAAGAAGGTAAAGTACGAGCTATTCAATTGATTCTGGAATTAATGGATTATATCCTTTTGATATTCGACTTGCATGCTACATAACATTAAATACCAAAATCAAGTTCAAAATGTTTTAAGTTCATGAATAAGTCGTCAGTTCTTTTCATCATCCTGGTTAGAAAGCAAATTTGATTACGTAACGTGATTGTAGGCAGTGTTATGAGAGGGGTGTCCACGGATAGGGGTGTCAGGAGAAACGGTGCTGAGTATCAAGATGGCGAATTGCTTGATCAGCCGTAATCAGTTCACCTCAGCAGACAGCTGATTGAAGGCCTTGATTGTTGATTAGCGCTGATTACCTCATTTGCTCTGACACCGTTGCAGTTGGTAATGCAAGAAATAAACACCCACACACATGCGCACATTTATAAGGATATTTTGGATGAATTGTACTAGTTTCTGTGTTATTTCAATAACGCTGAATCATAAAAATCAATTTTCAACTACTATTTAACAATTTTTTTGCATTCAAACGTCAGATTTGTAAAAGCATATCTGGTAAAAATTAATCTCAATAACCTCTCACTCACTATAAGAGATTTAGGTTTGATACTTTAAAACGATTAAAATTAAACTGCTAAGATAACTAAGTAATTCAATTTAAGTTGTAATTTAAATTTATTCTAAAAAATATGGCTTAATTTATTGCTTCTTCATCCTTTTAGTGAATGTTGTACATTTATTTTAAAACAGGTAATATACATATTATTGATTTAGTTATTTAATTGAGCCACTATACTGGTTATTTTTTAAACGGCGCCACCATTGGAAACTTGCACAATATGAAGCTGACGACAAACTTTAAATGGGGAACATTCCGTTGATTTTGGAGAAAATTAAAAATATGTTGGTAACTCATTCCTAATTGGACACCTTTTTTCAAAATGGTAGCTTAATCTTTTTTGTCTAATGGAACACCAAATATTTTAAGGTGATTTCGGATAGTATATTTAATTTAAAGGCTTGTTTTACGTGGCAACTTTGATATACCCAGCCGTATAGATGGAGCAAAAAATGGCACACTAGACCTAGGCATACCTGTCATAAGTGCGCTAGTAGACCACTATTACCGTAGCCATCTGTTAATTAGATTTATAAAAATTGTATCCACATATTTTTAATTCTCTCCAAAAACAGTGGCATTTGTGCTATTTAAAGTTTGATGCCAGCTCTACAGTTTACAAGATCCCAGGTTGGCAAAAACCATCCTATATATTAAGCAATAGTCAGTTATTGTGTATATCTCCAATCTTATTAATTAAGCTGACAACGTTTGTGCTCATTAAAAATTATAATCAATTAAACTTACGTCATGTATTGCAAAGTTGTAAATTAGTTTAGTATATTTATTTAACCCATAAATGTAGGAATGCCTTATAATCCTAAGACTTCATTTTGTATTTTTTTTTTTTTTTTATTTAAGTTAATCCATTATTTCAGTTATTTACAGACGAATATCTATTTCTTAAATAATACGACCTACCAAGATGGCGAAAATATGGAAACACTTTCACAACTTTTGTATGACTTCACTTACAAAAGTGAAATCTTGTACATCATCATGGTTACAAAGAATACTCTTTTGGACGCCATTAGTTACATTTCGTTTGTTCAGGTAAACGGCCCATGAGGGATTGAACAAAAATATTCAATGTAAGCCTAGGTCGAGTTTGGTAGCAAATAAAAGGTCTATTTAAGAGAAATTTATTACCGAAAACAGGACTTCGAAAATTGTATCCTTTCTAGAGTAGTGGTCATTTGAATTTCAAAGTAACTGATTTGGACAATATTATTTCTCCGCTATTAATTTTAAGTAAATTATTCTGATAAAAAATTATACTTTATGGAAGGCAATTATTGAAAAAATTACATAATCAAATTATCTATGAAAAAAATAACGTTAATATGAAAGCATTTCCATATTTTTTCCACTCTGTATATTGGTCCACCACGTGGAAAAACTACTATTGATGACATAATTAATAAAAACTAGCTATAAAAATATTATTAAAGATTTAAATATTGGTAAATTTATGTTATATACTAGGCTACATTATGAAGCAAGTTAATTTTTTTATATAAACAAGCTTAATATGATTAATCAGTACTGTCATTTTAATGACTCTTTCTATAAGAGGCTACAATTTAGGCCTTTGCTATAAAATTATACTTAGGAATGTAGATCAGCTCTTTAATTTTTGGCAAAATCAAATTAAAATGCTTGATTTAATTAATTATTGTAAAATTATAAAATAAATTTGTATTAGTATATCATTATTAAAACAGCAAATATACGTTTGTAAAAATTATAACATAAATTAATTTAAGCATTAATGTTCCCTGAGTTGTTTTAATATTCAGCACGTCTAATAACACTGAATGTCAATATGTAATATAAAATTATTAATTAAATATTATCGTAATTTACCTTTCTTAAGAAATATGGTACTATACGAGTATGCATATAGTTTTTTCTCCACTAGATAAATTTTTATCCATTTCGTAAGGTAAATTATTTTGAATACAGTTTTTCTGGGGTAATATGAATACAACAGAGTCACACAATAGAGATATGATTTTAAGTTTTAAAAAATCACCTAAATATATATCTGAATCTTAAATATAATTAAAACAGATTAAATAAAATGATTTAAAAAATAATTATAAAACTAAAATTATTTTTCTTCATATTTTCACTAATTATTAAATTTCTTTGAATGAAAGCTAAAAGTGTGAACTTTGTACATTTAATATAATGGTATTTACCTGCACTTTGATCGTAGGTGGCACCTTAATCCCGTTGTCACGGTCTAGTTAGTTACGGCACTTCGAAAGGATCATTAAACAGCAAGTAGTCGCATTTTACAGGAAGCTTGACTTTTTAACTGTTAATATATCCATCATGAAAGATGTAAAAAGCATGTATTTTTTATATAAATTTGTATAGATATTTTTGGAATAAATGTCACTATACGTTTAATATTTACTTCTCTTTTAGTGTACAACAATGTATACGTTTGTATGTTTGTGTATTCCTGGCCCAACAGTCCAGAGAAGATGACACTAGAAGTGATACTCCTTTTTATCAATGATGTAGGAATTCTCACTACAGAACTAAAAGCAGTATCAAGCATGTCTCAACTTGTACAACCACAATTTGTAGGAGGGAATCTTCCCCACGTGCTGGATGTTTCGACACCTTAACCTCATAACAAGGGAGAAGATTCTTAAACTCAATCCACAAACAGATTTGCCTGTATGGTGAACCCAGCATGAAAACTTCTTAAAAAAACTGCTAAGGCTCAGATTGGATTGGTCAGTAGAGGCCCTCTATAACCTTGAAGGCTTTCGCAGCAGCCATTCACGGCGTAGGGATTTTTGATGTAGCGTAGGATTCGGTTGCATGGGCTTGAAGTAGGAACTTTAACGAGATACCTATGTACCTGCCTACCTAAGTTACCTTAGTTACCGAGGCTCCTTTACTCGATGCCTAATGGCCTGCGAAATAAATAGGTTAAGGCAGGATCAATCTTGGGAACGTTGCTTACGACAAACAAATCGTTAATGATACCTCATCACATTGTCATAACCTCGAGCTCGCTAGAGGACCTACTCACCAGTCTTTAACTCCGTTAGTAGACTCGTGAACTAGGTCTTGTAGTAAACATCACCCGATTGTGTCTATTACAGATTTAATAATTTTTAGGTATTATGAAATGCCCTCTGTCCTCCATATATCGAATAATTTTCGTGATATGGGACAGTGGTTTAAATCAAGCTTACTACAAAAAAGTCGCATCTTTTTAAAAGAATTAATATCAACGTACGTGTATGAGTGGGCGGATGAGTCAATAGTATTGTACGTATAGGCAGACGAGTGGGTTATTTACTTGTCTACATGTATGGGTTGAATCAATACCACTTGCCGTGTATTTTATTATCACTGTACGTTTATGGGTCGGGGATTAAAAGTTTGAGCAAATACCACTCTAGTAAGAATATAACAAACTTGTGTGAGCAAATATGGAGACGAAGCAGGTTTTTTTCTATATAGTACAGAGTTACCAGAATCACCCCTTTCAACTCAAATTGAGGTTTTAAAGAAACTCTATTGTAACGATATTCTAACTTCCCAGTAAGGTGCAATGAGTATATGACCCCTTGTCAGTGAAATGGCTAACGAGAAGTACGAGTACAAATGTTGTTAGTGTTTTAACTTCTTTGCTATGTTAACTGGAAAAATAAATATCTGTTACAAAACAAGTATTAAACTGACGAACTCTAAGTTAAAATTTAGCTCAGTAAAGTACTTAATTTCAAAGTTAGGCAGCCTTGAGAACTATTTAGATGCCAAGTTAAAATAACATGAATTTTCAAAGTGAATTGATTACATTTAATATAAAAAAATTGTACTAGAATACGAATAGTATAATGTAAATAGAGAACAAATACTACCCTTGTACTACCTGACTGAACATTAATTAGTCTGAGCGCACGGCCTGTGACAGCTAGACATAGGTGAGGAGTGAAGAGGGGACTATTTTATGAAAACATTAGCCTACTCAAACAGCCCTTGAGTCCACTGTAGTGACCGAGAACCCATTGTCAAACAGACTGTAATAGTCCTCCCAGATCGAATGTCCACTTTAGTGGCCGCATTGCTTGTCTCGTTCAGCTCGGCGCCATCAATAAGTTAGGTTATACAATGAATATGTTCTGAGGAAAATAAACTCATGTCCCGTGATCATTAGTTTAAAGTTCATAGATGCAGCACTTTTCAGAGAAAGTAAATATTTTAAAATATAATTAACAGCTGGCCAATATAATGGATTTGAGATGTTCGTGGAATTCGAGTATGTCCAATTAAGTGGCCTTACGGCTGTGAGGAACAAGACAGCAAAAATAAAATCTGACCTGGTGGCGAAATGATTGCGTCCACTAAAGTGGACATCGATTTGTGAGGAATTATTGTTGTGATTATTATTGCTATATCTGTAATTAATATGGTTAGGCGCAACACAGCCGCACACACGGACAATAATAAAAGTCAAGCTGAAATACAAAATATACTTTTACATACAAAACAATTAAATAATATTTTGCTAAATTTTCAAAGAACAGCAGTGCTATTAAAATTTATTTTTAATACTTTTATATGACGTATTGACTCTCTATATGATTGAAATCTACAAAACATAAATAAACAAAATTTCCTTTTTATTAGGAATGGTTTAATCTTTAAATAACATTTTTTTAATTGTTGAAGGAAGAATAAATTACAGCAGTTTTGAAAATATATTTTTTTGTTATAATACTGAAAATATTTGTTACATCATATTCTAAACAGGATAATTCATTATTGATTTACTTAACTGATCAAATCCTGAATCAAAGATTATCACATTCACTGTAAATACAGTTGTAAATTATTAATAAGAGTGAGTTGAAAAATACCATAGTGAGCATCTATCATAACAAGTATTTGTATTAAGCTTCGAGAACTATATTAGATTGTATACTTTGAATTAAGGCTAAGGTACAATGATATTTGTCTTAAATAATAAACGAGCAAGATGATAGTAGCTGTCTTTTAAAACCTTTTAAAATTTTGGAAACATTTTCTCTACCCTTTTTTATGGTTTAAATCTACTATGATCAGTCCCGAAACTATGGTAGAGCACTAAATATTTACATGTTAATATTAATAATAATTGTTTTTTTTATTTCCCCAAAAATACAATTACATTTTACATTTTTAAAAAATGAAAAGGGCCCCACCCTATGTAATGAACCTTTTCGTGAGGGGAAAGGGGTTTTTACAAATCTCAAAGAGGGGCTTTTTGGGTAGCTTAAAAAACTTAAAGAAAAAAAAAAGAAAAACTAAAATTAAAAAAAAAATAAAATAAATTTTTAGTGAAAATTTTACAAAATAATTTAGTAATAAAAAAAATACAAAAAGAATGTTTTTAGGGGAATTAAATATACATTCGTACAGCTTAAAGGAAAAAAAAAAAGTCAGGGGAAAAATTTTAAATAAAGGTTCCCTTAATTTTAAAAAAATTAAAAATTAAAAAAAAAAAGTAAAAATTTAAATTGTCTATTTTAAAAAAAAAAATCTATTTCCCAACCCCAAATTAATTTCCCTAAATAATAAAAGGGGGGGGCATGGGGGAAAAAAAGGGGAAAAGTTAAAAAAAAAATTAAAAACAATTTTAAAAATGTTTTTAAAAAAAAGTTTAAAAAAAAATTTAAAAAAACCGAAAAAATTTTTAAATTTTTCGGATAAAATTTAAAAATTTCCTTACCAATTTATCTACTTTTTCCCCCTAAAAAAAAATTGCCTTTAAAATTTTAAAATTTTTGGTTTTTGTTAAAAAATGTTGAAAATTTTTTGGTTTTTTTATTGAATTTTGTACAAAGTTGGTATTTTCCAAAATTTCATGTTCCTTTGTTTTTAAAAAAAGATTAAGATTTTTCAATTTTAAAATATTTTAAACTTATGTTAAAAATTTTTGAAAAACAATTTGATTTAAAAATTAACAATGTTTTTTAAATGCTAAAAGGGTTTTAAAAACATTTTTAAGCGGGTTTTTTAAAAGTTTTTAATAAAATAAAATAATGGAAACCAAAAAAAAATAAATTTCTTTTAAAAAAAATTTTAAAATTGGGGAAAAAAAGAAAAAAAAATTTTTCGAAAAGTTTAAAAATTAAAGGTCCGGAGAATTTTCCAAATTCCCAAAAGGATTTTAAAAGGTCAAAACGAACGAAAAGGGCCCCCCGGGGTTTTTTCCAAACCCCAGGCCGGGAAAACCCCAAACATTTTTCTTGGGAAAATTTTGGAAGATTTTTTCAAAAACCAAAGTTAAAAATTACCGGGGCAATTTTTTTAGGGGAAAAACCTTTTTAAACCCCAAAAAACCCTCTATAATTTTTCTGGGGGTTTTTTATTTAAAAACTAAAAACCTTTGATTTTTAAAACCGCTTCCTTACTCTGGACTTCAAAATTCCCAAACAAAAAAAAGGGGCCAAATTTTTGACTTAAAGTTTAATTTTTAAAGCCCCGGAAAAATTTTGAAAGGGGGAAAAAATTCGTACCAATTTAAAATTTGGGGGAAAAAAAAAAATTCCCCGGTTTTTCCCCCTTTTTTAAAACAAAAAATTTTTTTTTTTAAAAACCCCTTTTTGGAAAATTTTTTTTTTAACGAATACTTTTTTTGGGAAATTTAGAATCCAGGTTCGTGATGGCTTAAAAAAATTTTTCAAGTACAAAATAAATTTTTTTTTCAAAAAATGAATTTTTTTTTAATTAGAAATTTTTTAACAATTAAAAAAGTTTAAATTATTTAAAAAAAAAACTGTTTTTTTACTTTGTTTCCCATATGAAAAATTTTTCCCCTTTTTTTTTTATTTAAAAAATGGGAATTTGGAAAAATTTTGAAAAAAGGAAAATCAAATTTTTTTCAGTTTTTAAAAAGGGGAATTAAAAAATTTTAAAAAATTTTTTTTCAAAAAAATATTTTTTTTGGGGGTTTTTAAAAAGGGAAAAATTTAAAAAAAATGGGTTTTAAAAATTAAAGTTTAGGGTTTCCCCAAAATTTAAAATTTTTCCCCAAATTTATTTTTTATAAAAAAAAAAAAAAAATAAAAACCTTTTTTTAATTTAAAAAATTTTGGGGATTTTCCAAAAATTTAATATTTTTTTAACCTTTTTAAAAAAACACCCTTAAATTTAATAAAAAAAAAAAAATTTAAATATGTTTTTTTTAATTTTTTACCCCTTTTTAATTTAAAATTTTAAAATTTTATTTTTAAAACGCCCCCAAAAAACTTCCGAGTGGGGGAATATTTGGGAAAAAAGTTAAAAATTAATAAGATCTATATTTTTACAACTTAAATTCAAACATTAGGCTAAAAGGGCCTATTTTATTAATATTTTCCCAAAAGGAGGTCAAAGGGACCTTTCAATTTTAAAAAAAAAAGAACCACCGGTTTTTTTTTTTGGGGCTTTATTTTCACAATACAATTTGGGAACCCTAAATAATTTTTCTCCCTTTAAAAAAAACCACACCTAAGCTAAATTTTGGCCCCCCCCACTATTCAGGGGGTTGGGTTCGTTTTAGGAAAAATGAGCAAATTTTATAAGAGGAGAACAAAGAAAAACTAAAATTCCCCAAAATTTTTCCCCCTACAAATTCAAACAAAGGACCTTTCCGGAAAATTTTTTTTTAAATTTTTTTTTTATTTTATTTTAAACTCTTGTATTTAGTTAACGTAGGCCTATAGATTTATATTTTAATAAACTTATAAAGCATGTGAACATTTGGAAAAATTTTAAACTATTAACATAATAAACCTATAGGCCTACGAAATAATAATAAACATACATAATAAATAAACATAATAAAAATATGCTTAACAAATTGTTTATAGGAGAAAACTGGCGTGCAAAAATATTTACTTGTGATGTAAGATAATAGTTTATACTGCTCTTTCCTGCTGTAGAAGTGTAAGCCTTCTGACAGTAAAATCAAAATTGAGGTATTTTAAATAGATCATTTAGTTAATTCTAAATAAATTTTCCCGCAAATAAATGTTCCCCAACATTATTGTAACTATGGCGGAAGGATTAGTTAAACAGAATGATTTTAATTTATAATTTAGCTAAAAAAATACGATAATTTTTAACTAACTGTAAATTTTCTATTCTGCATTTAGCAGTTATTTGATATTGTAATCTACTAATTTGCGTTTAGGTAAATATTATAATAGCTGCATTAAAACTGCAAACTACAACGTGTGCTGGCGTTTTCATTATTATAATTTTATTTATTTACGTTTTTTAATAATATGCATGCTTTTTATTGTAAAATTAGTTTGATCTTTTTAAAGTGTACTAGATATTTGTTGTATTAAATTATGGAAATGTTAATAACTAGCCAGTAATTCATCGCTAAAATCTGACTCTAGCAGTAATTCCACTTCATTCTTGGTTGTAAAACATTGTTAACACAATTTCACATCGTCAAACGTCAGAATTTCGAGGATATTCAAGCCGTTTTGTACATCACACTGTTACGTTCATTTAAAATTACGATCTGCAATTCGTGCATTTGAAATGTGGCTTTTCAAGTTGTGACTTAACCTGGAGTTCACAATGAAAAATCAAGGTAAAGAATTGTTTGTTTAACGAGGAACTGCTTGTACTCCTAATGAAGGCAACATTACATTGTAGTGAAACTCAAGTAGGTGGAAATATTATTTTAGTGGGAGATTTGTGACAAAATGCTTTTTATACTGGTACATTGTTGGTAAACATCAGCTGAAAAGTTTTAATGCCGTGTTAAATTTGTGATGCCTTCACTGGCGTGTCTTTTACACCAGTAGAACTTGACGTCTAAATGTATCTCAGTTCCCAACATAAATACTCGTACGTAGAAATTGACAAGTCAGTTTTGTCATTATTTAACTTTATAATACTTTATATGTCTGAATATTCACTTTTTATAAAAAGCAAGCTAATTATTTCATTTGCTTTTTCAAAGTTATTATTAATCAATTTATTCAAATAATAAAAACTGTTCATATTTTGTACTTCAAATGAACAAAACTGAAAGGGGACAGTTCATTTCAAAGTATTTTGCCTGTAATTTATTTTTATTTTTGTGAACAATTAATTATTTACATTACCTATTAAAATTATTACATGTAATTTCAAAACCTTATAAAATTTTTCAGTAAACCTAAGACGTCTGTCTGTTTACATTGTTTGGTTTCTGAGTCGCAATATAGTTTTATAAACGTTAACTAACCTATTGTGTTACGTATGTGTCAGGAGGTGCTCTTTACACGTCACCCAGGTACCTGAATGATGGACTGCCACAAGGATCTGTTCTTGCTCCTCTTTTATTCAATGTATACATTGCCGATATTCTCGCCACACAGTCCAGAAAACTGAAATATGACATCACCATCTCTCCAGCAGAGGTATGTACCGAATATACAAATTATATTTGTTAATATATTAGTCTGTTCAAGCTAATTCAAACTGTTTACATAACTTTCATACCAGGTCAGTTAAAAATCTCCATCTTTTATAATATTCCGAGTAACAACCCCATCCTAGATTCAATGGAAAAGTATTTGAAACTGTAGTGACGCCAATTATATCCTAATGTCAAATCCGTCAAAATGTCATTTCTAAAAAATGATGAAATTAAAAAAGTAGTCAATATGCTTAACACATTGTTTATAGGAACAAGCTGGCGTACCATAAAGTGTAATCTGTGAATATTTTAAACAGTACTTTAAGATTTTTTAAAATATAAAATGACATACTAAAGATAAAATGAAGTAAGATTAAAGACATTATTAATATTTATTAAATGTAGAAGCCACATCGTAAGAGCGTTTTTTTATACCATTATTACAAATATTAATAGAAAATGTATCATTTTTTGGAACTTGTTATTATTGATCTTATTACAATTTAGTTAAAAATTCTAAAGAAATAGAAGACGTTCTTTTTTATGATAGTTACTGATATGATGATTAACTATGAAGGTTTTATGGAATTTTATTAATTTGAAAGTAAAAACAAATTCATTTGTGGATAGTATCAAAGCCGTATATATTAGTCACCAAATGATCCGTTTGAATGCAATCATATAAAATGTTGAGGATTTTCAAATATTGTACTGAATTTTATAGACAATTATTCATTAAATAAATGTTCAAACATGTGAACTGTTAAATTCTTGTATTCAGCTTTGTTTTATTATGTATGATAGTAAAATATAATATCCAAAGTAGGTCACATATCACACATAAAAAGTTACCAGCTTTGATTTAGTTTAACTATCAAGAATTTATTGCAAATATGTTTATGCCTTGAAATTTAAATCAAATCAAATCAAATATCTTTATTGTTGTTGACAACATAATTGCATAACAAACGTCATTACATTAAATTGGAATAAGTTAGCTTATGAATACATTTAATAATTAAAAACAATTGGTTACCAAACTACTTATTGTTATTAAAATATTCCACTAGACTGTAGTATTCTTTTTCAATAAGAAGTGCCTTGAGATTCTTTTTAAATTTGGGTAAATTTGGTTCTCCTTTTAATCCTGTTGGCAGTTTGTTAAATAATTTGATGCAGGAATAGTAAACCTGTTTTTCAAAATGAGAAGATGAATGGACAGGAATAGCTAATGAGCATGACTGTGTACTTCTAAGCATATGGTTGGTTGGTGAGGGCAAAGGAAAAAGGTTTATATTTTTCTTTAGAAATATTAATGATTCATATATATAAATGCTAGAAAACGTTAAGAGTTCATTCCTTAAAAAATGTAAAGAGAGGGGATTCCTATCAATATTGCAGAATATAATATTTCTTGATTTATGAAGGTCCAAATGATCAAATGTAAAGCTCATACCACAGCTCGGACATGTTTCCTTCTGTGCCAATATTAGCTCATGAAATGCAATTCCAGTTAGTTAATAAACGCCCATGTTTTGCAGTTTGTGGGCCAAATATATTGGACTAGGAGATAGCCAGATTAATCTCTCGCTTTATTTTAAATAATTTCTTCTTTGCAAAATCAATGATAATGCAAATGATTGCATTCTTTTTATCGATTTTATCAATTTGCCGGCATGGTGGCTCAGTGGCTAAGGCTTTGAACTACGGAGGGGTCCAAAGTTCGAATCCCTACTTAGCCAACGGTCGGTACTTCACTCGTTAAATAAAAGTTGACGCACAGACCTGTAGGGCCATGTCAATTGGCGAGTGAGGTTTAAAAAAAAGTATATAATTACAAATAGGACATATGAAAATCAAATGTTTAGCAAATGAAACAACAAATGTGCAATGAGCTACACATGAAAGATGAACTAGTGTGAATAAAGCATGTATATTTTTGGTAATTTTTTTCCTTTTTTGTGTGTAAAAACAATTTTACTGTAAAAATAATTTTCATTGGTTACTTAAAAAATAGTAAAAAAACATTGGACAAACAAGTTTTATTTCAGTACCTGACAGTAAATTTTAAGTAACTTCTTGAGAATATGTTTTTTGTAAACCTAGACCTAAGCTCGAGCACTCTAGAATCGAACCGTGAAATATTTACTTTGAAGTAAATATGTTGCGCAGAGTAAAATAAAGATACTACATTTATAACAAATACTTTATAATAATTATATTTACAAATTGTACGTCAAATTACTAGTATTTAAATGTTGATTTTTATCTTTTAGTGAATTAAAACAATACATTACATAAAGACGATAAATGCCCGCAGTGGAACGTGAAATGGTTAGTACTCTAATAAACATACACTGATGTTATCGGAAAATGTTACAATTCAGTACATCAATAAAGCAATTAACTCTTAAAAGGTTTATATATAGACCTTTTATACATCCTTTTTAATACAGTAGTCTACTATAATTATTGTATACAGCTAACAAACAAAATATACTTTTATTTTACTCTATGTGACTAGTTATCGATATTTAACTATACATATGAGATGTTTCAGTTTTACACGGTAATTGTGTATTAAAATCAATATTTATTCGCATGGTACCTAATAATTGTAGAGATTAAACATTTTAAAGGCTTTTACTGCTTGTGTGAATACCCACAGTTATTTCACAATCCCCAAGGCATATACGATCTAACTCCTGTCTTGTTCACTGTACCTTACGTACGCGCACTGAAGGTCCGGCCTCCTGGCTGGCCTACTAATCATATAAAAACATCGACTCGACCCTTACGACGTGGTAAGGTTCACTGACAGATTGTAAAGGATGATTGTTTACGTGTTTACGGAGTATTTGTATTTTGGTATCTCTTATAAATAGACCAGTATTTAAAATAAAAATATATCAAACTTGTTGAGTGTTGGAAAGTTAAACTATTAAAACGTATATTAATATCAACAATAATAAATGTCATAAAAAATTATAAGTCCTTTAATAACTTTAATTGAAGTAACTATGAACTATTTACTTCTTATATCACGGTATCTGAAAAAGATACCGTGCTCCTTATTGTGACTTAGAAAAATGTTTATGTTAATTCCAGTTCCGTTATAATACATGTTCATTTTATTTAAATTCTTGTTTAGATTTTTTTTAAATAAATCATTTCTTTTTGAGATTTTTATTGATAGAAAATTTGTATAGCAAAATAAATAAACAACTATTCACTGAATTATTAGTAAGTAATGCTTATACATTAGTAAATTCAACTGTAATTATTTATATAGTTTCTAATAGATAGTTAACGGCCACAGGCTAATTTGAATGGGTTCCATGTATTTATTACACTACAGTAGTTAAATAAAAACAACCATATAAACAACTAAATACTTGTTTTCCACACTCTTAAGTACTGTAAAAATTCTAAACACTCCTAAACCATAAGCAAACGTATCGTAAACGTACTTACGTACTTTTACGTACGTACGTACGTAAACGTATGGAAACGTACTTAAGGTGGATCCGTAGATAAAAATTAACTCATTTTATTTTATAAGAAAGAACGGGAAAGACTCGTTGCGTGGGAAAGTCTGGCAGTAGCAAATGTTTTCAGGACAGCGGCATATCGGGCCCTCCACCCGTCCCCTGCCTACCACCGCTCGGCCTGCTTGAGGCCGGACTTTCGCCGCGCGTTCTGTACTATGGTTTGAAAAAGATATACAGATAATAATCAGTAACATCTAATCTAGAAAACAACGATGCGACATGGGTTTAGACAAACCATAAAATTTTTATCAAATGCTACATTTATGTAAATATATCCTTATTTAATCACGGAAAGGTTAACATGTTCAAGGAAATTCTGTATGATGTGAGATTTGTTCATTAAGTTAAGTCTATTCATGAGTGACCATCAATTTTTTTTAACAATTCGCACCCATTCCTCATTATATACCATATTGTCACTAAAAGCCTAGTCAACCTAATAATCAATAATTAAAATCTAGTCAGTTATTAAAGTTACTCAAAACTAAATATTTTCGGGAGGATGTTGTTCAAGTAAAAATTAAATTTTTT
>JAQJVL010001457.1:0-75418 GCA_035578905.1 Stictocephala bisonia | reverse complement strand
GCCTAATAATCAATACTAAAAATCCAGTCAGTTATCAAAGTTACACAAAACTAAATATTTTCGGGAGGATGTTGTGTAAGTAAATAGATTACATTTTTTTATTATAGGACTATTGTAAAAATATAATTGTGTATGTTCGCAAAAAATGACCATGTTGGATGAGACAAGTTCAGTTGTGATTAAAAACAGTGTTTCATCAGTTTCTTTAATAATAATTTACTGTAATAATAAATCGATCAAAAATATAATATGATTATTTTTAAGACTATAGCACAAAAACGTTGATCCGACGGTAACTCTGGAGCAAGAGGATTAGCAGTCGATATGGTAAGCTTCTTTCGGAGATTTACAGCTTGCTGTTTGTCAGACATTATTTAGGGACAGGGTTAAAAAAAAATTCAGTTATAAGCCTTTTTTAATAGAAAAATAAGGTCATCAATATGTCCATGCAGGGCTGAAATTTTGGTCCGGAACTTAACAAAATTTTATCACACTTTAAATAGTTTGAATGTTTAATGATCAAGAATTGAATGTTTTTTTTTTTTTACCTCATTGAACTGTTGTCTTATTTTACCTTCTCTCATTTTTCTTTATCTTCTAAGACAGGCTTGTTTTTTATTTAGTTATTTATTCATAAGACGCCGATCGTCAACATATGGGCGAATATGGATTTCGAATGAGTTTGATGAGTGTGGATGAGCGAATGTAGTCACTGTTACAAACTAAGGCCGACTATTCCTTAGAAAGTGTCATTAATTAATAGCCCAATGACAAATGAACAGCCGGTGATTATCAGCTGATCCTTCTCAAAATGTATTGACTCTGATTGGGATCGAACTGAGAACCTTTAGCACATGAAGCTGGGATTGAACCAACTACGCTACCATGTTGGTATGTTGACATAACATTTGTCCACACAATGATGGTTTGTATATGTGGGTCATAACGTATAAACTATGGCTAAATCTAAAATATAATTCTCTGGACGTTCCTCTATATTTTCAACCATCATCTTAGACATTTTTTATATAAAAAAATCACCTATTTTTAACCGTTGTTCAAATTGGGAACTAAACACTCATTCTTCAGGCGTTAGGTCCTAAACCTAAAGTGTTATTAACATTTTATTTTGATATAAACTTTGTGATCAGAATTTTATTCCTACGAATTAACAGCCTAGACCTCCTATCCTACTATTGACAAATGTCCTCAATTTTTAATAAGGAATACATTTAAATGTTCAAATAAAATTTAGGACAAAATATTTATACTGAGTTATTGAAGGGTTTCGTATTGTAAACTACGATATGGTTTTGACTATTGTCAAATAATATGTATATTGAATAATTGATTTAATAGTCAAAGTACCTAGGCGGATATCTAATTCAGATTCGTAAGTGAATTAAAACAAACCAATTTGTATTGAAAGGGATACCTAACTACAATACCTCTGTACGTGATGGGTGGGTGTGTCAAAATAACTGTACGTACAATGGTGAGAATTTTAGTCTTTGACACCTTTTGTGTATGAGTGGGTGGGTCAATACCACTGGGCGTGCATGTGTGAGTACGTAGGAGAGTTGTATTATTTACGTTTATAGGAGCAGGGTGGCCTATACTACTGTACTGTGGTGGGTCATTAACACTATGTGGGTATGTGAGTGGCCTAAGAGAGATTAAAAATGAATAGTTAGACAGTGAAAACTAACAAGTTGTAGAAGGTGGAAGGGCTTCGTAGAACTGTGTGTAACCGTAGGGGATACTGGATAATACGTATTGATTGGCATTCGACAATGTCAATGTATGAGTAAAGGGGGGGGGGGGTAAGTGTGAGTAAATGTCAGTATGGAGACATACTTGTTGAAGGTCGTGAACTCAAATGTGACTCCTCCATTAAATGGGAGAGGAGATATATCTCTGAAAATATTTAAATCATATTTCAGAAATAATGAGTGGAAAGAGGATTATGGCGTTTATATATATTAAAGGATATCTGGCCTCTATAATCATATTATACTACGAGGATTAGAGTATACATTGTGAGTGGAACGGTGCCACTCCAATAATGTGTTTATGAAAATTCACTGGAATTTAATTTTCATAAAGTTACGCATGAAAACTGTGGTCTCAAATTAGGCTGTGGCTACAACCCTAACCATAATTTTCTTATATTATAATAGATCAAATGTATGTTTTTTTTTTTTTTTTTTTTTACGATGCATGCACCCACATATGTCTATTTGCCTTTTCAAATTCAAGTGTCCTCCACTACCACTTGCTAGAGAAATCTTTTGATAAGAGATGCAATAAAAATTTAAAATACAGTGTAATATTCTGTATGATGTTAAGATTACGGTATCATTTTACAAATCTTTGTATCAAGAATCGATCACGCAGTAATCTTAGAGTTAAAATGAGCCACAAAAAGTATGGTTTTCAGTTAATATTTAAACATAACGATGAGTTTTCTTCTCTGTAATTAGTAATAGTTTTCAGTAATTTGTATTAAAGTATTTTTAAGTACTTCTCATGTTGAAGCTGAATTACACAAATATATTATTTTAAAATGAAAACGTGGACTAACCTTTAAACAACAGGAACGTTGTTCATGACATCTGTGGTCGTTATAGGAATCTATTATTGCCTTCCTCTCGTGGCAGTCAGTAGTTCTGTCTAAGTGCACATCCTGGGGTGTCTCGTAAACTTCAAACAACAGGAACGTTGTTCATGACATCTGTGGTCGTTATAGGAATCTATTATTGCCTTCCTCTCGTGGCAGTCAGTAGTTCTGTCTAAGTGCACATCCTGGGGTGTCTCGTAACCTTCAAACAACAGGAACGTTGTATATGACATCTGTGGTCGTTATAGGAATCTATTATTGCCTTCCTCTCGTGGCAGTCAGTAGTTCTGTCTAAGTGCACATCCTGGGATGTCTCGTAAACTTCAAACTAATTATATCTATCACGTCTGTATAAATATAAATCGAAATGATCAAAGAGGAAACCATATTTCTTCTATATACTCATATGCACTTACATTACCATCTTAAAACGTTTAACTGCATAAAAAAGTTGGAAAAGATGATTCATTCGAAAACAGTTTTTTAATTATATAGCTTTAAGGCATCTACATTTTCTTTTTTCAGATTTATAAAAATTTGTTGCTTTTTTCTTGTTTTAATGTTTTTAATAAAGTCTCATGCCTGCCTCGTATTAAACAATAACAACACAAGGGCTGTTGGATGTGCAGTAAAAATATACTACCTGATATATGTTGTAAAATTCAAGCTTTTTTTTCTTTTTTTGTATTTTATTGAATATCTAATAAAGCTAATCTTCATGTTGTTTTTGTTTTTAAACTCACAAATATACAAGCATTTTACTTTATCGTTAGTTCAGAATCGATCCGCTAACTAAAAAGATAGGTATTCAGTAAAATATTATGCATTTAAAATTTGGAAACTGTTTCTGATTTAACTGTTGAAAATTTGTCTATGTATCTCAACCAACTATATCGATTATGGAAACAAAATGTCATTTAAATTGTTGCACCAGTATTTAAAAACGTTCATTATCACTTGTCACTTTTTAGTATTTAGTCGCTGTCACAACCCATGATAAATGTATACTTAAAGAGTAATTTGTAGAAAGTTACTCTGAAAACTGGTTCACGTAAACAATGAAAACCGTTCAAGACTTGGATAACAAGTGACATTAAAAATAAATAGTTTTTTGATTAACATAATACGTGTTGAATCCCTCAGTTCTTTTGTGAATCCCTCTGGTCTGAGGAAGGTGAGCGTGGTTCACCGAAATCGATCACCATAATATTTGTGCATTTTGTACTTGTATTGTAGTATATTTGTGCATTTTGTGCTTATATTGTAATACATTTATGTTGTGTGACGTTTACTTGTACGGTATTGAAACTAAGTACAACTCGACTACAGAACTCTGCAAGAGCGGTCAAATGTATTATCATATTTAGTATTCCTCTTCAGGATTTGTGAATTTCATCTATAATCAATAAAAGATTTATGTTATGCACAGACTTAAGCCTTCTATTCTATCTTTGGCCACTCATATTTGTTCACACTTTAGGTAAAATCCAATTAACACATGTTTACAAGTAGGTATTTTTTCTATGACGGATACAGAAATACTTGAAGTTCACAGTCGAGGAGAAATTATTCTATAGAGGAAAACGCAAAACAAATAAGCATGAAATTAGGCCATACTATTTTATTACAGTCAATTTTCCTGTTCGACTTTTAACAAACAGTATTAATTTCCCTTCATTTCAGTAAAATTCCTGCACCTTAATCACATTCTCCCTTGAACTATTTCTTTATTTATTGTTAAAACTATCTTAAATATATAACTGAAATATTAATGAGTGTTATTAACTTTATGAATACAGTTTTACACATTTTAACAGCAATTTAAAATAAACATTAATTATAAAGCTTTACGAAAACAGTTCAAGTACCTTTTTAAGAAAATTTTAATATCACCATCCTGAGCAATTTTTTATTATTATTAAATAAAACCATCATATTTTCCCTGTTTTCATAGTTACAGATATAGTTATCATGTACTCTTAACTACCAAAATTTACTGTGCTTGTATTTGTATTTACTGTGCTTATGCATGTACATAAGACAATCCTCTTATGTATATGGGCATTCCTCTTATTCTTCCATTGTATTTTACTATGGATACAACCAGATAGTACCATTAGCTCATGTATGTTACTATGTATATAGCCAGACTGTACTATTAGCTCATGTATGTTACTATGTATATAGCCAGACTGTACTATTAGCTCATGTATGTTACTATGTATATAGTCAGACAGTACTATTAGCTCATGTATGTTACTATATATATAGCCAGACTGTACTATTAAATCATGTACTTTACTATGTATATAGCCAGACTGTACTATTAGCTCATGTATGTTACTATGTATATAGCCAGACTGTACTATTAGCTCATGTATGTTACTACGTAGCCAGACTGTACTATTAGCTCATGTATGATACTATGTATATAGTTTGACAGTACTATTAGCTCATGTATGTTACTATGTATATAGCCAGACTGTACTATTATCTCATGTATGTTACTATGTATATAACCAGACAGTACTATTAGCTCATGTATGTTACTATGTATATAGCCAGATTGTACTATTAGCTCATGTATGTTACTTTGCATGAAGTTACGGATATAGTTAGACACTATTCTTCGCTACTGTATGTTACTGCAACTTTGGTTCGAAATTTAGCCAAACACTACTCTTGCCTACTATATGTTACTGCAACTTTGGTTCGAAATTTAGCCAAACACTACTCTCCGCTACTATATGCTACTGCAGCTTTAGTTTTTGGTCGGAATTTAGCCAAACACTATTCTTCGCTTCTGTATGTTACTGCAGCTTTGGTTCCGGATTTAGCCAGACACTATTCTTTGCTACTGTATGTTACTGCAGCTTTGGTTCCGGACTTATCCAGACACTCTTCTTCGCTACTGTATATTACTGCAACTTTGGTTCGGAATTTAGCCAAACACTACTCTTCGCTTCTGTATGTTACTGCAGCTTTGGTTCCGGATTTAGCCAGACACTATTCTTTGCTATTGTATATTACCTTCACTTTAGTTACAGATGTATCCAGACTAGCGTTAATAATACTGTGCCTAAGACCTAACTGTTGATAGAGATATTTAGTTCCAACAATCATTCTTATTACTTACTCTTTCCTGTACAATTTTATAGTTTAGAGAATGACAAAATATTTATTTCAAGGAATCAGTATTCTTACAGTATAAAGCTTATATCTATAAAGGCAATCAGAAAATGTGATAATATTTATTTATTTATTATTTATTTAAGTGTAACAAAACGCCTCACAAGCACAAGTGCTCTGGCAAAGACTTGTCAATGTACATTTTACACAATTCACTAAGTATACAATGTTAATTAAAAGTTAAATATAAAAAATAAACATTAAAAACATATAGCATATTATAATAATAATATAATTGTCTCTTATTTGTTAATAATAATTTGCCAGCAGTGAGACCAGACACCTCTAAGAGCCTGAAGAAGAAGCCAAATATTCCGGCTCTATAAAAACAATGTGAAAGAAGATACTTCTTTGCAAGTTTTTGAATTTGAGAGGTGAATCTTCTTTCTTTATGGAAAATGGCAGATGGCTGTAAATCTTTAAGCAAGTATAAAACGGATATCTTTCAAAAAAACTTGTTCTATGAATAGGATATTGGAGCATTTGAGAATTCCTTGTGAAGTGCAAGTGGGAATGATTGTTGTTTAAGAATTTTTCTAAATTGGATTTGACATACAGAAGACTATGCAAGATGAAAAGTGAAGGTAGTGGGAGGATTTTCAAATCCTTAAAGTATTTAGGACAGGGGTCACGGAAAGGTGCAGACGTGATCAGTCTTACCATTCTCTTTTGCATATGAAATACATTTTCAGAACTAGAGGAGTTACCCCAAAATATAATTCCATAAGATATATGCGAATGGGCATACGCAAAATAGACTTGTTTAAGAGTAAGCCTGTCGACAACACGGGATAAAGTGAGAAGAGCGAAGAATGATTTATACTTATGAAAAAGATTTATTATTAATAATTTGTAACAAATAATTTGATAAAAATATCAAAAACAACACATTATAGAAAAACAAAACACTCTTGTTTGAAGTATTTACTGATTTTAATAAATCTAAGCTTCCCTCTCATATAAGAACAGTCAGTTAAGGTTAAGATCGATTGTTCTCTATGGGGAAGAGTGCCTCATAAATCATAAGGTTTAATTCATTTAAACTATGTTACTTACCTAGGTACATAATACATAATTAAGTAATATAATAATGAATTTAAACTATGCTACTTAATAATCATTTATATTTTCATTAGTTAAATTAAGGAGAGTGAATGCCTGACTTACAAATCGTAATCATAATACTAACTATAGCCTCAAAATATGTTACATGGTGATGCCATTAATAGCATATTGTTTTAATTTAGCTGCTACGAAATGTTACGTAAAAATACGATTAACCGTTATTTAAACAAACAGCATCGTATGATTTGTTTATATTATGTTTTAAAATTACTTAAGTGAACATTCAATATTCTGTGAAATATTTGGGAGTTAATGTTTACCCAAAACATAAGAAACTTTATTAAACATAATATTAAAGTTTTTGCTATGTCTTTAAGTTATTTTAAACATGTACTTAATTTTTTAGTGGTTCAGGACATTTCCCAATAGCAATTATTCGTATAATCTGTTCGGCCGTTATCTGTTCAGCCGTTATCTGTTCGGCCGTTATCTGTTCGGCCGTTATCTGTTCGGTCGTTATCTGTTCAGCCGTTACCTGTTCGGCCGTTATCTGTTCCGCCGTTATCTGTTCGGCCATTATTTGTTCAGACGTTACCTGTTCATTCTGTATTATAGTACCAAGCTTGTTCTATTTATTTGAATATCACCTACATACATTCTATAACATGGATTTCAATATGACACACACTGGTATGTATTGTAACATGACAAAGTGATAAACTAATTACCAGTTTACTCCCATCAAACTCCACCATTATCGTAACCAGTTCAGTAAGTTATTATATGTGTTTGTGCACCAATCAAAGGAAAAGGAAATTATACATGGATTTATGAATGCACAATATATTATATTACCAGTCAAGCGCAACAGAGTGGTGTTATCGAATATCAGTTCTAACACCGAATAGCGTTCGCACTGTTAATTATAACTGAACTATTATCACAAAAGTGTTAGACATATACTGATCAAAACCAAAATCATAACCTGATTACATAATCAAGATTTCATTTACGCATTGCTTAGAATATCTTAGAATAATTGAGCCATCTTTAAAGTTTTGTCTGTTTGTAGTTAACGCTGGCGTAGTTAATATTTATAAAAACAATTAAAATTAGACATTTTAGTCCCGGCCAGACAATCAATTTTTACTTACGTGTTTTAGTCAGTCTGTCCACTAGATAACTTGACTACGCGTTTCAAGTCAAAAGACTCATCATCAGGTCGCTTTTCTGTTAAGATGAACTTGAAACCTACTTCATATAAAGTTAACACACGCAAAAACACATTATGGCACGCACCGATACAGTTCTGTGGACGATTGTCAAACAAGAACTCAATCAAGTCTCAATCAAGAAAGTTCTTGTCTGACAATTGCCCACAGAACTGTATCGTTGCGTGACACGTAAAAACACATTTTGTTACGCACCGATACAGTTCTATGGGCAATTTTCAGACAAGAACTCAATCAAGTCTCAATCAAGAAAGTTCTTGTCTAACAATTGCCCACAGAACTGTATCGGTGCGTGACACGTAAAAACACATTATGTCACGCACCGATACAGTTCTATGGGCAATTTTCAGACAAGAACTCAATCAAGTCTCAATCAAGAAAGTTCTTGTCTAACAATTGCCCACAGAACTGTATCGTTGCGTAACACGTAAAAACACATTATGTCACGCACCGATACAGTTCTATGGGCAATTGTCAGACAAGAATTCAATCAAGTATCAATCAAGAAAGTTCTTGTCTGACAATTGCCCACAGAACTGTATCGGTGCGTGACACGTAAAAACACATTATGTCACGCACCGATACAGTTCTATGGGCAATTTTCAGACAAGAACTCAATCAAGTCTCAATCAAGAAAGTTCTTGTCTAGCAATTTCCCACATAACTGTATCAGTGCGTGACATAATGTGTTTTTGCGTGTGTGAACTTTATATGAAGTGGGTTTCAAGTTCATCTTAATAAGAACAAGTGACCTGATGATGAGTCTTTTGACTTGAAACGCGTAGTCAAGTTATCTAGTGGACAGATTGACTAAAACACGTCAGTAACAATTTTAAAAATGCGTTTATTTTTTATTTTGTACTATCCATACAAGCGTGAGAAGGCATTTGTCAATTTGGATCTTTGAAATTTACCCTAGTGCTTCATTTGGTAAATGTCCTCTCATGGTCTCCAAAGTTACTATATTATTGTTATGGGTTATGTTTAGTTTGGATTAAAGTAAATATTTACTTGTTTTATCTTTTGATATGAGATATAATGATAATTTTGTGTTCGGATCCTTGGCAGTTTAAAGTCTAAACTCTGAATTACTTACAAAGATAGATAAATGACCAAATTTTTATTTTTAACTATAGTAAAGCATAAATAGACAACCAGTATATTATTTTTAATAATGAGTACATCACCGCCTTTTTTAACAATATAATTATGTGTGAGATTAATTGATATTATGTATGTGTTTAATTTCATTAAAGCAACGTTAAACCTTTTTTTTGAACATAATGACTTAAGTCTCATGACTAAAACATTTCAATAAATTCAATAAAACTTTTTGTCAGTAAATAAGTATTGGTTAGAAAATAATGAAGTTAAAAAAATCGTTAAAATAAAATATAATTTTCTCAATATTATATTATCCTTCTATAGGAATCGGATTTACTGGAAGTGGGAAAAGCTAGTCTAAATATTAAGTATTACATAAAACGATTTTTTTTAGATCTCACTCAATAAATATAAAAATATAAACTTATAGAAATAATTCACTAATATAAAAATAAATTAATTACTAACTATATTAAGTGTCAAGTCAATATTAAATATTGTCAGGTCAAGTGGATATTAAATAGAATGCAGTGAAACTGAATTTTCCAATTTTTTGAATTTTGTAATAAATCTGTTTACATTGTAGTTTAAAATTTGGTTTGTTGTATGTACGTACATGGAAATATCATCAGTCTCCATGTTTCCAGTATCCATTTACCTCCAACTCAATGAGGTTTGTGTATGATATTGAACATGGATCAAACAGTTTATGTTTCAAAGGAAGTATGTCACATGTTACACTGCGACAAGCTCGTTTGTACTGAGAGTCTACTATTCTGTCTGTTGATTACAATACCTACAATCCATAATTTGAGGTTTCAGTTTTGGAATCAGTTTTATTCTTGGAATCAATCGGGTAACTTCCGTTAAGTCCCTTTTAGGATCAGCGCCCACGCTGATAATAATTTTATTCCACTATGTTTTAGGTTACTCTCAATGTCGAATCTTCTCAATGTTAAGATAATACCTTTGTTCAGATATTGATTTTTAGACAAACTGATTTATTGCGTGGATTATCTGCACATTAAGGTGAATGTAAATGACGATTTGAATTTAGAATAGATCGAATGACCTGTGTAATCTGGTTGGTCACTAACTTATGCTTAGAAAGGAGTATCGATTAGTAGCTTAATTTCCAGGGAAGCTAAGGGACCTATATCTTTATGAGGAATCCAAACTATGTGATATTGGTCTGATTTTAGACACAGGGATAAGCCTGTTACTGCAAATCTTGTTTATACTCTAATGTTAATATCTATTTATTGGTTGTGATTTAGTACATCAATTATCAATCATAAAAGACTACAAAAATTACTTATATACATTAACTAAAATAAGAGTTTAACACTGATGTAACCTAACGTTCTGAAAAGTATTCTTACAGACCTGTAATAATTATTATCAACAGCAATAGATATGTAGAGCAGGGGAAGGTATAGTCAAGCTATATATATGTAGAGCAGGGGAAGGTAGAGTCAAGCTATAGATATGTAGAGCAGGGGAAGGTAGAGTCAAGCTATAGATATGCAGAGCTGGGGAAGGTAGAGTCAAGCTATAGATATGTAGAGCAGGGGAAGGTAGAATCAAGCTATAGATATGTAGAGCAGGGGAAGGTAGAGTCAAGCTATAGATATGTAGAGCAGGGGAAGGTAGAGTCAAGCTAGAGATATGTAGAGCAGGGGAAGGTAGAGTCAAGCTATAGATATGTAGAGCAGGGGAAGGTAGAGTCAAGCTATGGATATTTAGAGCAGGGGAAGGTAGAGTCAAGCTATAGATATGTAGAGCAGGGGAAGGTAGAGTCAAGCTATAGATATGCAGAGCTGGGGAAGGTAGAGTCAAGCTATAGATATGTAGAGCAGTGGAAGGTAGAGTCAAGCTATAGATATGTAGAGCAGGGGAAGGTAGAGTCAAGCTATAGATATGTAGAGCAGTGGAAGGTAGAGTCAAGCTATAGATATGTAGAGCAGGGGAAGGTAGAGTCAAGCTATAGATATGCAGAGCTGGGGAAGGTAGAGTCAAGCTATAGATATGTAGAGCAGTGGAAGGTAGAGTCAAGCTATAGATATGTAGAGCAGGGGAAGGTAGAGTCAAGCTAAAACCCTGGATTTGTTTAGCTAGCCTATACTATTGGTAATTTGTAATATTATATTCTATTTACGATTCTATCATACCATAACTGATTCCAACCATTTTTCAACATACCTTTGAAAACATATCATACGTGTATAGTAAACAGTGCTGAATCTGAAAACAAAGTAAATTTTATACGGTAAGTTCTATTTGGAATTAAACTTTTAGAAGTCATTTTATGTATTTCATAATGTTTATTTAATGTCACGTTAACTATCCATGCACTGAACATGAACTATAAATCTGGCAGATATATAGATTATTGATATAGAACTAAAATTTATAAGGAACCAGTTATACAAAACGTTTTTTCTAATTGTTGTTTTTAGCTACTATAAACTTGTGTTTTTAGATACTATAAAATATTTTCAGTAGCCTAAACGTATCTATTTGTAGCTGAACTCATATGTCTAGGAGTCCAAACAGTTAGTCTAGTGGTTGCCACGTCTGCTTCTAATGCAGTGTCACGGGTTCAAATTCCGAGAAGCCCACTTCAATTTGCCATAAGGGTTTATACAGTTGTCCCTCAGCAACGTTTGAATACAATGTTAAAAAATACCACTGTTGTAGAGAGTAGATAACAAAAATAAAATAAAAAAACAGTTACTCAACCAACGTTTATGAAATGCAAAATAATGTTATATTTATTACGACTACAGAATAACTTTGGAAACAAACAACTGATTGTTCAACAAAAGTTGATCTCCAGTCTTCCTTTGAAGAGTACGTTAAATGATGTTAGATTTTTCATTGATTAATTTTAATGTTGCACAGGACTGAATTCCTTTTTCGTGTGTAAATACTGTAGCACATATCAAAATAAAGTAAATGTTTTATTTAAGTATCGCACGGGGAGAATCAAAGGAACCACAATAATCTTTTTCAATCTATAGTTAGCAAATATTAAGTTCATTAAAGGGTTTGTTTACTCTAAAATAAAATAATGAGTAACGTACAATACGTTTAATTACAATTTGACTACTTTTATTTGTTTATGTTCTTTTATATTAATATTTTTAAAATATTTAACAGATATTCATATTACTTAGCAAGCAAATAATCTTAAATACAGTAAGTATCTTGGGGAAAATATACTAATTTCAACCTTTAAGCAACAACATGACGTTTTGGACATTTTAAAGTTTTAAGTAGAAGTAAATATGTTAAAATTATAAAATGTATAATTTCTAGAAAATAATTTTGACTAAATAAGTAGTTAGTACTATACTATGAAACTTAAATTATTCAAACTTTATCAAAAAACTATTTTTTTAATTTACTGGGTAAGATATAGTATATACTATATATTACTAATTTATTGTATATACTATATATTAGCAATGTATAGTATAATTTCTGGGGTTTTTTGTCGTGCCAAAAGTATTTGTACTTTTTGTACTTTTATTCAGGAAAACTAAACAAAAGAGTTGTTCATTGTTGTATACTTAACTACTGTGAAAATAAACAAAACAGTTGTTGAATGTTGTGTACTTAACTACTGTGATACTAAACAAGACAGTTGTTCAATGTTGTGTACTTAACTACTGTCAAACTAAACAAAACATTTGTTCAATGTTGTGTACGTAACTACTATGAAACTAAACAAAACAGTTGTTCAATGTTGTTTACTTAACTACTGTAAAACTAAACAAAACATTTGTTCAATGTTGTGTACGTAACTACTGAGTAACTAAACAAGACAGTTGTTCAATGTTGTGTACTTAACTACTGTGAAACTAAACAAAACATTTGTTCAATGTTGTGTACGTTACTACTGAGTAACTAAACAAGACAGTTGTTCAATGTTGTGTACTTAAATACTGTGAAACTAAACAAAACATTTGTTCAATGTTGTGTACGTAACTACTGAGAAACTAAACAAGACAGTTGTTCAATGTTGTGTACTTAACTACTGTGAAACTAAACAAAACATTTGTTCAATGTTGTGTACGTAACTACTGAGAAACTAAACAAGACTGTTGTTCAATGTTGTGTACGTAACTACTGTGAAACTAATCAAGACAGTTGCTAAATGTTGTGTACTTAACTACTGTGAAACTAAACAAGACAGTTGTTTAATGTTGTGTACTTAACTACTGTGAAACTAAACAAGACAGTTGCTAAATGTTGTGTACTTAACTACTGTGAAACTAAACAAGACAGTTGCTAAATGTTGTGTACTTAACTACTGTGAAACTAAACAAAACAGTTGTTTAATGTTGTGTACTTAACTACTGTGAAACTAAACAAGACAGTTGCTAAATGTTGTGTACTTAACTACTGTGAAACTAAACAAAACATTTGTTCAATGTTGTGTACGTAACTACTGAGAAACTAAACAAGACAGTTGTTCAATGTTGTGTACTTAACTACTGTGAAACTAAACAAGACAGTTGTTCAATTTTGTGTACTTACCTACTGTGAAACTAAACAAGACAGGTGTTTAATGTTGAGTACTTAACTACTGTGAAACTAAATAAAACAGGTGTTTAATGTTGTGTACTTAACTACTGTGAAACTAAACAAAACAGTTGTTCAATGTTGTGTACTTAACTACTGTGAAACTAAACAAAACAGGTGTTTAATGTTGTGTACTTAACTACTGTGAAACCATTTTTATATTTTACTACAGAATCATATAACATAAACACAAACTAAAGTGATAAATGCTTCAAATACGTATTGTTTAAACTTCCATAAATTATTGTATTATAATACAAAATTATTACTCAGTTGAAATTGTATTATTAATGAGCAATAGTTCAAACGAAATTAAACATTAAATCTATCAACTTGGAGTGTTTTCCTGAGCTATTTGCATTCCTTTCAACACTTGAGTGCCTCTGATGTTTATAAGATGTGCTTTTCACTCAAGAAGACTACAACTCGTTATTTGATATTCTCTTGAGTTAAACTTTCATCAAGTGAATTACTCGCTGTCGTCTTAAGAAAATTAAAAAGCATGCTGACAAATTGTTAATTCCTTCTTTTATTTATTATTTTTACAATAATTAACAATATAACATTTTGTGATTTCGTTCTCTTTAAAAATTAAGTTTACATCTATTTATAAATAAAATATTATTATTGGATCGACTGACTAGGGCTTTACGAGTTTTGTCCATGAAGCCTGGCACAAATATTTTGAATGGGCATACTAAGACAGTATTTAAGATAATTTCTCCCAAGCCCAAAAACATATCCCAATACCAATCTGAGGTTTCATTACCAAAGAATTAGTGAGCCTGACACAGTACGAATTCACATTAGAGGTTATTTTAGAATACAATAACCAAAAGAGATTGTAATTAATATTGTACAAAAGAAATTGTATATTCGAGTACAAAATACAACAATCTACGTAAGCATTTAATGAGAAGAAAAATAACAAAATGATTAAATAACATTTACAAACTTTGTATCTGGGGTAAAGAGACAACATACCACGGATCAGTAGATGAAGACACTGTCCACGTTTAGACTTACCTTAAAACATTGAGTTGAGAACGACGTGACTCCCCACCCCTCACATCTACAGATACTCTTATCATCACTGACCCCTCCCACCCACGCCACGAAACACTAAGCCACTCATTAGGTCACATCGTCCTCCGTTTAAAATTTCCTACGGCTCATCAACCCCATTTCCACATTTTTCTTTCTTATTATTTTTATTCCCCTTTGATTCAATTTTATGTTTTCTGGCCTTTCTGTGGCGAAACTGGATAGCTATTTTGTTTCTTAGAGTGAAAAATGGCTAAGCATAGTATTTATTGACAACAATTAGACATTCAGGAGCCACTTTACAGTATTTTGGAGTTATTATTAAATTAACTCCCGAACTGAAACACGGATACTTGAAGTTAGTTGTAACATAAATTGTTAAAACAAGTTGTAGGTTAAAGGCGGGTTGCACACATATGCATCTCGCACGGTGCGACTAGCATTATTGATGCCAGTAGCACTGTGCAAGATGCATATGTGTGTAACCCGCATGCAGGCAGCATGGTCGTGGCACGTGCTAGTGGCAAGGTGAGAGAGGTGGGGACTTTTTGGCACTCAGTTCATTGGAAAATGTCGTCGTCGTCGGATGATTAAATGCTGTTGTTACTTACCGTCATTAGAAGAAGACGACGTCGAAGAAGAATAAATATTGAACGTGAATATTGGGTACACCCTTATTGGCGCTAAAATGTTAAAAGTAGCCAATAATTGGGTACACCCTTATTGGCGCCAAAATGTTAAAAGTAGCCAATACATAATCAGCAAACAGCTCTTGGAACACCCAGAGAAGTTCCAGAAGTTGTACCGCATGAACCCAACTTAAAATTATACAGTATTGGAGTCTCCTCCAAAGCTAACACAAATTCAATATTTGTTTTTTCGTCATCCGGAAACGGCATTTTTAATTATTACAACTAATTTAAACTGGGGTGTACACTATTTAATTACAAATTATTATTAACAAAACTCAAGCTATTCAAAAAGTGACTTTCCGCACTTGTCAACATATTACACAAATTTGATAATATGTTAGTAGTTCATTTAGTTTATATTATTTGCTTCTTTGTAATTTTATTATTATTATTTTTCTTTAGTTTAGTTCTGTATTTCATGTTTTAGGCTTTGTTATATTTACTACTTTAACATAAAAGGGTTAACTGTAAGAGAGGACTTATTAGTCATAAGTTCGCCAATTCTATAAAACACTTTTGTACAATAAATCCATTATTATTTTTATTATTATTATTACACCGTGGGAACAAGAGCGTCAGGGCTTGGAAATGTGTTCTGCGCATGCGCCAACTCAAGATGCACGCTGAATGCAGCGCCAAACACCGACCGATCGGTTCCTAGTGGCGCTGCGCGCTGCATGCGACTAGCACACTAGCTGCACGATGCCAGTAGCACCGTGCCAGTCCCATATGTGTGTAAGCTCCACGTGATTAACACAGGTTGGTCTTCGAGCTGCATGCTAGTAGCAAGAAAAATGCTAGTCGCACCGTGAGAGATGCATATGTGTGTAACCGGCCTAAATGTTTTGTCTTTTCCATAGGCTTGTCCGATAAATCTTCTATTACTGGATTCATTTATACATTAACAAAAACATAAATGTTTTCTAATATCACTAAACATTCATTTAAGTTGCTGTCTAAATTTCAATATCTGTATTTTAAAAGAGTTATTTTATTATCTTGTGTGTTAAATAAATGAAATAAAATGATGAAAATAGTATTGAAACATGAAGTAACAGGAAATGTTGTACTATAGCATTTATTAAGCTATTGCAATATTATTAAACTATCAAGTCGTTTGAAGAGTTATAAATTTTCAAAATTTGACCATTTTATTTTCTTTTAAGTTAACATTGAATATTTCTGAGTACTCTTTTTAACTATTAAAGACATAATTTTGCTAGCCAAATTCAACATGGTTCTTCAAGACCAAAGGTTGTGTTTCAATGGAGCCAATTTATCTCTTACTTTTCTTATATTTATAACCATTAAACATAGCGTATTTAAGGATAATAAACTTATAAGTAATTGTTTAAATAGTCAAAACTATCTTCATTGCGTAAATAAGGTCACTGTTAGCATCAAAATAATTTTTATTTATATTAATTTTAAAATTTATTTTTAGAAGTCTTTAAAATGGCACAACAATACGAAAAATTAGTTAAGCATTGTTTATATAGCATTTATTTATGGCGCATCTGCAAAATGTATCTTGACCCCGACGTGATTTGAACACGCAACCTTCTGATCTGGAGTCAGACGCGCTACCGTTGCGCCACGAGGTCTCATGTTTGAATCTGAGAGATAGCTAAAATCCGAATTTATATTTTATGAACTTATTGATTTCCTACAAAAAAATGAATCCATTTTATAAATTGGAGAATATATGTTATAAAATTATTGTTTTTATGCTTAATTGCCTCACATGGTCAAAGACAAAGTTGTCATAAAAGTTTTTTTTACAGACCACTTTAACACGTGTTTCAATATAAAATATTTTAATATGTAACTAATTAAATACTTAATAAATTATTTATAATTATCTTTGTTGTAGTTATTTTCTTAGATTGCTTGGTAATAAAATATGCAGATATTTGCATTGTAAGTAAATTGTCAATTTTATAAAATAAGACTTTTATTACAGAACACTTTATTATTAAACAAACAATATTACTTAAAATTTTTTTATATTTTTTATGAAATTGTTTAATATTTCATACATAATTTTTCCTTTTGATAGAAACCCGATTTATAGAGCTTAATTTAAGTTTAAAGATAAGTATCTCATTTGTAGTTTTTTCCCTCATGGTTCCTAATTTCCGATTGACACTTCAATTATAAAAATTTCAATATAATACACGTACTTAAAAACTATTTGATTGTTTATTAAAAATCATAAACAATAATTATAAAATGAACAAATTTATAAACATTTCATTTTCAGCTTAAGCAACATTCACAATCCTATCTTTTTAAATTGTTCTCGGATGTCTGGTTATCTAAATTATAATAAACATTCATCACAGGTGTGACCTGGCTATTGTAGTACTAACTTAAGGCCTTACTTTAGAGATTGGTAGTTTATTTTGTTATTGAACGTATTTTGGTAATGATTTTACAGTTGTGATCTAAAACGATGGCATGACTTTTTGGAAAGTGGTCAAAGGTCATCCCAAACATGATATTTATTTGGGATATATGATATTTTATTGTAACAATATTATGTTATCATGTATTATGTATTCGTGAATATAGTAAACTTCCTCATCATAGATTATACCTGAAGTGACATACAATCCCCATAGATCCAGATGACTTTCTACCTCAAAAAGAGTTTTGCTTTTAACTTTTTATGCTGTATAAAATTAGACAAACTTACATTTACTGATAGCTTTTTTGCATTTCCTTTCAAATGTGAATGGCAAGTACGCATACATGACGTCATCACCACTTGCATCGCTTAGGTATGATACATTACGGGCCATTACCACTGTACGTATATGGATAGGTGGGGGGGATTACCACTGTACGTGTGTGGAGAGGTGGGGGGATTACCACTGTACGTGCATGGCTAGGTGGGGAGATTACCACTGTACGTGTGTGGATAAGTGGGGTTATTACCACTTTACTTGTGTGGATAGGTGGGGGGAATTACCACTGTACGTGTGTGGATAGGTGGGGGGGATTACCACTGTACGTATATGGATAAGTGGGGGGGAATTACCACTGTACGTGTGTGGATAGGTGGGGGAGATTACCACTGTACGTATATGGATAAGTGGGGGGGAATTACCACTGTACGTGTGTGGAGAGGTGGGGGATTACCACTGTACGTGTGAGGATAGGTGGGGGGGATTACCACTGTACGTGTGTGGATAGGTGGGGGGGGATTACCACTGAACTTGTGGATAGGTGGGGGGGGGGATTACCACTGTACGTGTGTGGATAGGTGGAGGGAATTACCACTGTACGTGTGAGGATAGGTGGGGGGGGATTACCACTGTACGTGTGAGGATAGGTGGGGGTATTACCACTGTACGTGTGTGGATAGGTGGAGATAATTACCACTGTACGTCTGAGGATAGGTGGGGGGATTACCACTGTACGTGCATGGCTAGGTGGGGAGATTACCACTGTACGTGTGTGGATAAGTGGGGTTATTACCACTTTACTTGTGTGGATAGGTACGGAATTACCACTGAACGTTTCTGGATAGGTGGGGGGGATTACCACTGTACGTGTGTGGATAGGTGGAGGGAATTACCACTGTACGTGTGAGGATAGGTGGGGGGAATTACCACTGTACGTGTGTGGATAGGTGGGGGGAATTACCACTGTACGTGTGTGGATAGGTGGAGGGAATTACCACTGTACGTGTGTGGATAGGTGGAGGGAATTACCACTGTACGTGTGAGGATAGGTGGGGGGGATTACCACTGTACGTGTGTGGATAGGTTGGGATTACCACTGTACGTGTGAGGATAGGTGGGGGGGATTACCACTGAACTTGTGGATAGGTGGGGGGGGATTACCACTGTACGTGTGAGGATAGGTGGGGGTATTACCACTGTACGTGTGTGGATAGGTGGAGGGAATTACAACTGTACGTGTGAGGATAGGTGGGGGGGGGGATTACCACTGTACGTGTGAGGATAGGTGGGGGTATTACCACTGTACGTGTTTGGATAGGTGGAGATAATTACCACTGTACGTCTGAGGATAGGTGGGGGGGAATTACCACTGTACGTGTGTGGATAGGTGGAGGGAATTACCACTGTACGTGTGTGGATAGGTGGAGGGAATTACCACTGTACGTGTGAGGATAGGTGGGGGGGAATTACCACTGTACGTGTGAGGATAGGTGGGGGGGATTACCACTGTACGTGTGTGGATAGGTGGGGGGGATTACCACTGTACGTGTGAGGATATGTGGTGGGGATTACCACTGAACTTGTGGATAGGTGGGGGGGGATTACCACTGTACGTGTGAGGTTAGGTGGGGGTATTACCACTGTACGTGTGAGGATAGGTGGGGGGAATTACCACTGTACGTGTGTGGATAGGTGGAGGGAATTACCACTGTACGTGTGAGGATAGGTGGGGGGGGGATTACCACTGTACGTGTGAGGATAGGTGGGGGGGATTACCACTGAACTTGTGGACAGGTGGGAGGGGATTACCACTGTACGTGTGAGGATAGGTGGGGGTATTATTACTGTACGTGTGTGGATAGGTGGAGGGAATTACCACTGTACGTCTGAGGATAGGTGGGGGGATTACCACTGTACGTGTGTGGATAGGTGGGGGGTGGATTACCACTGTACGTGTGTGGATAGGTGGGGGTATTACCACTGTACGTGTGTTGATAGGTGGAGGGAATTACCACTGTACGTGTGAGGATAGGTGGGGGTATTACCACTGTACGTGTGTGGATAGGTGGAGGGAATTACCACTGTACGTGTGAGGGTAGGTGGGGGGGATTACCACCGTACGTGTGTGGATAGGTGGGGGGGGATTACCACTGTACGTGTGAGGATAGGTGGGGGGATTACCACTCTACGTGTGTGGATAGGTTGGGATTACCACTGTACGTGTGTGGATAGGTGGAGGGAATTACCACTTTACGTGTGAGGATAGGTGGAGGGAATTACCACTGTACGTGTGAGGATAGGTGGAGGGAATTACCACTGTACGTGTGAGGATAGGTGGAGGGGGATTACCACTGTACGTGTGTGGATAGGTGGGGGGGATTACCACTGTACGTGTGTGGATAGGTGGGGGTATTACCACTGTACGTGTGAGGATAGGTGGAGGGAATTACCACTGTACGTGTGAGGATAGGTGGAGGGGGATTACCACTGTACGTGTGTGGATAGGTGGGGGGGATTACCACTGTACGTGTGTGGATAGGTGGGGGGGATTACCACTGTACGTGTGTGGAGAGGTGGGGGGATTACCACTGTACGCGTGTGGATAGGTGGGGGGGATTACCACTGTACTGTGTGGATAGGTGGGGGAATTACCACTGTACGTGTGTGGAGAGGTGGGGGGATTACCACTGTACGCGTGTGGATAGGTGGGGGGGATTACCACTGTACGTGTGTGGATAGGTGGGGGGGATTACCACTGTACGTGTGTGGATAGGTGGGGGGGGATTACCACTGTACTGTGTGGATAGGTGGGGGGAATTACCATCGTACGTCTATGGACATGAATGTATTGATCATCTTGAGTACCCATTAACTTACTTTGGCATTCCATGATCATTTTAGGAAGCCACCTGTGATCACTTTTAATAATATTGATTTTTATTTTCTGTTATAAAGTTTGTAGTATTTATTTTATTGAATTTTGCATTAGAGCCATATATTTAATAAAAATTTTGAATAGTTCTATATAAATGATATAACATTTATATATAAATAAATGAAAATGCATGTTGCAAGTGTTCTGTTTATATACTTTGTAGTTCAGTGTTACATGCGACGTTACACTAATTTGCCAACTTTGCAAGTTTTCTGTTCAGTGGCTAGCGTAAATAGATGATTTAGTTATGCGTGATTATTTTAAGTAACCATCCATGTTCAACTTGGGTAGCTGAACATAAATGTTATCCAATAATTTTTACAAATTACTTTTTTCACAGTTTCAAGGCTAGTGGGTGTTTGGGAATAAAACCCCCAACGAGTGAAGCAAATAGTTAGAAATATAATACACAATTTAAGTTTTTGAATGAGGAAATTTATACCCATTTGATTATATTCATTAATGGTAATTTAATTGTTCAATTTTACAACTAAAATATGTCACTTTATGTTATAAAATCTCTATACACCACTAAAACAATTAAAAAAATATTGTTGTCTTCTAAGATCTGACAGTAAATTTGAAACTGATCCATCGAAAAGAAATGAATGAAATCAAATTAATTAATGAATTAAAGAAGAAGTGAATAAAATACGTCAGATTATAAATATTGTGAATTACAGTTCACACACCATTTTTATTGGTCGTAGCTAAATTAGAGGATAATTAAGGTATGCTAAACATCAGTCATCTGTAATATTTTTGTTTACAATTATTTGATACGTCGATATATTAAGTTCATCAATATATAAATAAGTCAGGCCCTCTCTAAGAATGGTTTGTGGATTAAACTTTCTCAAATGAAAATTTTCCCTGAATTCTTATCTTAAATAAGAAAGAGTTAAAAATGTTCACGTTTAAAATGTCATTTTTATATATGAAACATAATACATTAAACAGCTTAGTTGACATAATTATTTTTCAGAATTACTCCAAAATATAAAAACCGCTATTACAATGTAGTCATGACAGGATTTAATAATTCACTAAATCCTTTTTGAAAGTACCAGCTGTGAGGCCTTTGATAAGGATTTTTTTTTTATTTTAAATAAGTTATTATTAGAAGTAAAAAATTCTCGATATTGACCATCATTACTCTTATTTAGTACCAATTCAATTACGTCATCAAATATTATTTTAAATAAAGACATAACAATTCATCTTAGATATTCCAGGAATTTATAGGATGTTCAAATGAATCCCTGTGTAGCAAAGTGGGCTTTGAAAATACTTTATTTCTCCCAAGTGACTGCTTAAAACCCTTTATTCCTGCTGCTTTTACAATCCGCTGGAGTGGTTGCTAATGTTTGCAGGTTTCTCTGGCATTTGCGTTGCTTTTTATTTTTTACAATCCTGTTAAACTGAGTTGATGGAATAGCTTGGATGATACTATGCACATTTAACAATATTATAGTCCGAATAAAATAACTTTGGTACTGGCGTAACGGCCACTCACCGCTGGTCTGAAATGACTAAACTCTGAGTTTTAATTTGCTGTCGAACTTAAAATAACTAAGCAATAATTTTTTAACCTAACTGTATAGTGTCCACCACATTTTATTCTTTCAGAAAAAATTATGCTGGAGATTTTACTAGAATTAATTTGCTTTTTATAGTGATATTTGTATTTAAGAACACGTTTTTACGAGTGAAATTGCGCGTGAGTCGTCTTTAACTTGTTACTGTAGTAAGAATAATAATAATATAATAATTTATTATGGATCGGTGACAGTTTTATTCATTGTTATTAGGTTGGTATAAGTTTTATTTAATAATTCAAACAAGTTAATGAGAAATCAATTTTTTTTGTAAACCCTAGCAAACTCGGAAACAAAAAACGCTAGACATTTTGAAAACCTTAATTAATTGTCTTATTTAAGTGACACTAAAATCATACTCTTGCTAACTAGAGCTTTTAAAATTCATAAAAAGTTAAAAAGACACAGGTACTCGTTAAATAGTTTTCCAATGTTTTTTATAAAATAATGAACCTGTGACAAAATGCATTCTGACCCCGACGTGATTTGAACACGCAATCTTCTAATGTGAAGTCAGACGTGCTACCGTTGCGCCACGAGGTTTCATGATTCAGATTCAGCAGTTACTAAAGTCCGAATTTGTATTTTATGTATTGGGTAAATATGTTTGAGTACGATTTTATGACTGGAGGAACAAGTTTTATTTATAAAATAAGTTATCATTTCACTAATATAACCATCAATTACAAAGAATAATTTCAAAAAGATAGCTTGTTAAAGATAAGTTTGAATTTGAAGAATAGAACACTTTAAGTTTGTAATAAACACTTTAGTTTGAAAGTAAGGGAAGAAAATATAACTGTATTTGTATTGAAAGTACTGATAAGAAATCCATACTTTTGTTACTGTTATTTCAATTATTAACATTTTTGATAATTTTGTGGTTACAAAGATAAATTGGAATGTTATTGGGAAGTACCAATATATCTAATAGCATGACTAACATTATGTAGTGAAACTCCTATGTTTGATTGCCAAATAAAGACAACATTTGTCAGCATGCATTTTCATTTTCTTCAAACTGACAACGAGTAATTCAGTTGATGAAAGTTTAACTCAAGGGAATATGAAATAAGGAGTTGTCGTCTCCTTGAGTGAAAAGCACATCTTATAAACATCAGAGGCACTCAAGTGATGGAAGAAGTGCTCTTGAAAGCACTATGAGCAAATGTCTTTGTGTTTCCTTCCTTTAGTACTGCTGCTTACTAATCAACGACATTTGCAAGTAGAACAAACATGTTATACGCACAAAGATATTTGAATGAAACAGTACATTGAATGATTTAGAAACTTTCATGAAGATTTTTGTAGCTCTGCAAGTAAATCTGTACATCTTATTTATTTACCAAGGTTTATTAAAGTACGAACTTACTTTTATGAATATAAATCTCATACGACTGGGTACTTGATTTACAGAAAATAAAATAAGTTTTATTCACACATTAAACAAATATAGTCTAAAACAATCTAAAACGTTAAAAGACCTACAGCGCTTCATTTTCAGTTTTATTTATGAAAACAGGTCACAAAAATCCTTCTAAACGTTCAACCTTCATAAATTATACAACTCACCAGTAATATATTGATCTGGAACTTATATCTTAGAAATTATCAAAACAACAATATTTGTAATACAATTGTACTGTAATAATTGTGCAGATTAAAATCATTTAGATGATCAAAGAAATAATAAATTGTCTAGGATTTTAAATTGATCTTGTTTATGATTCAATTTTATTAAATTTAAAAAAATTTTTATTATGATTTTCCTAAATTTAAGTTGTGATGAGATTAATAGGCCTACTGTTGTTCAATTTAGTTAGTGGTTTAAAAACGCTTTAAAAGAAAAGTTTTGAAAATATATTTCATCTAATTTATTTATTTTTTACGAATCGTTTTAAAATGACGTACTAACATGATGGCAGTAACAAGTAAAAAAAATACGTCGAACCAATTTATTATGAACAACGTATCGTACTATTTATATAGATTTCTCAACTAACAAGATGACAGTTCCAAATAAATTTAAAATTTTTTCATGGAGAAAATTATTTGAAAAATTACGACTTGTTAAAAGTCATTATTGTGGTATATATCTCAATAAATTGCTTGTAAAACCATGTGACAGTTGCGAAAAGCTTTCTCCTTTTCATATCCATTCTTGAATAAGATATGAACAGAAACCGTATTGGATCTGTTATATCAAAGCCTGAATTATTACAATATTTATCACACAATAACAAGAAAATAGCTGCTGGCGGAGTCATTTTTCTCTTCACCTATAACATTTTAGGAATATTTCAAACTATTTCTCAACAAATTACTTGTTGGTAGGAATACAAAAAAAGAGACCACAAAACACAATTTCGTTATGATATAAATACAAAATGTACACACAAAAATGGTCATCGATTTTGATAAACCATGGTTATCTTCCTCAGATTATTGGATTCAAAAAGTAAATCTTATATTTTTGTACTTATATTATAGTAAATTTGTGTTGTATGACGTCAACTTTTTTCGTACATCAATTTAAAAATATTAGTCATTTTAATGTAAGAAAAAAATAGTAATTTAAAACCCATTTCGATTATCTTTAGTAAAATATATATAATGAAATTGATAGTTTAAGGGTCCGTTTAAAAAAAAAATAGTGATAATATAGTGTAAATCCTCAATACACAATATCTTACAAGAAACAGATAACAAACATTCTCAGAAAATAGAGCAGGATTTTAAAATTAGTTAGTAAAAGTATTAAAAATTAGTGGTCTTTTAATGTTGTTAGCTAAAGAAAAAGTACAAACATGAAGTAATTATTCAGTGTTTGTTTACCTGACTAAGGCAATATATTGCCGTCTGTTTGTATTCAAATACTATGAGTTATACAGATCAAACAACCACATTACACTAAAACAGCACACGAATATTAAGAAAACTGTACATAGTAACTAACGAAATGTACCGATTTAGCTTATTTAATTATGTTATCATCTGATCAAATCTTGAACAACGATAACTCTCCTAGAACAATGTGTAGATTTGTACATGCAGCCCGGTAAGTATGATGCGGTTAGATTATTCCTTGTAGGGATTACTAATAGACTAGTTCCAGTTGTCGAGGCTACGCTCCCAAACAACCTAGAACAATAATTTAATCAATTTAGCCTACATGTTTACCTTAGATTATTTGGGTGGTATAAAATATATAAATTAAAATTTTTGAACACTCGGCGCACGCACTCCAAGTTTACTCATCGTTTGGTATGTAAATAGGCCAACTTAGAGCATTCTTATTTTTTCTATCAATAAGTAATTTGTTTTTCTTAATAATTCACCTTTTTAGGAAAGTCTGATGGATCATTTTGTGTGTTTTACCTCTGGTGAAGTATTTACACTTTATAGTAACTGTAGCAAATATTCATCGTGGAATTCCAGTACTTTGTCGTTCTTTCAAGCCCCTATATTTCGGTACGATATGTCTATTAGTTTTTACATCGTCATTCTACTGTGTACCTTACAATCGTAGCAACTAATAAAAAATAAAGGAATCAATTGATAAGTAATTTATGTAAACCATATATTCAGTTACCGGTGTGGTGGCTCAGTGGCTAAGGCTTCAGACTGCGGAGGGCAAGTTCCAAGGTTCGAATCCCCACTGAGCCAACGGTCGGTACTTCACTCGTTGAATAAAGTTGACGCACAGGCCTGTAGGCCTATGTCAATTGGCGAGTGAAGTTAAACAAAAAAAGTTATTATAATATTAAACAGAAGTGTAAAACTAGTGAACTGTTAATTTGGTCAAATGGTTGAGTGGCATTATTTAAAATGTAGTAACTAAAATATAATACACCATACTACTAATTGTTGGAGTATTTAAATATAAATATATGATATAACTAAAAAGGTATCCTGGTTATATATTTTTGGATTCTAAATCTAATTTAGAGAAGAAAATCAAGGATACATTTTTATCGAAATCCGCTCCGTTTAGTCTTTTTGTGTTTTTTACAAAACAAATAATAACTCAAGAACAGATTGACTGATTGACTTGAAATGTTGCACAGTTCTTTACGTTAATATTTTAAAATATTATAACAATAGCCTTTGGGCTATCTTTAGCTATTACCAAATGTTGGTAGTTTACATTTTTTAAGTCAAAATATCCTGTGAACTCCACAGATTTTACATTCATCAATTTTACACAGATAAATTAATGTTCAGCTAATTAAATTATAAATATATTGGTACCTTGACTTTTATTGTCTGTATATTATTAGTGGAGTTTTAAGAACTTGAAATGTTTACCCTTCAAAGGCGACTAAGTATTTAAAATATATAACTTTTATTCTTCCAATCCTGACCCATTCACTCGAGGGTGGTAGTTATCTAAAGTGAATTGTCTCTTACGGCTCTTAGGTGACGCAATTCAATACATCAAGGAATATATTACATTTAATAATTATTTAAACAGCGTACACTTATGGCTATCAGAGAACAACTAGTTCATGATCTTGTATCATAAAACTATGATTATGTCGATTTAAGTGGTCTTAATATTCAAAATCAGAAAGAGCTCACAGCTCAAGCTTTGGTATTCCAAATTATTTCTTTGCAAAAAGCTTTTAAATGTTTTATTGGTTAGTTTTTTTACAAATAATATTGATGGGACTGCTCTAAGTAAATTAATCACTGTTCAGTAAAATGAAAAAAATTCAATATTACAAACTTGATGACGTTGTCTGATGAATCTTGGCTAAATGCAACGAACACAATGGTACCTTTGAGTCACTTTAGATTGATCCTCGTCTTTCAAAATAACAGTTAAAGGCCAGTGGCAATGTGGCTTAACACGTTACAGGATCATATTGGGGTTCTAACGCTGAAGCCAATGCCATTCAATTAGTCTCATTGCTGCTGAATACTGTGAGAGAGGATACTGCCAGATCTTGACAAAAAAGCCAGAACCAAGGTTTCTTCGTTCAGGATCCACAAACAAAAAGGAGAAGACGAGCTTTCATATCAGGAATGTTTCATGCAGAACGATCAACATTAGTATCTGGCCAGAAAATAAACAAAATATATTCATCTCAGAAAATATCTGCCCATAATTACAGGCCACTGTGTATGAACCCACCCAGACACTTATGGTGGTATTGACCCACTAGCCCTCCCATATACGTAAAGTGGTATACTCTCACCCGCCCACCTATACACGTACAGTGGTATTGTCCCACCCGACCACCCTTACACGTACAGTGGTATTGTCCCACCCACCCACCCTTACACGTACAGTACTATTGTCCCACCCGCCCACTCTTACACGTACAGCCTCCAGTAGCTCCCGGTGCGTGTACAACTACCTCTCCTGACAGACTGATCAATAATAGGATTTGGCTGCTTTTAGCTCACTAGCAGACTCGTGAGCAGCCAGACAAATGGAGAGTCGACCTTACCCTGGAGAGATGACCTGACTCGGTTTCGCTAACCAAGTAGCCTGTAGTTGGCTATAAACTTTGGATTTGGCTTTGTGATAGGAGATCTGTTGAACTTACTTATTAACAAATTGTAATTTACGCTTAAATAATAATAATTAAAAAAACAGGTAAATTGTTTCGTCTTCGAGTATGATATGATAAATTCCAAACCACATTAGTATTTACCATACTCCTAGCAAAGTCCACTAACATTTATTTAGTATCTCTTTATTTCCCTTCAGCCAACAACATTACTTCAAAGCTTTGTTATGTTTGACCAAGTTACTACTTTGAGTGAAGTATATTCAGTCAGTACCGGCCGATTTCCTCTGTTTATGTAACAATAAAACATTATGATTGTAGTAAACCTTTTATTAGTCCGCATCTTATCTTAACCTTCTTATCTTTCCGTTGTAAGCTTGTTTTACTTGTACATTCTTACATATGAGACGCCGACACAACTTTGTGCGTATTTTAAGGCGAATATGAATGATTAGATGAGTGTAGAATGAGTGTGAATGAGTGTAGTCTGCTTACTAACTGAGTTCAACTGTTCCTCAGAAAGGGCAATTTATTAATAGCCCAACAGCCAGGGCAACTAAGGTACCTACTGATTTTACGTGAAATCTGAACCACGTAGTGCTGGTTTGATTTTCAGCTAGTTGGTAAGCCTGATACTCAGTTATCTCCCCCACACAACATCCGTACAATGATTATCACCCAACATGGACACCCCAGACTTCTATAGTAGTGTCCACGTCGACCCATACTTGCACAGTGATAGTTACCCACCCGCCCACCCATACACGCACAGTGATAGTGGTTCACCCACCCACCCACCCCTACACACACAGTGATAGCGAACCATCCGCTCACCTATACACGCAAAGTGATAGCTACCCACCCGCCACCCATACACGCACAGTGACAGTTACCCATCCGCCCACCCATACACGCACAGTGATAGTGGTTCACCCACCCACCCACCCCTACACACACAGTGATAGTGACCCACCCGCTCACCTATACACGCAAAGTGATAGTTAGAGTTAAGTTAGTTAAGAGTTAGTTAAGTGATAGTTAAGAGGACCGAACATCCAACCTATCGCCTACAATATCCCAAACACTTTGTCCCTAAGTAGCTGGGTTACAGCACTGCGCCACCAGTGCCGACATTTATTATTATCTTAAAGTTTGTTTTTCCTAATAACCAAGTTATTTTTTTGGCAAAAAAATCGAAGCTCATTTGTGTAGAACAGAAAAATTCAACTTATAACAGTACTATATTTAAAACAAATATTTATATAATCTAAAAACTTACTTTTTACGGCCATTAATAAAATTAAGATCGTATAATTTGTCACATTAATTTGGAAAACATATAAACAACTAACAAGTTGTTAACAAACATCTATCTTACTAATAATTTATATTGATTCGTAAAAATAATAATAATAATAATAATAATATTCTTTTACAATTTATTTACAGTGTGTAAATCAATATTTGTTCATTATCTTTCATAAACAGATTTAATATTGTCGATGATATTATTAAAGAACATGTTTAGACTCTACAATCAAGTTTGTGCAGACACGTTTCACTAGTTTAACAAATACAGCTTAACGGAAATAGAAATGCAACGTTCTTGTTTTTATTAGTTGTTTGAAACGTTACATAATATCTCATCAAAATATTCTGTTTACATATATTTAATTTACCTCATGGACCCAAACAGTCGAGACTATTCTCATGATTCACCTTCAAAACACGTACAAATTAAATTATTGTAGATTAAATTACCTGTGTTTATTAATAAAAATTAATCATAAAACTATCGAATGACTAATCATTTTATTATTTTAAAATAATGATTCACAGTCAAAACTTACAACAGTTACTTTTAAACTATTTTGTACTTGTTCTGAGTATACTACGCAAAAAGAACCATTAGTAATAATCTTTCCTTACCCGCCCAATAGTTACGACGAGGGTTCATTCCACCGATTGAGGTCATAGGGTCGTGAGGGATACCAAAAACGTGTTACTAAACATAGTAAACGAAGGTGATATACCAACGAAATTGACAAATACAGTATATAAATAATTTTTTTTACATACCAATAGAATATACGATTTTGACAAATCAGCAGCTCGCTCACAGTTAGAGCGTATATTTTATTTCGAAGGATAGATCCTACAACAACTTTAACTTGAAACAAAAGATTCGTAAAACCGTAAAAAGACTTACAATGATTCATTTTTAGTATTATTTATAAAAACAATATTCGCTGAAAAATTAATTACAGTGAGTAAATGGTTCTTTGCTGATTGTCTTCTCAAAAATAATATTTTGTTTCTGACGAAAAAAAATTTTGGTATCGTTGACGAGATAATTAAGTAGCATGTCTAAGATCGAAATAATGCAGAAAGGTTTCACTAGTTAACAAACATAATGGAAATAGAAAAAGTAATAGTCTTTGCTTTTATTAACTGATTTAAACGTCTTTTTAGTGATATTATCTAATCAAAATATTATATTTACATTTCGTTAATTTACCACATGGACTCAAACAGTGGAGGACATGGTTTAACTTGAAAACCCATAAAAGTAAAATTACTTTGGAAGTGATACCTGGTGTTATTTATAAAAATAATTTAAAAGTTAATTATTGAAAAACAAATCCCTTTAATATTAAAAAAGATTCACAAACAATTAATTTTTCAACAATTACATAAGTTGCCTTTACATTGTTTTGTACTTTTTCCGGGTATAATATAGTATTTTAATAACCATTATTAAAATAAGAAAAACTATTAAAGATGTTGAATCTGAAAAGTTAAAAAAAAACTGGCTTGTATTAAATTAAAAATATTTATGTTATCAAATACAACAATCACTAACATAAAATTGTGTCAGTTAACTTTTGTGTAATTACAAGGAACAAAATCCAAACATAATATACGAGAGTGAAGGGATCTCTTACCTAAAGTTTTGACTTACTTGGCTAATACATTTGAAATATCTAAACAACCAGTGAAACTGATGAATTTCACATTAAAGATACGAAGAGAAGATACGGTTTTGACAAATCAACAGATCGCTCACTGTTGGATTTATTAGAGCGTATATTTTGTTGCATTTCAGAGAGTATGTCCTACAGCAATATTTACTTGATTGAGTCTGAACAACTCAACCAAGTTAATTATTCTCAAACCAAGAATGTTATTTTTCACATTCTGTATTGATTTTAATAGAAAGTAATTGTTGTACATGTTTCAAGCAGTGAACTCATGTTTAGAATATCTGATTTCTTTTCTGTGATTCTTTTAATCTTGGCAAAGGAAATGGGACTCAATGGAGTGACACTATAGTTCACTGATTTTTATTGTTCTGTCTTTTTTCAATATGAAATAAGTTATTGAAGAACAATTGCCTAGAAAAGAAGGTTAACAGAAGGATTATTAAAAATAAGATTTGATAAGAGATTTATCTGCAGTGATTATACCACCAGATTTATTAATTAAGACAATATTGGAATTTTTTTGCAGTAATAAATATTTTAAGGACAAATCTGAGAGATAGACATATATTATGCAGTCTTGAGTAAAATAATAATTGGATTAACATTGACAATATGTAATATTTACCATATAATAGTAATTATTATCACCTTATACAACAAATGTGGTTAATGTAAAATAATAATTAAATATTTTTGCTAAACTTTTCATAAATGAAATAAAAATAAATATTTCAGTTCAAATAAAAACGATTGCTTTGAACGTCATAAGCCAAAGTGAGAACTACTTTGATAATCTCAAGGAAACGTTTATTTTTAATTTCAAAGACTCTCTCGATGAAAATTGTTAGAGCAAGCATATTTTTATTTTTATCCTTAAGAAGCGGATTTAATTTAAATTTGTATATATATTGCGAATAACTGTAATGAATGTATATGAACGAGTGTAGTCTTTTTTACTAACTAATATCAATAGATATTTAAGAAGGGTTACTTATAAATATGCCAATTCCCAGGACTTCTAAGAACCTACAGATATGGCCCTGAATCATGTAGGTCAACTACACCACACGGACAACCTAGACTATTGGTGTCAACGCCGATGGTAACCATTGAGCGAGCAACCATATTGGCATTAAGAGGATTAAGAACACAACTTAGCCACAGTGTCTATAAATGTGTAGCTAGGTCACAGAACTGCTCGGAACAGTTATATTGAGGAAGATGGATGGGTGTTGGCAATAAACATTTACGATATTCTGTTTTAGAAAGTCTCTCTCTGGCAATTTTACCACACACAATGACCACTTGTTGATTACTATCAATCAACGATACGGAGATATTTTATGTCCTCAGGCACTTCTTGAGTTGCCAATATTTATGTTTACAAAAACGGTGGGAAGTTATATATCATGTTATATATAAGTTTCTATATCATGTTATCTAGTTCAGAAACCATCCAGGCTGGCAACGTAGCGGAGGTTGTAACTTGTAGCATGGCGATCCAACAAGATGTGTAAAAAAGGTAAAAGATGGCAATAGTTTATCTTCATCCGCTTTCGTTGTTTGTGTACACCTGAAGTACCTCTTTAAACTAGGGCTGTGTTGTTCATAGTGTGACCTCACGTGATAAAATTATTGTTAATTTTACAAATAGACAATTTATAATGGAAGCTTACTACTTCTGTTTTCTTTAATTTTGAAATTACTTCCAAAGTATATTGATAATATTTCCATATTTTACAGAAAAAAGTTGTTTATAGAATATTACATTCATAGCGCACACAACAATGCAAACTACATGTAGTAAACTTCTACAATTCGCACTTACATTACAGGCATACTACTGTTATATCTAATTTTATTATAAATACTTAATCATTAATATTGTTAAATGTGTATAGTATTATCCAAGCAATTCCATCAACTCAGTTTAGCAGGATTGTGAAAACTACAAAGCAACGCAAAGTCCAGAGAAACCTGCAAACATTATCAACCACTCCAGCGGATTGTAAAAGCAGCAGGGATAAAGGGGTTGAAGCATAGCCACTTGGGAGAAATAAAGTGTTTTAAAAGCTCACTTTGCTACATAGGGATTCATTTGAACATCCTATAAATTCATGGAATTTCTAAGATGAATTGTTATATTTTTGTTTAAATTAATATTTAATGACGTAATTGAATCAGTACTAAATAAGGGTAAGGATAGTAAATACCAAGTATTGGTTTATTTATAATAATAACTTTAATTCTTTTAAACAATATTTTTTAAAGGATATCTCAGTCGGAGATTTCAACAAGGCCCTTGTGATTTACTAAGTCAAATATACGCCTTCATTGTAATAGCATTTATTATATTTTGTAGTAATTCTGAAAAATAACTATGTCAATTAAACAGTGTAATTCATAATTCACCTTTTCTGTTCCTAACCTAAAAAATTACACTTAATCAAGAACGATTTAGCCTATGACTCTTTTTTAATTGTCATGTATACATATCAAACTGTCATTAAAGACAGTTTAAGCCACAAACATTCTCTGACAGGACCTGCCAAGCTATAATAATTTTAAAATTCTAAAACGTTATCAAAATATTAAATGATTTTAAACACAAATATTACAGACGTCCTTTAGCATTAATAATAAGATTAACACTGAGTATAAGATAATTTAGGCTGCATGTACTATGGTTTATAATATTCTATATTTTATCTATGCAACTCACTCCGAAGAGATCGTTTCAAAATTAATTTTTAATTCTTAGCATAACAAATCTGTTTTAAGTGATTTTGTAGCAATATATAGATAGACACTTTAAAATCATTAAAAAGATACATTGCAATATGTTATTGAACAGCTAAATGAAAAATTCATCGATACAATGAAAAAACTCGCTACGCTCGATGGGTCTTCAACTCCAAATGTCTCTTGCAGCCTTGGCTAAACTGTTACAATAAACATTATATGTAAAAATCCTATATAGATGTGACCACTTCAAACACGGTAGTTCTAATGTGATCATTTTTTGTGTATCATCAGTTATGTTGTCTGTTATTTTCACGAGTGGTGATAAAAGAGGCTATACTTGTCTACCCAGTTTATCATGGGTGACTACCCAAATTGGTCCTGGAGTATTCAAGTAGGTCACCCAATTGTGTAATCACAACTGAAAAAGTAGTTCAGTGGCTAGTCAGGTCGATCATGGGTGGCTACTTAAAATTACCATAGTATTCAACAGTATTAAAAAACACTATGCATATTTTCCATTCTTATTAGAGAAAATTATCCCTAAAAAGCTGTCAGTAAATGTAGATTTGTCAAATTTTACACAGCGTCAAAAATTAAAAAAAATTTGAGCGTTGGTGTTTGAAGTCGTCTGTACCTATGAGGACTATATGTCACTTCAGGTAATATATGTAATGAAGAACTTTAATACATACATAATATATAGGTTACAATACAACGTCATATATCCCAAGTATTATTAACCTTAACCACATTAAAAAAATAAAAAATGCTTAAAAAAAGGGCTAAAGTTAGTTTTATAATAGTAAGGCTACACACTGATGGATGTTTATTATAATTAAAGTGTCTAGACATATACTAATGTAAGAAAGTGGACTGTACATTTTGGTTAAGGCAGAAAAGTACATATTTATACATTTGAATCAAGTTTAAAAAATTTTTAAATAAATTAATATTATATGTAAACATTATACCTATAATTTTCAGTAGTTGAAATGTCACTTAAAAATTAGGAACTATAATTGTAAAAGCTACAAAGAATATAGAGAAATATAAACAAAGAACTACATTATCTCACAAATTCATCTTTATATCTTAAAACTGAGTTATGGGAATGGGTTTTCTCAAAGAGGAAAATTAATACATAAAATATAAAAATATTCCATATAAATCATGTAAGAATACTAAATATTTTTGTAGAAACATCATATCTTTTACAATTGAGATTGTTTTAAAATTCTGTACAATGCCACTGTGCATATAATTAATCAATTAAAGTAAATAACACCAAATAAAACAAAAATTAATTTATACTGTGTTATTACTAATTATATATTAACATATCATCTATCATATGTAAAATTGAAATACATATAAAAGTGTAACGCTTAGTTAAGAAATGTTAAAAGAATCCTTGTGTGATAACTGCGTTGACTATGTGCGCTAATTAAGTCAAATGACACACATTTTTGCGACACATATTCTGATATGTATAATTTTTTCTCTATGTAAGCAATCAAGAAAATCATAAAATATACATTGCGACATTAGTTATTAATAAATTTCGATTATGAGATCTCGTGGCGCAACGGTAGCGCGTCTGACTCCAGATCAGAAGGTTGCGTGTTCAAATCACGTCGAGGTCAGGATCTATTTTGCGGTGATCACATATTTTTATATAAATAAATATAAAATAAAAATAATGCTGACCTAAATCTTGGTATTTTTGCCATTTAAAGAACTTATTAAATTAATTTTTAAAAACTCTAAGAATAATTAAAATTATTTTAGGTTGAAAAGCCTCAAAATGAACATAATGTTGCCTACCTTAAAATGTTTTTTAACCTAAAAATATATATGGAATGTTATTAAATTTTTGTTGCCATTGCAATGATACTTTTGGTCTAGAATAAGAAAAAATGCTAGAAATTTAATTCAACATTATTCCCCTCAAAATTGTGAAAATATACCATTCATTAAAATTGTAAACAAGACTTTAAAATTGTAAATAACAAAATACAGGGTGGAACAAATATGGAAACGCTTTCACGACAGCGTTATTTTTTCCACGCTTGAAACAACCTTTATTATCTTGTTTCTCTAATCTTCTTTCACCATTGATACTCCTTTCTTTACTGGAACGCCTATACAGCCTCCGACTGTGCCCGTAGTTATCCTGACGATAGCTTGTCGAAGGTGTTGGACTCCGTAGGAACGTGTCATCCCTCTGGTCTCTGAAGCTAGTGTTGTAGCCCTCCCTGCCTTGTCTTGCCGTTGTCAAAGATGTTCTTGAATCCCTCCTTATGCCTGAAGTTGTTCTTCTCATCAACACAGTTCCTGAAGTCCTTCTTGTAGTTTCGTCCTCGGTCCATAAAGTTGTCCTGGTGGCTGAAGCTACCATTATCGTAGTAATGTTTTTCCTCTCCTCCAGCCTCCACCCTGCCGATGACGTTCTCCTGATAAGTGTCTGTTACCTTAATTTCTTTCAAATTGATGTTTAATTGTTGAATCGCCTGTTCCATGCTGTTCATACTTTAATCGAGATCCTCCCCTTGGAAATACCCCTCAGTGGTACTGACTGCTCTTGTGATGGTGCTGTCAACCCTGAAAGTAGGTCGACATTTCAATACTTGATATTTTACCCCTTAATTTAGATTACGAAGAGTTGTCCTGTAAAGTTTCAGGATTTATCCCTTTTAATATGAGATTAACAAGTTTCCCTCCACACGTCACTAACACACATAATCGCTCAACATCTTCCATAAATAAATTGTATAATGTATTCTGTGATTTTTTTACTCTAAAGTTTGACTACACCGTTAATAATCCTTTACCATACACAGGAGAAGATGTTTTTGTACTCTAAAGTTTGACTACACTGTTAATAATCCTTTACCATTCAGAGGAGAAAATGTTTTTGTACTCTAAAGTTTGACTACAATGTTAATAATCCTTTACCATACAGAGGAGAAGATGTTTTTGTACTCTAAAGTTTGACTACACCGTTAATAATCCTTTACCATACAGAGTAGAAGATGTTTTTGTACTCTAAAGTTTGACTACACTGTTAATAATCCTTTACCATACAGAGTAGACGATGTTTTTGTACTCTAAAGTTTGACTACACTGTTAATAATCCTTTACCATACAGAGGAGAAGATGTTTTTGTACTCTAAAGTTAGACTAGACCGTTAATAATCCTTTACCATACACAGGAGAAGATGTTTTTGTACTCTAAAGTTTGACTACACCGTTAATAATCCTTTACCATACACAGGAGAAGATGTTTTTGTACTCTAAAGTTTGACTACACCGTTAATAATCCTTTACCATACACAGGAGAAGATGTTTTTGTACTCTAAAGTTTGACTACATCGTTAATAATTCTTTACCATACAGAGGAGAAGATGTTTTTGTAAATTCTTCCTTTACTTTTTTCCAAGCCATTGCTGATACTTTCGTTCTATACAGTCTGACACAATATCAGCCGTGTGAGCTAAATGGTAATTTTTAACTGTCATCGTTGCGACCACTTATCGAGCAGCCCAATCAAATGTCGTTTGAAATCCGTCAGCAAGCTCCTCCGCTAAACCAGCTAGTATCTCAGGTTGAAAGAAAAATAGTCTTTGCTGCTTTCATCATAACAGAGTAGTTTTTAGCCTCAGAATATATAAAATCAGCTTCTTCATTTACGTCTTCTTACATGTGACTGTCGTACTACGTCTGTTGGCTAAATCTACACTTTGCGCATTAACGTACTGGTGACTTGACTGTAATATTTTAGTCGTGTTGTCTTTATTTTCTCGTGTTTTTCTCTGAAACTAGTTAAAGTAGATTATTGAGAAATATCTAGCCCTAATTTTCCAAAAACATAAGTAGCTTTCCTAATATTGAATTTCAAGATATCAGATAAAGATAAATTTTATAACTATAACTAAATTCTATTAACAATAGATAATATTCTAATAACTAACTCAATGCCAGTAATCAGTGCTTTAAAGTGGTTGTGAATACAAATGAAACCCTTTAATTAATTATCACATGAACTACTCAGTCATGAACCACTAAAATGCTGAGTCTTGACGACAGCTCGTATTGTAGACTACGCTATTGAGTTGCAGGTTTATGAACACATGTCAGCTACTTTACCGGTAAAAGAACTCTGTGAAACACTTCTCTGACACAATATTTATGAAAGTACACCTCGCAAAATTTCCTGTTATGTAGGAATAGTTTGATAACTAATCTCGGTAAACGTTCAAAACTCTTAACAAACAAAATTACCTGAAAAATCTCCAATTACGTAAAACTTGTATATGTAACACGCACTTTAATTAAATTAACAAATAATTTTAGGACTGAAAGAAATACTGTAAACACAAATAAACAAATGTGACCAAAACATAATGCATGTTTGTATCCTGAAACATGCCAAAATAGAACACACCGGCGTCTACACCACCTGTAACGGGAAAAGGGTGTTAGGTTTCCGCTAACACTGGAACGTGGGAATAAACAAGTGACTCAGTTAGAATATCTGTAATACTTTTATAAATTAAATTAATTTAATGAACAAAGTGTAATGTCACAATTTTGATTATAGCAGTATACGATGCATCCAACTAACAATGTTTGTATTTAGCTTCTTCTTAAATTTGTACAGATTGAATAATAAAAGTTAACATTTTTTTATATAGTAAACAATCATATATTGTATAATCAGTACAAATTATCACGATTGGTTTTTTATTTTCCTACATATAAAAAAATACTCCAAACAAAATGAATACATCATTCCAGACTCAGAATGGCTGCTGTGTTTGCTTAAAAACTTAGGATATTTCTCAGTAGAAATAAACTTTCCCATTGTGGTGTGACAGGACAATGGTTATACATCACCAACTTGTCATTCCGTAAGCCCACAACACAAACTGTACATCAGTCATGTTAAACCTACCTTTACATGAGTGTGATGTGCGGTTCCCCCTCGTATGACAACTTTGCATATTACCCTCATACGCAAGTCTAAAAATAATAAAGCAAACATTAATTAAGTACAAGACATAAATATTATATATAAAGTCAGTAAACTTTGTATAATCTTTATGTCAATATTATTTCAAAAAGTCGCACGAGCAATTACTTTTATTGCATGTTTATGACAGGTTATTTTAGTTTAAATTAGTATTTAGATTGTACTCTATAAAGTTGTTTTGTATCATTTTGTGATGGAAAACAAACCAGACTAGTCTAAGGGGACATATTTTTCACAACTTTAAATTTTGGTGCAGTAAAAATTATGTAATTATTTTGAGATCAGTTTTTAAGTAATGAAATTATATTGTAGGATTGTAGAGAGTTCAGAGCTTGTTTAGGTAAATTTCTGTAATTACTTTTGCTATGCTATGGTGTATATAGCCTATATTGTTGTTTATGAAAATAAAGACATTTCCTTATTCATAATAGCAATAAAAATTATTATTCCAGAAATAAAATAATTCCAACCAAAAATAAACTTGCTCCTTCCTTAAATTTTCGGTTTGTTTCCAACTATAAAGTGCATAGGCTATATTTATTACGTTGAATTTAAACTTGCATGAGAGGATATTGGTGCAGTGAACCATTAAAAATACAACAATAGCACATGTAGAGGTGAGAAAATAGTAAAAATAAAAATATCACCTTCTAGGTAATTATTTCTAACAGTTAAACGTCGGTGTCAGAAATGTTACACGTTTTACAAGTTCGAAGAAACTTTCTTACTACTTCAAAGCTTATTAACAAAACTGTATTTTTTCGACTTTTGATTTTTTTTTAATGTTAACTAGTTTTTTACGTGAGTTAATCTTTTCATATTTTTGCTGATAAGAGACATTTTAACGTCGGCTTGCTTTGAACGTTTCTGGTCAGTTTTTTTTTTTTTTTTTTTTTTTTTTAACAATGAGCGAAGAATATAAATATTTACGTTCTTGAGTACTGTCCGATATACGTGAAGCTGTAACTTTTTAATTAGAAAAATTTGTTCTATAGGTTAAAAATGTTGATTTCATAAGAATTTTATGAATTATTAGAACGTATTCTTACGTTCTTACATTCTTACACATGAGACGCCGACACAACGTTGTTGGTATTTTAAGGCGAATAAGAATGATTATATGAGTGTAGGATGAGTGTGTATGAGTGTAGTCTGGTTACTAACTGAGTTCAACTGATCCTCAGAAAGGGCAATTTATTAATAGCCCAACAGCCAGAGCAACTAAGGTACCTACTGATTTAATATGGAATCCGAGCCACGTAGTGCTGGTCTGATTTTCAGCTAATTAGTCTGACACAGCTAATAGACTTGTCAATTGACAAGCCTGATACTCAGTTATCTCCCCCACACAACATTCGCACAATGATTACCACCCAACATGGACACCCCAGACCTCTCTAGTAGTGTCCACGCCGATAGCAACCATTGAGCGGATGCCATGTCAGTATTAAGAGAACCGAGCATGGAACCTATCGCCTACAATCTCCCAAACACTTTGTCACCAAGTAGCTGAGTTACAGTACTGCGCCACCAGTATCTTACAGTATCTTACAGTATCTTAAGCCTTGTTAAATTTTAAAAGATCTCTTCTCTATGGGCAGTCCATTCTTACTTAATATGAATACAAATAGGGATTTCTTGAAATTAAGGTCACTACACATACAGTAGAACACATTGAATCAATTAGACTTATTTTTATCAGTCCAATCCAAAAAATATAAGCTACACAGTATCATTTTATTACTACATAAATAGCAATACAATTACAATACGTAGGTGTACACCTAACCTAAGACCCCAAACTTTGAAATATGCTCCCCTCTGATAAAAGCAACAAAGAAACTCCTTTAAACACAAGTTAAAATAACTCTTTTTCTAACAATACGTCAGTAATTTTTTAAGATAATCCTTTAACTTAAGAACTACTGACGTTACAATGTTCAAACTGTTTGCAACAACTAACAAGATTTGGGACTTTTATTGTATAAACATAATTTTACAATTTAGTTAACCTTTTTAGAATTATGGTTCTGTAAGCGTTCTGTAAGCGTAACTGTAAATGACTGACAATGAAAAGCCTATCTCAACGTTTACACGATATAAAAACGCTGACAACTGTAATAACAAAAGCTCCCAAATACATTCATACATAATGTAAAAACACATTTCACCATTTCCAGAGCACCGAAATGACAAACAAAACATGCCTTACGTTAGTTTAATGTGTTTTTTCCATTATTTAAGAGTGATTTTGGACTAAGGTCTTGTTAGGTTTTTTAAAGTTAATTTTACAATCTTGTGAGGGCTTTTTTTATACTTCACGTGTTTGATTCCTTAATAATGAATATTCAAAGGACTACAGTATTGAGCATATGAACAATATTTTCAAATTATTGTTTCACCAAAAGCTCATAGTATTACTAATATGTATACAGAACAAGACAACACAAATATATTAAAATCTGAGCACATACTGGACAAATATACTATAACACATGTACAAAAAGCACAAATATACTACAGTACAAGTGCAAAAAGCACAAATATACTACAACACAAGTACAAAAAGCACAAATATACTACAACACAAGTACAAAAAGCACAAATATACTACAACACAAGTACAAAAATCACAAATATACTACAGTACAAGTTCAACAAGCACAAATATACTACAGAGAAGTAAAAAAAGCACAAATATACTACTACACAAGTACAAATATACTACAAGTACAAAATGCACAAACATAGCACAATACAAGCACAAAATGCACAAATATACCACATTACAAGAACAAAATGCACAAATATAGCATAATACAAGCACTAAATGAACAAACATTTACAATATAAGTACAACATGCACAAATATTTGTAATATGAGCGTTTATTTACAAGAATTTTTCTGTGAATCCCTCTAGTCTAAGGAAGGTGAACGTGGTTTGCGTTCACCATAATATTTGTGCATGTTGTACTTATATCGTAAATGTTTGTTCATTTAGTTCTTGTATTATGCTATATTTCTGCATTTTGTTCTTGTAATGTGGTATATTTGAGCATTTTGTGCTTGTATTTTGATATATTTGCGCATTGTGTGCTTATATTGTAATGTATTTGTCTTGTGTGACGTTCACTTGCACTGTATATGTACCAACACGTATTATACTAATTAAAAAACTAATATGTATACCAAATTTAATCACTGTATCCTAAGAGGATTTTTATTTAACATTTTTTGTTTAAAAGAACAAACATAGGGACGAGAAACGAAGCATTTTAGAATTGGTGTTGAAGTAAACCGTTTGTTGATTTTAATTAAAGAATGCGTATTATAAAGTTTGGGAACGTAAATTAGAGTCATCCTGCAGAGTGATCAAAAATATTATTATTTTGGACAATTGTTTAACTATAGTTTCAACATATCTTTAACAAAAATCTATTCTTAAATCTGTCCACATAACATGCATTCACCCTTAACTAATTAGCAATAAAATTGGACAGTAAATAATTAAGTATATACACATATTTATCTTATAACAAAAAATTAATAAATTACGGCACCAACCATGAGTTCATTAAACATTTAAATTGCGTTACTTGCTTAGATACTAGTATTCGAAGCACTACATGATTATACTCAGTACTAATGTACTTCTTTAATGCCAAATCTATTACGTAGAATTAAAATATAGATCCTCTTACCCACCCTAACAAATTAAAGGAGCATCCATCAAGCCTTTAACAACAATATTTAGAACGTTTAAATTGATAATAATGATTTGATTAACTTTAATTAAGTTCTTGGTCCACCACAGGTACGTATTGATAGGTTCTTTAAAAACCACCAATATTGCAATAGGACCTTCACCCTCTCAACCACTCCTCGCACTTCCTGATGGGTTCTCTCCCAAGACCACCAATATTGCAATGGGACCTTCGCCCTTCCAACCACTCCACGCACTTCTTACTGGGTTCTCCCAATTCCACTATATTTGCAATGGAACCTTCGCCCTCCCAACCACTCCACGCACTTCTTACTGGGTTCTCCCAATTCCACTATATTTGCAATGGAACCTTCGCCCTCCCAACCACTCCACGCACTTCTTACTGGGTTCTCCCAAGACCAACCATATTGCAATGGGACCTTTGCCCTCCCAACCACTCCACGTACTTATTACTGGGTTCTCCCAAGACCACCAATATTAAAATGGGACCTTCGCCCTCCCAACCACTCCACGCACTTCTTACTGGGTTCTCCCAAGACCACCAATATTGCAATGGGAGCTTTTCCCTCCCAACTACTCCACACACTTCTTACTGGGTTCTCCCAAGTCCACCAATATTGCAATGGGACTTTCGCCCTCCCAATCATCCTTGTACTTCCTAATGGGCAATTCCAAGACCACCAACATTTCAATTCTCGCTTCAGAGCACTAATCCTTATGCTCTGAACTTACTTTATATCCTATACTAACTAGTTACTAAAATATACATGAACTTTGCACTTGTTGAGTTATTGGACGTTCTAAGTTACACGTTAGAAATATAAAGTACATCGAACAATATTTAAATTATTATGATGCAATTCAGATTAGGTAACAAAGTAAACATTGTCTTAGCATCATGGCTTAGAAGTTCTATAATACGCGATAACTTTGTATATTAGACTTTAAATATACTGTTCAAAATTGAGTTCTTAACTCCACTTAAAATTAGGTCAAGCTGTATGCATTACATTACTTAACAAGACGGAGAGATGTAAAAGGAGATGTAATTATGTTTAATTAAATGTGGGCAAAAAACAGAGAACAATAGAATTTTCTCTTAATAACGGGCGCGGACATTTAAATCCCTTTAAGCCATTTAAACAACTGATAATCATCGATGTGATAACCTAGTGACGAGCTTTCCGCATTCCACTCAAGGCCGCGGCCTTCCCCCTCCCCGACCTCAATCCCCTAGCTGATATTTCGTAGAAATATAAAGTATCACACACATCCATACAACCATACACACACACACACACACACACACACACGCACGCACGCACATGCACATGGACTATACATTATAGTACAGTGGTACAGTGGTGTTGTACCAACACGTATTATGCTAATTAAAAACTATTTAATTCTCGGTTGGACGACACGCTCGACTTAAGTATATCTTGACGATTTCTCGTCCAAAAGGTTTATTTTACTAACACTTTTCATATAAAAACTGTTTTGCTTCTATTACGTGCATTTACAGAACCACGCTGGTACACTATTTGATAATATTTACAGAAAATTATCAAAAAGATTACAGTGTTTTAATTATATTATACATGTTCACTTTACATAATTAGGATAAAAACTAAACGATTATCTCTTATCGTAGTTTTTTTTAATCATAGTACATACATAAAAGTATTTTCAACTTGAAACGATTTGTTCAATAGTAATTCTAATGAAATGAAGTGGAGACGTGCCTACTTTATATGTCCTCAGGAACTATTTGCATCCCTTTCATCACTTCAGTACCTCTGAAATGTTTATAAGATGTACTTTTCACTCAAGGAGACACCTCGTTATTTAATGTTCCCTTGAATTAAACTTTCATTACCTGAAATCACAACTTTTATAAAAGAAAATCAAATAATATAGGACAGTCATTCTGTATTTTTATGCCGTATTTTTATCGTTATTTCATTTACATTCATCAGTTTATGTAGATGAGTCAGACAAATTCATAGTTCACATTTGGGTACTCTTAAATGCTCTCTATTTTGACCTTTGCTCTCCGAGTAAAAGTCATTTGACAATGCCACTTGAATTCCTCTCAAACTCGCACTAGGCAATAACTGCTTGAACCTGACTAAAGTATGTTTCATCATGAGAGGAAGGACCTAAGTACCATCGACGTTGTCCTTGAGGACACACAGTTTGAGAACCAAACAGCTGAGATAAGAAATCATATAAAATTAGTCCTACAAAGTAAGAAACACTTAACGAACAACATTAAGGTAGGACTAAAAACGATAAAAACACAGTATTTAAATTAAGTAATATATATATAAAAAAACACACACACATAACAGGAGAAACAAAAAATTAAAAACTAAACAAAAAAATCAGCAAAATACTAGAGAAAGAGGCCAAAAGGAAAGTTCGTAGAAACGGCGAAATTTGCTCCCCACCACCTCCATTCCATCCAATGAACCTGATAAGGCTATGTGGCATCTAATTAGCTTCATATAGGAAAAATAAAAAACTTTCAAACATATTCCACTCCTTAAGGTTTGTTTCATAAAAAAAAGAAAATAGCCTAAGAAAAAAGTATTTTCTCTTTGGTGGCAGAAAATTCCCCATTAAATGGGATTTTACACCTATATATAAAAACTTACTTGACCTAGCATACAAAAACATTACTAAAGTTGAATGTACATTATGAAATTATAACTCAATCATCTATAGATTACTAAATCATAAATTAACTGGATAATATACTAAATAATACACGTTCAAAACATGAAATCAATGTATCACTAATTAATTTGCTTACTATCAAACTTAAATTTTCTAAGAGGGTTTGGACTCAACAACGCTTGAAAAAATTTTTAAAATGTCACTGGCACGGATAGGAGAAATGGGCTTAATAAAATGAACAACATAATTTCTAAAAACATAATTTCCTACGAAAATCGACGATTGCCAAAATTGGATAAAACTAAAAACCCCAATTGACCAAATATGAAATATATCCCTCTTCATAAGAAAGAGATGATTTTGCTGTGCCTAAAATTTGTGTTGAACACCCATTATTTACAGGCAATAAAGCTGGTGAAGTTGTGTGGTTCTGAATTATGAAATTAAGTCCCTGCTTAAAATTTTAAATCTCCAGACTAAGAAGAAACAGAAATTTAGCCAAGCAGAACAAGGAAAGCCTAATTTGACCATGAAACCGAAGTAGTTGGTGAGGCATATCATTTTAAATTCATAACATTCAAATTGAAATTTATATTAAATTAAGAGGAGGATTGAACAAATTATTAGAGAGGCTTCAATGCTGTAGTCCATTAAGAAATTCTCGGATGGCCAATCAGACCTATATGTAGACATATGGAATTCCTCCTTTTGTTCTTAATGTGTTGTCAAAATACAAAATACTGGTGGCGCAGTGCTGTAACTCAGCTACTTGTGGACAAAGTATTTGGGAGATTGTAGGCGATAGGTTCCATGCTCAGTTCTCTTAATACCGACACGGCGTCCGCTCAATGGTTGTCATCAATGTAGATACTACTAAAGACGTCTGGAGTGTCCGTGTTGAATGGTAGTCAAGGTTCGGGTGTTCACCCGCAACAAAAATCACGTTCCGGTCAAGAAAGCTCAAAGAGCTTGACTTTAAACGAAAAACTAATAGTACTGAAAATGTTTTAAAACTTTATAAAAATTATAGAAATACTTACCACAAAGTTATCAGGTTAGATAAAGTAACGTACTTGTGCGAGAAACTAGCTACAACTCTGATAACCTGGCAAGGGAGGCGTGGAGATCAATAAATGTAGACAGACCGGGGAAACAAGCTCCTTTACCTGCCGAAACGCCTAGCCCTGACGAATTTAACCTCTATTTTGCTAACATCGGAAAACAGCAGAAAACAGAGCCTGTTGTGTAGTCACGGACCAATAACCTGTTCTGGATCACTTGTCTTGAGACAAACAGACCATGCCGCGGTTCATAGTTTAACATTGAATTTTGGTACGATGGTATAACACACAGGATCATTCGTCATTGCACCCCGTACATTAGCAACGCCCTTGAAGGGGTGATAAATACGTCATTCTCAAAATGAGTATTCCTGCAGGATCTAAAACAAACCGTAATAAAGCCAATATTTAAAGACGGTAACTACAGTATGCCTGATAACTGGCGCCCGATCGCCAATGTTTCGACCGTATATAAAATATTTGAATTTGTATTCGTCCATAGACTTTTGAATTTTTTAAAACAAATACAACATGTTAAGTAAAGAGCAGGACGGCTTCATGAAAGGTAAAAACACACCAGATGCGATGCTTGATTTCGTCACTTAAAAACAATCATAGCACTGAATGAAAAATATAAAGCGTTAGGCGTATTTTTAGATTTGCAAAAGGCCTTTGACTCACTAGACCACAACATACTTTTTGAAAGACTAAATAATCTTGCAATCCGTGGCTTAGCTCTATATTGGATTAAGTCATATATATAAATAAAAAATATAAATAATATGGAGTCCAAATATCATTATGTAACATTCGGAATCCCTCAAGTTTCAGTCTTAGGCATGATTCTATTTATTCTTTACTTAAATAATTTGACTGAAACGTTTCCAAATCTACTTGTAACTATGTACGCTGACTATATATCGCTTGTTTTTAAGAACAAAACTTTGAGTAATTTAGAAATAGATAGCAATTCGCAGTTGTCTATGCTTTATCAGTATCTAAACAGCAATAATCTGCGTGTAAATTCATCCAAAACGACGTGTTTGTTTTTTTCACAAAATAGACGTAACGAAATAGAACCGTTAATTTTTATGAGTGATAATGAGCTCTCATTAAAGGAAGAGAGTAAATATTTGGGTTTGATTTTCGATAGGTATTTCTCTTGGTATAAATTGAATTCCTTTGCTCTAAATTGTCCTCTCAATTGTTTTTATTACGTAGATTAGCGAGGTATAAAAATAATTTCCTAATGAGATTGATATATATCCCTTATAGACTTCAATAAGGAGCCATTCGAATTATGACAGGATTAAACAGATGATCTTCATGTCGTATTTTATTCAAATCTTTAAATATCTTAACCTTGCCATCAATAAATAAATAAATATATATATATATATATATATATATATATATATATATATATATATATATATATATATATATATTGAAGTCCTTTTGTTTTACAGATGCAGGTCAGATACTGTCCAAACTGGCTCTGACGTGCATCTGTATTACACCCGACAGAGGAACGCACACAGACAGATTTCTCACAGACTTGAGCTTGCAGCAAATCTACCACAAAATGTAAGCCCTAAATTATTTAACACATTGCCCGAACATATTCGAAATGAAACAAATCCGACAACATTTAAAACCTTACTAAAACATTATCTGCTGCAAGAAGCTCGTTACTCAATCAATGAACTAATAGAGCAATAAATTAATTTTAATTTACATACCTTAGAATAGATCAGAATGTAAACCTGCAGTTTCTTATAAGGCTTTAAATAGCTAGTTTATAATAGGATATATATTTCAATATACAAACTTTTTATTTTTTACTTATATGACGATTGAAATACAATGATATATTGTCTGTTACTAGTATAAAGAATTTGAAATCTTGTGGATTTTGTTTCTTGTTTTTACAAATCACTGTTGATTTAACTAAAGTGTTAATTTTATAACATTTAAGAATTTATCTATCAAAAGCTATGATAAAATGTATTTTTATATTAGTTTTTATAGTTCTAACTGATTAATGGCAAAATACAAAATTGACCCCGACGTGATTTGAACACGCAACCTTCTGATCTGGAGTCAGACGCGCTACCGTTGCGCCACGAGGTCTCGTGGTTATAAAATTTTATAGAATCAACGCCATAAAATTTAAATGGTTTCTACATCTGTATACTTTTATTGATAATTTCCTTATCATCAATAATTTAAATTTTATTAGACAAAAAATTATTTTAGTAGTAACATTTTAAAAAAGCACACAAAATTCCAAACTGTATATGGAATTTACAATATAAACATGTTTTTAGTGTTTTAATGTAAATAGTGACGTTTTTGAAAGCCTGTTGATGAAGCTTTATGCTTCGAAATGTACATATCAGATTGTGTTTGAAGAACTGTTGACAGGAAAAAAGGTAATTTAACCAGTATTATTTCTATGTCTAGTTCAGTCTGTATCAACATAACATTGTTGTAAAAAAGGTACATTTATTTGATTTAATGTATGAAGATAAGTTTATATCAACATAATATTATATAAAATAAATTACCTCTGTCAACAGTTCAAATTTGTTGTGATGTGTGTAACGATCGTTTCAGCATAATTATGCTATCTTCAGATACAATGCCATAAAGGTTTCAATGAATTTTATAAAACAAAAATAGTATAAAACGACATTTTTTAAATATGCAAATATTGTTAAAAATTTCTATTTTTACTATTGTTTTATAAATTTCATTGAAACCTTTGTAGCATTGTATCTGAAGATGGCATAATTATGTTGAAACGATCGTTATACACATCACAACAAATTTGAGCTGTTGAGAGAGGTAATTTATTTTAATATAATCTTAAAATAGTTCAGGGGCTAAATAAACAGTGTTTAAACATTATATTGTTGTAAAAAAAGTACATTTATCTGCTTTAATGTGTTAAGTTCAGTCTGTATCAACATAACATTGTTGTAAAATAAGGTACATTTAACAGCTTTAATGTGTGAAATTCAGTTTATTTCAATATAACATTTTTGTAAAAAAAGGTTCATTAATTTGCTTTAATGTGTGAAGTTCAGTCTGTATCAACATAACATTGTTGTAACAAAAGGTACATTTATCTGCTATAATGTGTTAAGTTTAGTCTGTATCAACATAACATTGTTGTAAAATAAGGTACATTTAACAGCTTTAATGTGTGAAGTTCAGTTTGTATCAACATAACATTGTTGTAAAAAATGGTACATTTATCTGCTTTAATGTGTAAAGTTCAGTCTGTATCAACATAACATTGTTGTAAAAAAAGGTTCATTTATCTGCTTTAATGTGTGAAGTTCAGTCTGTATCAACATAACATTGTTGTAAAAAAAGGTTCATTTATCTGCTTTAATGTGTGAAGTTCAGTCTGTATCAACATAGCATTGTTGTAAAAAAAGGTTCATTTATCTGCTATAATGTGTTAAGTTCAGTTTGTATCAACATAACATTGTTGTAAAATAAGGTACATTTAACAGCTTTAATGTGTGAAGTTCAGTTTGTATCAACATAACATTGTTGTAAAAAAAGGTTCATTTATCTGCTTTAATGTGTGAAGTTCAGTCTGTATCAACATAGCATTGTTGTAAAAAAAGGTTCATTTATCTGCTATAATGTGTTAAGTTCAGTTTGTATCAACATAACATTGTTGTAAAATAAGGTACATTTAACAGCTTTAATGTGTGAAGTTCAGTTTGTATCAACATAACATTGTTGTAAAAAAAGGTTCATTTATCTGCTATAATGTGTTAAGTTCAGTTTGTATCAACATAACATTGTTGTAAAATAAGGTACATTTAACAGCTTTAATGTGTGAAGTTCAGTTTGTATCAACATAACATTTTTGTAAAAAAGGGTACATTTATCAGCTTTAACGTGTAAAGTTCAGTTTATATCAACAAACCCTTTTTTACAAGTTATGACATTTTTACGGTTGACTGTGTAAAGTTCAACCTGCACAGATATACCCTTGCTGTGAAAGAGGCCAGATTTATCAGCTTAAGTTAATAAGTTCAGTCTCCTTCAACATAACCTCGTTAAAGAAGTGATCCTATTGTGGGAAAAGAACACGTTTAAATGAATCCTACGCTAAGAAAGTTACAGATTTGACAAAATCGCATCTTCTTCAGAAGCTTTTACAATAACTGGTTGTTAAAAGTTTATTTTTGTGCATATTTTTAACAAGACATAGCATTTTTAAACTGAAAAAAATACCGCACAGCTAGTGGCAATAACATGTAAAATACATAGCGTACAGCAGGGCTTAACTAAAAAAAATTAAGTTGCATTCAAAATTTTAAAAATCCAGCTCAGTCTTTCCAAGAGGTTTTTTTTGTTTGTAATCTAGATATAAGGACATGACACTATTTTTACAATTAATTGTTCTTCCAAAATTATTTCTGCAAAAAGTCTTATACAGTAATTAATTAATTGGCTGAACTATTATTTATAGCGTCTGGAATTGTATTTTCTATTATTTGTACATATATTTTCAAGACAATACTATGGTGAATTTGGTGAAATAACTAATTTAAATCTGACAGCAACTGTGGTTATTCTGTAACAAAAATTGTAACAATAAAAAATTATTTTAAATTAATTTTATGAATTTATTTTGGATTAAACTATAACGCTACCAATTTTAACCCTCAGTAGGTCTCAGAATTTCACACTTGTATGACTAAATAAGTATTACATTGACGATAGGAACAATAAATAGTTAATTACTGAGTCAGCTAATTATAAAGTGGGTGTGTTAAACAATTTAAAACTATTATAGAAACATCTGTAGAACATTAAAATACGAACTGATTAATTATGCATATGATATGCAATATACATGATAGACAATTGAGATAAGGTCTTCTCCAATTTAACTAGATCTGCTCTTTAGTAGTGCCGTTGACGTCGGGAAATTGGTTTCTGAGAGGATGGAACAAAAAAATCTTTTATGCCAGTGGAATCGACAAACATTCATTTCCTTTCTATAATTGATTCCAAACTGTAAAATAACCATGAAGATGATATAAATTGTTTTCAACTCCAATCAAACACCGTTTTGTAAATACCTCTAACTTGTACTTAGTTGGAGAACGCATCAATTGTATAATAAACGAGCTTAAATCTTTGTACTTGAGTTAATAACACTGTATTAATGACATTTCAAATCTTGTTCACTTAAAAATGTAGTAGCTCTATCGTTTTGTATTAGATGATTTTACATAAAATAAAAATAGAATAATTTGTAAGAAGAAAATAAAAATTGTTACACACATGGAAGGAAAGTGTGGCAGTAATTACGAAATAAAATAATAATAATAATAATAATATATTCGCACAGAGAAAAATATTGAGAATGGTGAGATTAAAATGTCCTCGTAATAGCAATAAACATAAATGGAGGTCTTAATATTCAAGCTAGTAGATTTTATTAGTAAACAAGTCAAAGAGCTTACTGGCTTGCACAAAATACACAATATAAATTGTGGGTAAAGTTCAGTTTTCCCACAACAAACTGTGAAAAAACCTTTTTTTGCCTTTTATGGTATGATTTGTAATCTTTTTTTCTCCTTATAAAGCCTTTAATTTGTTAAAAATTTCACCTTTTCTCTCTTTAAGATATTTTTGGATTCCTCGAGGTCCATCCCCTTGATGTGATAAACTCATGAGATTTGCTTCATAAAATAGATTTTTAGGCAAAGTGTCGATGTTTTACAAATTACTGCTTTAATCTCCAAGGCAACAGACTTACACTAACTAAAACCTGCAAATACCTGAGAGTCACCCTAGACTCCAAGTTATCCTTCGTATCCCACTTCAAACGATCCAAGAAGACCGCCACAACCCGTTTTAACGCCCTCCGCTTCCTCAACAACCGACACCAGGGGTGCTCTGCCAGGACCCTCACCTCTCTCTACACAGCCGTCATCCGCCCCGTACTCACGTTTGCCCATCCAGTGCTCACCACCATCCCTCACAATCACCTCTCCAACTTCGAGAAAACCGAGCGACGCGCCATGCGCTTAGCATATCACCTGAACCGAGATCACAGCTCCCGAGACCTCTACACCATGTTCCATCCCCACCTTGCGTGAGTTCCTCAACCAACTGAACCAGACCTACCTCACCATAGCCGCAGACTCCCCCATACTGGTTGAGTACTTCACAGAACCATACACTACCAGCCAATACTTCACCATCCATAACCTGATCCATGGCCATTTTTAACCCGCTACCTCCACCCCAGCAACCACTAGCACCCTTCACAAAACCTACTCCTGACGTCCAACTAACGATATCTCCTCACACCTAATGCTCAATCATAGTCACCTCTCATCCCCGTTTCACCCTCAGTTAGCTCTAAAACAATTTTAATTTCCCATGTTTTTTCTCTGTTTCAGGGGCCACTTGGGGCCTTCTTTCCGGAGACCCGAGCTGCCTGCTTGCCTCGTACAGTCACGATCGGTATCGGTCCTGTTACCCTTCATCTACCTGTCCTAGGCTGAAGAGGCCTTAGTGCCTACACCAGCCGTAGCTCCCTGCTACACCTTCACGATCCTGCTCCTTTAATCTACAATGGTTCAACAAACTAATCAATTGTTTATAAAGCTAAAGGCTGTAAATCAAAACAGCCTCCATTTAGCACAGGTATAATAACCTTTTGGAGTATGATTTGCTTCATTGCATTTTCCTATTAAATACCTTTAATTGGATGCTCCATTTAAAGTTTTTCTTCTGACTCCCTCTTTGCCGTCCACCTGATGAGATTAAACCCTGATAATTGCTTACAAAAGTAAATCTTCATGGTTAATATTAATAAACCAAGTTTCATTGCTTTGTAAGTGTTATTTAAAACTTATTAAACTGATTATTATTTTCGACTACACGTATACAAATATTCCAAATTCAAGCTAGTTTATTTTCAATTGCAGGACTATCGTTCTATTTATCTCCCAGCTTCCTTGTTGTGGTACTTTCAATCTTGTCCATGTGGTGAATCATGGAGATAACAGGTGACCTCTCAAAATACAGGACTGTGGCTAGATGGACAAAACATTTCCATTGCTAATAATGCTGACTATTTTTAAACGCAAACAAAACATAGAATGCATTAGTTATATGATTTAGGGATTTGCGATGCAGCACATTTTTTTCGATTCTATGCAGCGATCCGATTCAAAGAATTTAGATTCAATGCGCACATACAGAATTCATGGTTTTTATTAAGTTTTTAGAGCGGTAGAAACAATAATACCTTTTGTTACTGATACCGTATCTTGATAGTACAAAGAAAGATAATTTAAAACACAAATTTGTTGACCATATTAATGTTAGCTAGTTACTATTGTATGTTTGAATCGAATATATAAAATTATTGCTATACAAAAATAATAAGGTCAATTAAAAATAATATAAGGAATGTAATATGAAGGGATCTCAAAATTCAGTAGGACCAAAGCATAAAAAAATCACAATTATTTTAAATAAAATGTCAGGGCTTAATAAATTTGTTTAACACTAAGTATGTTTATGTAATTAAGTCAAAACATGGATAAATATAGGAAAAGTTGGTAATAAAGAAAGTTGATGACTCTGCATTAAATTCAAATGCCAATAGTTGAAGTTGACTGTTTTTTGTGGGAGAGTAACTGGTCAAAATTATCAAGATTTAATTTGTTACAGTTAAAATAATATTTCACAGGCAAAAAGAAGAATGTATAAAATAATGGAAAACAAGTTAACTAATGATTCTTATTCATTGTCACTGTGGAAAATTATGACAACCATATAACTGTTTATTTTTTAACTGACGTTGAGTTGATTGAAATAAATATTAATGTGAAGGTACATAAGCATAGATAAATAAAATGCACTATATCAAGAATTTATTTAGAAGAAACATCATTTTGATTTAAACATAACAATCCATTATTGTTTAGCAAATATATTTAAATTAATCAAACAGTATCAACATATAATGCAATAAAATTTAATTTATTATTCAATACATTGAGAGTTGTTATATTATTTAAAATTTTAAATCATTTCTGATAAAATGGTTGAAAATAAATGTTAATAGAGTTGTTTATAATAACTAACGTTTAATTATACTTTTTAAGTGCATATAATCTTGAATAATGTATTTTAGAACACAGTGCCAACGGACTAACTGAATCGAAATCGACGAACGTGAATTCCTAAAAATGTAACGTTTGCATTTATAAAAGAAAACAAGTTAAGATTGTATGTTTTTGGGAAATGTTTTGTACAAAGGATGGACTGTAGAGGCCAGGTGCTCTATTAGACAGAAAGTGCTGTCGAATTGAAATATTCGAGAACAAATTAGAAGAACCTAATTTATTTCGCTATTCCATTAAATACGCAACAATTGGTATTATTTTGTTTATCAAATACGAATCCCAAAATAACTGCCGACTAACTGAAATAGATGGAGTGTCTGTAGAGGATTGTTCTACGATTCGTGGTAGCTGCCCGCACGTAATTACGATACCTATACGCATTGCTTGACGAACTTTCATGTCCATATCAGTATGAGTTATATCTCCCAGTCGAACTCTGTATTCGTCATCACAATGTAATCAGATTTGTGTCTTAATTCGCTCATCCCTGTCCACTCGAACGAAAACAAACTCGAGTAATAATCCTTTTATAACTATTTTATTGTTAAATATTTTATTTAAAAACATCAAAGTACTAGTTCGAAAAGACGCGCCAATAAATTATTGATTAAAAAGGCATGTTTTCTTGATAATTCGTCATTTTGGCGCATCATAATAATACTTCTGCGACATCGATATTGTTTATGCATCGTGGCACTATCGATGCTGCGCGTTACTTTCGATGCATCGAAATTTTGACTAGTGCTAAATTGAATCGCATTGATTTTTTAATGCATCGCACACCCCTTTATGATTAAATATTTTTTAATAAGAAGTCTGACCAGACACAGTTTCACATGTTAAAGGGAATTCACAGGAGCGTCCGTGCACAAAAATAAGTTAGTACAGTCGAATTAGAAAGAATTCCACCAAAGTGGAAGAAATTAAACCTCTACTAGTCCTTTCACTTCAAGCATTAATTAGCAACAACGTAAATCTACCTGAATAAGAAATTCAAATGAGAAACATGACAAAATATATCTGCTAGCAAAATGCACAGCAAAAAAGATTCAAGGATGCCCCAAATCGTAAAGTTCGAGAAACAATAACCTGTATATTTGTAACTAGTGATATTCACTAGATATACAACGGTCTTGCAGATTGTAATTGCGTGACAGCTCCCTGTTTATTCTTGTAACGTTTTTCAAACCCGACACTTCCAAGTCGATTTGGGCATAAGTAAATATACATGATCGTCTCAGACAATATAGAAGCTTTGCCATTCCAACCGTAGGTCACAGCAAACCTGAAACAAAAAATATTGGACATGAAAGAATGAGTCCTGCAAGCTCTAAAAGAAGTTATTCCTTAATTACCAAAAGAATTGCGTCTGCTGAGGGGACCAACCGTAATTCATTTTGGAAAGTTTTTAAAAGTCAATAATGTATTTGTGAACGGTTCAATAATAAATGCACTAGAAATCCCCAAATTAACAATCGGTACTTTTTACCAATTTAGTTTGCGTTTTTACTTATAAAGCAATGTTCAACTAGAATGGTATTTCGAACTTGGTTATTGGTGATGGTTTGGAAGTCATCCTTAGCCGTTGATTCCCAGGTTAGGTGTTAGAGAGGGCTGTTTATCTCTTACTTCACCTGGTAAAATAAGACCTCATTCAAATTTTTAATAATCAATGGGAGATGAGCAGAGTAAGGCTCTCCGATTTATTACAAAATGACCTAATCAATATTATGAAGATGAACCTCAACAAAGCGGACATTGAATATGGTTTTGAACCATGGTGCTCCTCACATCAGTAAGAGCAGACTTCTTTTAGAGCAGGTGTGCATATTAAAAATTAGTCGATTGGTCGTGGCGTCCTGATGAAGTGACCCGTGAGATCACTGGATTATAATCCAATATTTATTGAAGTTATACTTCTTTGCGCCCGTTAGACACTTTGGGATGGGATGTTGGTCGAGAAACCGCGTCACGCTGAAAAGTAAGAACAAATTTTTAAGAACTATCGATTAATCGATTGTTAATCGAAGAAATTTAATCGAAGAAATTACTGATAATGATAATATAGGTGTATAATATAATAATGAAGTCACGTATAATATATTGAAGATAAATATATTGAATAATATTGAAAAATGTCTTATATTTCATTTATATATCCTGTCAGTTTGTGTGCGTGAGTGGGTGTATGAGAATGGCCAAAGAAGTATAACTTCCACCGTGTGGTCCGACGCACACCCAAATGTTTTTTTTTTTTAAGACTGAATCGAAGATGATGCTAAGGATTAGAATCTCTAGAATATGGAGAGTGAGCATTGTGTTGTGTTGTTGTGAATGGAGGGCAAATCAAATTTACTTTCATGGCAAAAGTTCCAATATCTTATCTACATTCGTAATAAGGTTCTTATTTAGCTAATTTATATAATTTTTAAACATTGCAAAAATTCAAATAACAACTTCATTGCTTATAAACCAATTTCAACAAACAAGTAACCTTTAGATTTGTAGTTTGTTATTTAATTGTTGCCCCTAATGAAATATTTTTGTTTTCATGATTTGACTTTAAAATTTTTAGATGGCTGTTATTTTGAAATTTAATAGATTAAACAAACTATTATTGAACGTTTTAGATATCTAAATTAGTAAAATGTTTGCTACATTTCATAAAATCATGTAAGGGTTAGAAAAAATAATAAAAATTTGAAACAAAAGGTGACTTATAATTAAGATAAGCCCAATTCAAAGAAAATGTACTGAACAGTTTTTACTTTTTCAACTTGTACAATCAGATCCTGAGGAGTGTGCTAAGCTTTTTTATAATATACTGCATGTTTGCATCAAAATGAATCACGAAATAAATTTTTATAGGTAAATGTTATGTGTACTTGACTTTTATAATAGCTTCATCTTCATGATTTTGCCATTATAAACAATATAAAACTGTTTTAATTGTTGATACTACCAGACTGAAACATTGTAGTTGAAAAATACTTCCAAGGTCAGGCATCACTCCAAGTTGAGCTCTTTTTCCTGTCACATAATTGATTTTCAATAAGAAACAACAAATTTTCTTGAGTGCTAAATCACAGAGTCTATAGGGCAATGGATAAAAGTGGTTCAGTGATATCTTCCATCAATAATATTGCAAACACTAGCCTATTCCACCAACAACTCAGATTTTGTGATTTCCGAAGAGTTGATGGCACACTACAAGAGAGACTTCTTGTTGTATGGTATTCTCTTCAATGTGTGTAGAGCTATAGGTGTTCTTCCTGTGATAAGAAATGCACATGATGAGCCATGTTACCATTTTGGTGGGCCTGATAAAGGTGAGTAATCAAGGTCATATAGTCAGTAAAATTAGCTCTCATCAAGAATGAGTCCTGGTATTGGTCATGGTTTTATTCATATTTTTAGTTGCAAAGGAGACTCTGCACATAATTTCATCCACTAAAAAGATTCTCAAACTAGCTAAAAGAGCTAAAAAAGAGTCCTGAAGAGTTTATCCCTTAATTTTTAAATAATACAAATATTTATTTACAAGTTAAATACCATTACATATCCTGTTTTATGGCCTGGAACATATTAAGTGTATAGATACATTCATAAAACAACGAAACATTTTTATTTCCAATTTAAAACATTTCATTATAAAACTTTAGGAAAAACATTTTGATGTGAAATGGCATGCCACTTTATTTATACATGAAGATTGATCACAAGTAGCATTGCTAATATAGCATCAATAGTATGGCATATTTGTCTCTAAAATTTTAAGTTAAAACAAAAACACTGATAATACGTTCATATAGGTGAGGATGGTAAATGCGGTTTACCAACATTTATTACTATAAAATTTTTAGCTTTTACTTATATTTTTATTTAGTATTAATCACTAAAGGAAATGATTTAATTTATATAAGAGAATCAAGCAGATAACCTGTTTACAAGATCACTCATTTAAAATTTTTACAAAATCACCAATAAAAAGCAGTTGTTACCAAGTAAAAACTGTTTTTTATTGGTAATTTTATAAAAATTTAAGACAAAACGAATAACACCAATATCAACTCCATCTGAAATTAACTCCATAATTTATGTTTAAATTGATTTTATTTATGTAACTTTATAAAAACTGGCTTTCAACATTTTAGTATATACTAATCTTAGCAACACAATTTTAAATCTTAAAATTGTTTAACTGTCCTGAGATGAAATTATAAAAATAAATTGCAATAACTTATGGGGAGAAAACCATGGTACTGCTACAGAAGGCCTTAGTTCGCCCTCAACTGGAGTATTGTACCTTTGTCTGGTCTCCTCACTATGCATCTCATATCCATATGATTCAAAGTGTACAAAACAAATTCTGCAGGCTTCAGGGATCCTATAGAGGTGTGCCTTATTGAGAGATCTCTGTACCGGCACTTTAGCAGGAGTTTCTACTCTCTACACTTGCCTCTAGGAGAAGTGTGTTCAATCTAGTCTTTCTGAATAAACTTATTAATGGTGAGGGAGACAAAGGTAGTTGGACATTTGCCATCATTACGTGAAAATTACCAATCACAACGTTTTGATTTGGTAAAACCAAACCTTTTTCAAGTGCTAAAAACTAAATAACATCTACACAAACATGTTATAAAACTACGTTATTAAACTAATAAACTTATCTAGTTTAATAATTATCTACATTTTAACCTAGATCCTAGAATGGGGTACAACAAAATGAACTTCCACTAAATATAAAAATGTTAACAGGGTTAAATTAATATAACCAATTAGGCGCTGCCAAGGTCACGATATCAACGAATAAATGTTAAAACACAGTTAAATTAATATTCAAATCAGACTGAAATAAGATTACATTAACTAATCATAAATAAAATAAATATATGGTACCTGAAAAAACACTATTAATTTAAAATAACATTAAACATGCACAAAAAATGATATATATGACTCGGAAGGACTGAGACTACTATTACAATTATATTTTAACCTGAAAAGACAACAATTATTAGGAATAAAACAATACAATAATCAAATATTACAAAAATGATGAAGTCTTACGACCTGCAGTGACGATGGCGTCTAGACGTCCCAGGCACGAAGTGAGGATGATACAATCCAAATGCAGTGTCTACGAAGTTCCCTCCAAGGTGATAAAACACGGGGACAAGACAAACATACACCCTACACTTCACAACAAACATACACAGACTTATTAATGGTGTTATTGATTATCCAGAACTTCTCTAATGTATGTCCTTTAAGTTGCCTAGAAGAACTAGATCTAGAAATATATTTGCGATCAGCCTCCAGTCGAGCAACTATAGTTACTTTTGTCCTATCGCCCGTCTTCAGGTTTGGTAATGGGATTCCTGAAGATGTTGATCTTTTCTTTGATAGTGTCAGTCAACTAAAAATAAACTGTACTAATGTTAATAATTTCAAGATGTCTGTTTCTATTATATAATCTATTATTATATTCTATATTATTCTATTGTTATATTCTGTTGTTATTTTGTGTTTTTTATCTATTTATTGTCAAATTATTGTAACTATTGTATATTGGCGGATGCTGTTGGAAATATAAATAATATCATGAAGGATACTTACAATTAAGGAAAATGTCCCACAAGACAAGTTTAATACGATATATGTACAAGGTACAAACTTTATGGTAATAACATATGGTAAACCACATTTATCAATCTCACCTCTAAGGGGACTTATAAAGAGAGGTCATGTTTCCTCAGTGCGTGCTTGTACAGCACAGAGCTCCTAGCACACATGGGTCTATAGGGTCTGACCGGGTACGACATATGTCGGCCCCTGTTCAACTACCTGCCGTTTCTAGAAACAGGGGCATATGGGAGGGGCCGGGATTGTCCAGCCTGGAGGGGCAGAAGGGGTTGACAGTAGTTAACAATTAAGACAACTGACTTTTCTCAGTTGTGTCAAAGTTACAATGTAATACACACAGATATAAGACAGAAACGGGCGTTAATTGGCGATGGTTATCGGCACAGGGTTTGGCGAAAGAATGGCAATATCATACACTGGATATGTTTAAACAGACTTAATATTTTTTTGTTTAATTTTAAAAATGATCTCCCTCCTGCTTTGGCTCTTGCCATTTTGCATGTCAACTGTCAATATCTAAAACTACTTTAAAAGAGGGTTGGAATTAAATAGGATTACAATGAATCCGATTTGTAAATGTCTTTTTTCTTATATTTTATGCCTATGTATAATTACTTTACAGTTATAATGTTCTCAAAATACCTACCCATATACTTTCAAATAATATTTTTATAGGAATGATAATAAACCCATGCTATAGTGTGAATTATAAAGAATATAAAATTCAATTTGTAATTTTAAATGAGTGACCGTATTCTCCATGAAACTATAAGAACAAAAAGGAAATTAATGCTCTTCTTGTACTAGGTAAGTTTTGACAAAATTAAAAGTTGATAGTAAATAACATTATAAAAACGTAAGAGTAACATAACATAAATAAACAGTAGGTTGCCCGTTCTGTTGAATTCATTCAAGTTATAAGATATAAACTACACAATTTTATATAAATCACTTATTATCCATGAATTAATTCAAAGTTAATTTTATATCTTCATAAATAAGTACTGAATTAATAATATTTAGACATTGTTGTTCATCTCTGTTCAGGTTACTGAAAAAAGTATTGCTATGAGACTGAATTCCAAATATACATTTATAATTGTTAGCTTAATTTTACAATGGAGCTTAATTCTTTTTTGCAATGTGAACAAATATAATATGGATGATTTCAATCAATAAATTATATATTTAATGAGTTAAAATGTATCAGGTGTTTGAATTTAGTTTACTTGCATCCTTCAACGTGTATTTATCGCTTCCTGCGTAACCAGGGGCCTATATGACAATGTTCATGCATTTTAAATATTAAAGGAAATAAAATGTGAATAGGTTGCAGTGTTACAAACAACGTTTATATGATAATTGCAGCCTCTTTATTCTGAATATAACATAATAAATTATAATACTATAAATAGAAACATGCACGATTTTAGTATTAATGGTCCTGTATCCTGTTCATATAATGTGAATGCGTTAGTAAGTGCACATTGATTATGATGGTTGAATATTGATAAAAACTAATAAAATATTTAGCGTCATAGTTAATAGTTAAAAATGAAAAACTGTCAGTTAAATATAGTTATCATATTATGAAAAATACTATGAGATACGTGGTATAACTAAAAAATAAAAATCCTTCCTCCATTAGAAGTATTATTTGATCTATCAGAAATATGAACATAAAATAAAAATATTGATGTACGAGTATAATTTATTTTTTTTTACTTATTCAGTCAAAGTCATATTACAGCATAAGATACAGAGTATTACTCTAATGCTAGATGACGTGTCAATTTCACTAATAACTAAAATCTTAAACCTACAAAACAAAATTATAGACATGCACAGATATGTATATCCTTTTTTAAAAATTAACTAAAATTACAAAGGATAAACAAACCAACAAAGAGATCAGGAGAGTATCTGACTCTTGAACTGTATAAAAACATTTGGTATTTAAAAAGGTCAGCAACTTATTTCTAAAAATAATTTTTGTTTTTCTGGTTTTATTTCAAGTGGTAACTTATTGTATACTTTTATTACCATGTAGTAAACATTGTTAGCAAAAAGGCTAGTTTTATGAGTGGGTTGGTTTAAAAAGTGTTCATTTTTTAATTTATAATTACTATTAGGCTGTCCAGAGAAAAATATAATATGTTTATTTACAAATAAAATATATATAATAAAAAGAAGGGGACCAAGAATGGATCCTTGAGGCACTCCCTCCGTGACCACTTTAAAATTTTATTTGATATTTTTATTAGGGAGTATTACTTTTTGTTCTCTATCTGAAAGGTAGGAACTTAGCAATTTAAGACTACTTCACCAAAAACCGTAGAAATAGAGCTTTTGAAGCATAATGTCAAAATTTACACAATCAAAAGCTTTTGAGAGGTCACAGAAGGCTCCAACAGTATACTGAGACCCATCAATTGCATCAACAATTTCAGTACGGTAACCAGTTTATATGCCTCTGATGTACTTTGTCCCTTCCTAAAACCAAATTGGTTATCATTTAATATATTATTAACATCAAGATATTCCACCATTTGATCATAAATCACCCTCTCGAGTATTTCTGATTGATAGTGATATAGGTCGATAATTTTCAACAAGTAAAAGGTCCCCGCTTTTCAAAATTGGCCTAATTATACTGTGTTTCAATAACTTTGGAAAAATGCCCATCTTAATTGAAAGATTAAAAATTAAAGATAGAGGTTTGCTAATAAACTTTGAACACTTTTTTACAATAAATGAAGGAATATCATCCCAGCCTGCAGATTTTGAAGACTTTAGGCCTTTAATAACAGAAATTACATCTTTTGGCTGTATCTGCTGAAAATTTACAATGACACTTCCATAATTCTGACAGCTACTATTCTGTAACAATTTATTTGAAAGTTGTACATTAGGATTTAAATTTAGTCTGCTATTTATATTAGTAAAATGATCATAAAAAACATTATTAATACATTCCAAGTTTGAAGTTATTCCATCTGCTGTTTGAATTTCCTTTATCTCGTCAGATTTTTCATTTTTTCCTGTTTCAGATTTTACTATCTGCCATGCAGTTTTTACCTTGTTTTTAGAATATTTTATTTTACTCGAATGAAAGATCATTTTTGCACTACAGACCACTTTATTAAAAATCAATTTGTAACGTTTAACATAACAATGAAATTCTGGATCTGTTGAAATGTTAGAGATTCTATGAAGTTCTCTTTTTTTTAATTGATATTATAATGGCGTTGGTTACCCAACCTTTATTTTTATTACAATTTAGATTTTGTTTTTTCTTAAGTAAAGGGAATGTACTATTGAAAGAATTGAGAAAAATTTTAAGGAAAATTTGATATAATTCATTTGGGTTAGTAATTTTTGCGTTATACAAACACTCCCATTTTTCAATTTCTAAAAAACTGATAAATTTTTATGTATTTTCAGTATTAAAAACTCTATTTCCTAATTTTATTGTCCAGTTCTACTTTATTTAACAAATTATAGTTCAAAAGCTGATAAATGTGGTCCGAAAGATCAAAATCTATAACAACAGTATCACAATCCTCCAAACCAAAGTTAATAAAGAAGTTATCAATACACGTTTTTGTTGAGCCAGAGATCCTAGTTGGTTTATTTATAGAAATATTTAATCCATATGATTCAAGGGAAGACTTCAACCTCATTGTACAGTATATGGTTCCTCCTTCAAGAAATTACAGTTAAAATCACCAGCAATAATTATTTTATGTTTAAGAAATTTTAATGTAATGTATTGTAATAGAGAATTTAATTTGTCAAAAAAATGTTTAAACTCTTTTTATCATTATTGGGTGGTCTGTATATGCAAATAATCAACATTGACTCATTTGATTCAATCTGTAAGCCACAACACTCCATGATTGACTCAACTGAGAACATGGTTAAATCTAGAGCTCTCTTAACAAGACTGTGTACTTTCATGGCTAAGTATGCACACCACACCTCTATTTGTGATTGTCTAATATAGACTGAAGATAATTTATAGTTTAATATTTTGTGTAAAAGAAAATCATTAAAGTGGTTAATCCAGTGTTCACTGATAAAAATAAATGCAGGTTTTATTTCTAAAGTTGAAAGGAATAAGTTAAATTTATCAATTTTGTTTATAATCGTCAAGCCTTGAATATTTGTATGCATAAAGAGGGCCTGTTTTACAGGTTTTTGAATTTAGGGGACGGTGGGTGTGCATACTATTGAATCTAAAAAATTATTACAACTCGCATGTACATTCTTACTAAATACATGGATAGGTGAGAAATTAACTTCAGTCTTTCTTATCTATCTACATCATTCACTTTTTCACTTGTACTGAGACTACTACACATTGACAGGCCTTCACTCACAGCACTGCAATGGCATAACTGTATTCTCCAGGTGCAATGACTATGGTATCCTCTTTCATCATCTCAGATTCTTGAGGCTATAGTGAAAAGCTGACATCTTCATTTCTCTGAGGTACAACCACCCGCAACTTTTGTTTGTCCCTGGTCAGTGTGTTTTTAGCAATGAGTTGCTTAAGTTGACTGTGTAATCCATCATGCGAAGGCCCGTTCCTCATACTGAAAGATCTTGATGTTTCTTCAATATTAGTAATAATAGAAATGGTAGCTTGTGTAGCTCGGTGGAATTTAACTAGATTATTTATGAAGAGTTCAGTTTTTATTTTATCTCTAATACAACCTATGTGGGAGCATATTAGATGTTAATACTTTTTTTTAAATCTTTTACTAAATCATGAAATGCAAGGTTGTAGCTTTTTTCATCTGGTTTGAGGTAATACTTTAGCTTTGTAATCAAACTGAATACCCCAGCACCATTTGCTGATTTTTGAAAGGCCAAATATTTACTTGTACAGTCAGCCTCTGTTGGGCTTTTAAAATGCTCCTTGAAGACAACCGCAATTCCTCGACTCATATGTTTTTTGTCATTAAGATCAGCTGAGATACAGTGTGAAAAGGCGACTAAGCTGTCTGAGCCAAACTGATTAATGACACTATTCATGTTAGCTTTTATCATCACCCTTATTGGTCTATCCCTTTCTTGAATATTTTGATAGTAGATAGTAACCGCATCAATAATCAATCTGGCCAATTTAGTTTTGCCTTTACAATTAAAATGTACACCATGTTCAGTAAAGCAAGATCTTTCAAACCCATCTAGGTTTATCAATACAACATTGTCTAAACGGGCAGTTGTTTGATCAGTTCTTTGATGTAATTATTCACTATATTTTTGAAATTACGTCATCAGTATTCATGTCACATCTCTCTGGTATAGTTGTCATGAAGACGGAGTTACTCTTGCTTAAGTTTACTAATTTGTCATCCAACTTTTAATAAATTTCTTCAAAGTTGTCATTTAGGCTGTTGTTTGTCCCTCCCTGAATTACCACTGGGTTTACACCTTTTATCAATGCAGAGTCCACAATCTGAATCAGAGATGTGTTTCCTCTCACATATCCAAATGTTTTGATCATTCCACCACTGAGTCTTTCAATTGTTTCATGAATGTCTCTACCCTGGCTATCAGAGCAGAGAGTGATCTTTACTGCTTGGTGTAGGGTGCATATATTTTTATTTGTATGGTATTGAGAGCTTTTGGCAGATACTTTATTAAGACCTTTACTGTTGAAATTCTGTCTGTGAAGTACTTGCTCCTCCGTAGCTTTATAGGTTAATTCTCCAACTTCATTCAAGGATGAAAATCTATTTGTTAATGTTATACCTGGATTTCCTACTTCATTCTTTTGAGTGAGAGCTCTTTGTTTGAATGAATGTAAGCTTATTTTTCCGATAGCTTGCAAAATACTTGTTAATGGAGAGGGTTATGACTTTGTAAATTTCAGATGGAGTTGATATTGGTATTCTTCGTTGTTATATAATATAAATTTGTGTTGCCTTATGATGCCAGCTTTGCTGGCGAAAGGCCTCAAAAAAAGTATTATTTATTGGTGATTTTGTGAAAATTTGTTAACAAGGGTTATGACTGTTTAGTTGTTCTATACAGTATATCTCATAGTATTTTTCGTAATATGATTATTATATTTTACTGATGGCTTTTAGTTGCTGGTGATATAAAGTAATTTATATTAGTTACATTCAAATTCATTATCTTGTATATTTTAGAGCATTTAAAGAAGGTATTTAGTTTGATAACGCAGAAAGGCTGCTCTCTATCTCTCTCTCTCTCTCTCTCTCTATATATATATATATATATATATATATATATATATATATATATATATATATATATATATATATATATTACATTATCAGTGTGGTTTGTTGGTACATTCAAATCATACTATTAATATATATGCAGCTAAAAATACACTGATTATTTAATTCATAGTCCGTTCATCCAAGGATTGAAATGGTAAATTGTCAGTACAATGTAATATTAAAACAAAACTAAGAAAAATTGCCATTGAAGAAAGATAAGTTCGGCAAGAAACATAATTTTGAAATATCAAAATTATAAGAATCTCTTTAAATTTTATTTATTTTTGATACAATATTTTCAATCCCAATTAAAACCAAATTTATAACAGAATCCAAGGCATGACGCTAGGTCAAGTTCCGTCTTAGCCATTTGATTGTAAGCCTCAGTTGAAGTTTTGTGAGTCCCAAAGTTGCTCTGCCATCTGAACAATGACAGAGGTAGGTAGTTATCCCCCAATTAGTTGGTTGGCTAGACAGACACCCCTAATTCTAAGAATATGTGCTGTAGAAGCATGCTTTTGGGTTGTGCTTGTACAGTTTTTAGTTAATTTTTAGTATTTTAGTTTGAAGTCTCAGTTAGACATTATGTAACTACTCCCTCCCTCACATGTAAAGACACTACGAAACCTGACTGCAGCTTTCCGGCCATCACCAGCAAAGTTCTTTGTTTGAGTTACATAATGTTAGCGAAAGTGGTGGTGGGGGAGCGGCAGGACGGTGCCTTGTCGCTATTAGCCACGAGCTTCCACGGAAGATGTTTGCAAGGTACGGTAGGTGGACCTATTATGTTTGTCCCTATCTAAATGTCTCAATTATAAAAAAAGGCTTATTAAATTGTTTTCCATTTCAGGGAAAAGTTGTTTAATACTGATTACTAATCAGGTTGTTTTCTTTTTTTTTTTTTTTTTGTTTGTTAACTAGGGTTCAGGAGTTAAAAGGATGATGAGCTAATCCAAGTATTCCCCCTTTTAGTTTCAGGCTCCTGTAGATTTATTTATGTATATTAATAATGTATAATTTACTTTTTTCAAAAATAATTTTTCAATGTACTATGTAATTTAATAGTAAATTTCTCTTGACACATATCAAAAATAGGCTTAGTCAGTAATAAAGCTTACTGTTTGACCCCACAGTTGTTTTAACTATTTTACAATTATATACCTGAAAGTCGTAATCTACTCACGTGTGGGATGAGTAGGGGTATACGCTGTAGGAGCACACGCTGAGGAAACATGTAACCTATAAAGGATTTACATCAGTGTTTTTCCTTTACTGATATTTTTGTAGATATAAATATGCCATTCTATTTATGCAATACTAGGCATGCTACTTGTAAGAAGTCTTCATGTATCACAAGCATGTACATGCCATATTACAAATAAATACTGTTCCTAAATCATTAAATGCTTTGGAAATAAAAAAGCCTCAATGATTTAAGAAGTTATCTATATGTGTTCCAGGTGATAAAACAGGATATGTAATAGCATTACTTGTAATAAAAAAAAAAATATTTTTAATACTTAAAAATGAAGGGATAAGCACTTCAGGACTATTTTATAGCTCTCTTTGTTTGAGAATCTTTTTAGTGAATGAAATTATTAATATATTAATAAAATCGTTAACACTATCAGGAACCGATCATGATATACATTATTGTAGCATTTTCAAAAGAGAAATAAATAAATATGATACTAGGACATAAGATAGACACTTCCAGGTTGAATGTTTACTCCATTTTTCATGTAGAGCCTAAAAGCAAGTTAATTTTATTTTGTTTAAAAATAAATAATTTGATGTAAGTAATAGATAATAGATGTAGAACGATTTTTATTATATAATAAAAGCCAGTAAACTACCATAAATAGTGCAATTTACTTTTGTTTATCACACTGACATGTGTTTAGTTTAAAACTTAAATCAAATTCATTGTCCAAAATAATGTGTGATTTTGAAACTCAAGTACCATCGCAGAAGAAGAACTGTTAACTAATTTATCAAACTAATTTTTAGTGCGTTTATTGATAATTTATGCCATATTTATCGACAAAATTTAATAAAGCAGTCAAACTAATATTATAATATATATTTTCCATAGTTTTCAAGAGACATGGGTAATTTTTTCAATTCTGAAAAAGCTTTAATTATTAGCTAAATCCTTTAAGAAACATGCATATCTCAACACTTGAAAAGAAATTAAAATGAAAGAAGACTTTTTTGTAACAAATTTGATACATGATGTTATATTACATATAACGTCCTTGTTTCAGTGAGAGTGGGTGGGCGGGAGGACCATCATGCTTGTTTCAGTGAGGGTGTGTGTGTGGGAAGGCCGTCATTCTTGTTTCAGTGAGGGTCATCACCCTTGTATCAGTGAGGGTGGTAGGGCCGTCATCCTTGTTTCAGTGAGGGTGGGAGGATCGTCATCCTTGTTTCAGTGAGGGTGGGCCGTCATCCTTGTTTCAGTGAGGGTGGGTGTTTGGGAGAGTCGTCATCCTTGTTTCAGTGAGGGTGGGTGTTTCTTACAAACATCTTAAAATCATGAGATGTTTTAAGAAATAACAATTGAAAAGTATTTTATTAAAATAGTTTATTTTTTAATATTTCAAGACCAGGGTGTTTCAAAACTGTTTCTTGAGCATTTATTTTGATATTTTAAAAATATCAAGCACTTCAAAATGTTTGGTGATATCCTTGTGGTTTTCATTTGAATAACATTTCTCAATTCATTGAGTGGATGTTCGTATATCTTTTAAGAGGGTATCAATGAGTAAATTAACATAAACCCCAGATTCATGATCCAAAGCATATACCTGGTTTGTACGTTTGATCAAGTATGTAATAAATTTATGTTTAAATATATGTTCAAACATGAAAATCAAGTAACCAACAATTAAACAAAATCTACAGTTAAATCTATATTGAAATGTTATTAAACTTGAAAAACTGACCAGGAGTTAGTGCCTACAAGTCGTTAGGTATTAAAAAACCTTATTTTAACTTTCTTTTTGGTTTTGAAATGTACATTCGTTGGGATTAACTTAGAATCTAGTCCAAAGCAATGATTTACTATTTTCTACATGCACTTTGTACTGCCTTATTTAACGAATTTAATTTGGGGTCTCCTCATTTAAATGTTGGTAAATAAATTATTAAATAGGTTTTAAGTGAGAAATGATGAATTTGCCAGTTTAAATCTTGTTTCAGATTGTTTTTCTGTTACTTCATGGAGCCGAATGACTACTGCAATTCAAATGATTATTGTCGTTATATTCGGACTAAGTGTTTCTCCGTCTGCACTTAACTTTGACACGGATACTTGCCTTTGGGTGAATAGCTTTGTATCAGTTCTTATGTCTCTAGTTCTTGTTCTGTATTCCAGCACTAATAGTTCGATTAAATATATATCTTATGCTTGCAAAATATACTCTCTTCCTTCTACAACTAACCAGCCTTTTCCCATAATTCTTTTCTGCATCTTGATTGTTTATCCATTTGTACCTTTTATTTACATGTTAACATGGATCTTCAACATGACATTTACCGAGTCGTTTTTTATATTTAGGAGGTTTTACATCTATATTCACATTTCTGCTATAGAAGTTGTCATCACTACATGCTGCTTCATCGCTAGTAGAGCATACTGTGACATCAACTATCGTCTAAGAAAGTGTCTTAAACTTAACTTTGAAACGTCAACCTTAAATTTGGTTAAGAATCTTTTGTCTGAGTACATTGCAGTATGTAAGTTTTCTAGATGTTTCGCCAATGTGTTCAGTCCTCACTTCCTCAATTCTTTTACTTACCTGATACTGAGAATGATATTTTTCACAATTACTTTTATTCAGTTCATAAAAGATAAACAATACATGAAATTAATCTCTTACTCTTTCTATGCTGGTTATCTCATTTTTCGTATTTTAACCATCTGCTTCAGCTGTCAGAACATCCATAGAGAGGTATGTTAAAATTGTTTACTATACATTAAATACATTTATGGTATAGGAGTAAACTACTGAGTAAAATAATCCTAGATTAATTAATTTACATTAAGGTTAGATTTTAAAAAGTTTGCAACAACATAAAAGACAACTTCATAATTTGAAAATCAGAATAACTTCAACAGAAAATAAAAATAAATGTCATCCCATAGAATAGCATTTTACTAATCATTTTTTGTTTAGTTACAACAAAATGGTGTAAAAATAGGATAAATAAACCATAATTTATCAAGGCTGTTATTTAAGGAATGTATTTAACCAATTAGGATAGTGCTTAGTTTAATATATAGTGAGTTCAATTACTCTCCATGTCTACATATCTGTCCATAGAGATGTTAACAAGCCTAAAGGCTTGAGTAGCCTAACTTTGCTAAAAATCTATTCAACAAATAAAATATTTACCAATGTCAGACCCCTTAAGTAGAAAGGTCCCAGATACCTACAGAATCCATGTAGAAGAATAATTGTTTTAAACCTATAACTAATACCATATCATATAACAATATATAATATAGATTGTTCATATTTGCGAGACCCACTCAGTTTGTGCCTTTGTTAAGGTGAATATGAATGGTTACACAAGCTTAATACTGTGTGGATGTGTAGTCTGGTTACTGACAGAGTTTGATTTAATCAGAAAGGCCAATTGTAAAAAGCCAAATAGAAAATTGTGCTGTATTAAATGAGTTATAAGAGAACCTGTATAATGAAAGGCAACTAGGTAATAAAGTGTTTGTACAGAACTTGTAAAGTGTTGTTGTACAGAAATTCTGTAATAAAGTGTTTGTAGGATTCATCTCAAGATACAACTAATGGGTCCATTCCAGACATAAGGTGCCGAATATTTTATGGAATATCAATAAGATCAATCTTTTCAATATCAAGAAGTTAGCCTACTTTGTAAAATTAATATCCCTAAAACTGAATTCTATATGAGGTTACCTGTGTTATTTTATTCATACTTTATTTGTTAAAAAGCAAGCTATTTTGTTTGTGGGTGCTTAAGAATGTTGACATTCTACGAATGTTTCAAATTTTTGTTGGCTATCAGTAAGACTCTTGATCAAACCTCTGTATTAGAGGTATCCATGCCTGTAGCATTCTACTATCTGTTTGATGTTTGTATCAAGAGCTTAAAACGCAACATTACCTTAAAATGAGATTTTACTCTTCAGAAAATTTGTCTGCAATATCTTTTTCAATAAGGCCATACCTGGAATAGTGGGATTACAAAAAGTAGTTTATATTTACTAATTTATAACAGCTGCTTCATTATTCTTTCAAGCAATATATTAGTTGACTGCATGATAAGTTTTTTTATTGATAAAAGAGTCAGTAATTGAAGAAATAACACCATTTTTAAAAAGTAATTTTGATCAGTAGATTTTTAAATAACCTCACTAAACCAACACTTTCAGGACCCAGAGGTTGCCGAATTAGAGGGTTGTCGAGTATTCCGAACACTAAAACGTTAATGGGTTTTAGTAAATGGACACACATAAGACTGCGTTAATTAATAAATTAATTACTTACATGTAAATAGCTATTGTATCTGCAAACAATCTTAAATATATAATACTTACAGGACAGCTAAAGTGCTGAAAAAAATTGATTAATTGAAAATTGTTTTTCTTAATTCGGCACCTGACTGCTTCCTCATAGAATCGGGAGAAATTAAATATCCATTGAAGACGATCCTTGTTGTTGCAAATAACACAATGTTCCTTCAATGTATTTGACATCTAAAGTCTTATGTATTCCTTCAAGTTGAATTACACAAATCTAATGATAGATTAGACTAACACACCGTTAGCCGTTTACTGTTGAGTTATCAGGTGACGAGTTAGTGAGGTTTTACTGTATATTCTTAGAAATGTAAATAATTTTTACTAGACAGTGATTTTGATATAATTTCCAGATTGCAGTAACTACTCATATCATGCGCAGACTTAGAATCAAATGGGTTTACAGCATTTCTGAAGATCAATCAAAATTGGTAATTATTGTATTTATTACTTTACAGTCAAAGTGAAAATATCTTTATTTACATTATGTATATGGGTACAATTGTGTCACTATAACAAGTTACATAATTAGATTATTATATAGGATCATTTTGAATTAAATTCTTCAAATAAAATGCCTTTGCTTTTGAATTAAGTTATCTCATAATAATGATCTAAATGTCATGATATTTTCCACACTAGTTATTGGTTTTGGAATCAACTTTAAAGTTTAGGCATTACTAAATCTCTCTTATTTCTATTATTCTTTCGGTTTCACACTGCATTTTAATCTAGACTTAGGTGTATTGACATACAGTAGAACCCCTATTTTCCGTCGGGGGTCGGGACCGCGGCCAGATTGGAGAATAGACAGATTATAGAAAATTCACCCAATCACACTTATATCGCTGGAAACTTATTATTATTAGTTAACTTATATTTAAATGCTGTATAGTACATATTGATTAACAAAATGAGAATGAAAAGGTTAGAAAAAAGACATGTTTCAGAATGTATATACTGCAGGTCACAACTACCCTTTTATTACAGTAGGTCTAGTTTTAATGTAAAACATAAGCTTGTACATTATGTAATAAGCAGAAAAATTAACTATCAAGATTATTAAAATTAAACTGCAGTACAGAGTAACATTAAAGCCTAGTTCCAACGGCTAGTGCTTTCGCAGACATCAGGCGGCCCGATGAAGGTACACGGGTAATGTGTTGCTGCGACTCGCCTGTGTATCATCAGACAGGACCGTTCCAACGGCCCGTGACCTATGTAGGCGTCGCGGCTTAAAACTTCATCTTCAACAACATGCCTTTGTAGTGCCACCTCTTTCTCATGGGATCTGTTCAGGCAGGCCAGGACAGCCTGTCCGTACGTCAGGCGTGCTGATCCAACAACCTGACGGCAGATGAGGCCTTACGGATGGCAGGCCATTGGAACTAGGCTTATGTGGGCTAGACGGCTGGAGGGGGAATTGTCGTCTTCTAGACAGATGAGTCATACGGCAACTGTCATATCGTGGCGCGATGAACCCAGACACTGACGGATAATAGAACATGGCAGAAAATAGGATGACGGACAATAGTGTTTTCACTGTACATAACACTATTAATATATTATAAAATTTTAAATGGTATTGAGAAAACTTATTTGTTAAAATGTACTTAGAATATAATAAGAAATTGGTGAATGTAAAAACTGCACATCAAAGTAGATAACTATATAAGAGTTTTGCTACTAAACTTTGATTATCTAATCTTTTATAACGGCGGTTTGGCTTCCTTCAGGAACCTCGTTGCATACAAGAGCATTGCTGTCAACCTCTGCCTGCAACTGGAGAGAAGATGGTGACGCAGAATGAAATTCCACTTCTTTTTTTGTAGAAACATCCTGAAATGAATAACATGATGAAATTTCTTTTGTAAAAAATGAAATAGTTGAAACTAACAAATTTTTAAATAATTTACCTAACTATCTATATAAATTAAAAATCAATGTATGTCTCTAGTTCACACATTACTAAACCATTCATCAGATGGAAGATTTATTATTAAATACAACGATTATCATTATGACCTTAGGCTAGAGAGCATATTATTTCATATTTAATGTGACCCAAAGTAACAGAATATTTAATTCTGTATACTTAATAAGACAACAATTACACAAAATCTAACCTGAGATTTAAATAACAGTTATATATGCTTCTGCTTAGGAGCCAAGTGTGCTGGAAAATCAAAAATTGTGGGAACTGCAGTTCTTTTTAATTGCTTCCTCAATCCCCCAACTTCAAACGCATCATCAGCAGAATGCTTGTAACGTAAGAGGACCATGTCCAAAGGTTTGAAGTTGGCTCTTTTCATAGCTAAAATCGTTTTCTCAGGGCTTCATCATTTGGATATCTGGAAAATCAGAAAATATCCATGTTGTTAATAATTTATGTATTTGCTTGTTTTAAGCCAAGGCTTGAAAAAGACAACTAATTGTTTAATGCATTTTGTTTCTTTCATGTGGAAAGCAATCTCATTTACCACTGATCACTATGTAAAGACGAAAAAGTACGTTATAAACCATTTAAGCAAATATTACTACATAGTAATGCAATAAATATTCCCTTCAATACAATGCATGTTAAGTGTGCTGGAAAATCAAAAATTGTGGGAACTGCAGTTCTTTTTAATTGCTTCCTCAATCTCCCAACTTCAAACGCATCATCAGCAGAATGCTTGCCACGTAAGAGGACCATGTCCAAAGGTTTGAAGTTGGCTCTTTTCATAGCTTAAGTCATTTTCTCAGGGTTTCATCATTTGGATATCTGGAAAACCAGAAAATATCCATGATGTTAATTAATGTATTTGCTTGTTTTAAGCCAAGGCTTAAAAAAGACAATTTTTCAATGCATTTGGTTTCATTCATGTGGAAAGCAATCTCATTTACCACTGATCACTATGTAAATACGAAAAAGTACGTTATAAACCATTTAAGAAAATATTGCTACATAGTAATGCAATAAATATTCCCTTCAATACAATGCATGTTCAATAAACTTTTTCTACTTTGTTCCATACAAAGTACTGTATATACTATTTTACAGTTGTATATTTACCTGTGAAAGGAGACTTGATTGCTTTATTTCTTCTATTTTGTATGCAGAACAGAACATACATCAGGCATGGTCTTCTGCAATTCAGTTGATAAAGCAATAAAACAGTCCTAAAAAGAAGTTGTTTAGGCTTGCGCTATAATATAGTCATATTGCGCCAATGACTGGAGGTTGGTGAGAGTATCCACTCGGTGTCGGACC
>JAQJVL010001456.1:0-185890 GCA_035578905.1 Stictocephala bisonia | reverse complement strand
CCCTGAGATTAGATGACGTGAATTCCAGGGAACATAGAATTTCCAATGATAAGTTAGCACCTATACGAGACTTTCTAAGTAAGGTTGTTCATAATTTTCAAACATCTTACAGTCTAGGTGAATTCACTACCAGAGATGAGATGCTTGTTGCATTTAGGGGTCGGTGTGGTTTTATCCAGTACATGGCCAAAAAACCAGCCAAACACGGCCTCAAGTTGTATGCTTTATGTGATGCACAAACATATTACACGTATAACTTAGAGCTGTATTGTGGGACACAAAAACCAGGACCATACGAATGTTCAAACAAGCTTTTTGACATAGTTACAAGATTGATTGATACCATAAAAAATCACACAGAAACCTGACTACAGACAATTATCTTAGTAACTACCAACTATCTGAGCATTTACTTCGTATTGGAATCACGTTTTTGGGAACATTAAGAAAAGACAAAAGAGAAATACCTCCTGAACTAGTAACTACAGGTAAAGACAGCGTTCCTGGAAGTTATAAGTTTGCCTGCCAGGACGATAAATCATTGGTCTCTCTTGTTACTAAAAAGAAAAAATGTATTTTGGTATTATCCACTATGCATGATGAGGATAAACTTGATGAACAAACCGGAAAACCAATCCAGATTGCGGATTATAATGTCACAAAGGGAGGAGTCGATGTGGTTGACTTGATGTGTTCCAGGATAACCACATCAAGAAGAACACAAAGATGGCCTATGTGTCTATTTTATCGCTTACTTGACATATCAGGAATCAACTCGATGAGAATATTTCAATTCAACAATCTTTTTTGTAACTTCAACAGAAGAAATTATATCTACGAGTTATCTTTAGCTCTCATTAAGGAAAATCTTGTGGAACGTTCGAAATTGAAAAATCTTCCTAAAGATATTAGTATATTCTTGGAAGAGTACAAAGAAGCCCCAGCTCAACGAGACGCAGATCAGCCACCTAGAGTAGATCAGCGAAACCAAAGAGCAATTTGTTACATATGTGGGTCTAAAAAAAATCATAGAACGCAACTTGTGTGTAAGGATTGTGGAAAGTATGTATGTAAGACCCACTGCAATATTACATGCAACACTTGTGAAGAAAATGTTGAACAGATTGATTGAAGCATAATATGTCATATAAATATAACATTTCATAATTAATAATGTGCTTTTATAAGTTTTATTTAGTAGTATTAGCAGAAATATATATTTGTTTTTAATCCATAGTTATGTTGTTTTATTTATAAAAACCTTTAAGAATAAATGTATGTTCATTTATACCCAGCGGCAGATCGCCGCCACCCGGCGGCAGATCGCCGCCACGCGAGCGGCAGTGCTACTCTACTCCGCGCGAGCGGATGAAGGTTAAAGGAAATTACAAGAGCAACCATGCCGGCAGAGATTGAGACCGGTTCCCGCCATTTTGGTTAGTTTCTGAGTAGTGCATGTGATATTCTACGTTTTCACATTTCTGTTACAATAATTCACTATTGTAAAGTCAAGGTGAGTGAATTATTGTAACAGCTATATATGTATTTGAATAACTAATAATATGTTTACTTATATAATGCTTCATGACTATTTCAGTATACTTACAATATTAATTTTGTTAGTTTCAAACCACCAGTGATTTCTCAACCTAAATGTAATGTAAGGGGCGGAACAGGGAGTACACCGTTTTGCCCCCGTTTTTATTTTCCAAACTAATCCAATACAACCAATAGACAAGATTAATCAATTGATGCCATTAATTGTGCCATCCAATTGTGTTATAAATAAAGAAATGGGTTATTATAAAGCCACAAAACAGTTCAACGTACCTCAAACTACTTTGGAAAGGCATAAAAAAGTCAGATGACCCTAGCTGTGAAATAAACAAGAAGGGAAGTAAATTTCAATGAATTTCTCAATAGCAAGAAGACAAACTAGAGAAATATGTTTTGACTGTGGAGAGTAGGTTATTTGGACTTACGTTGAAAGAGCTTCGCGGTTTAGCTTTTCAGTTAGTGGGTCATAGATTTAATAGCGTTATGAATATGGCTGTAGACTTTTCTGCCTAGATATACCAATTTAACTATCGAGAGCCAGAAACGACCGCAGGAGCTAGAGCTGTGGGATTTAATAAGGTTTCAGTAGACAAGTTTTTTCATTTGTTGGAGAAATGCATTGAGAAATATCTTCAACGGGAGAAAAAAATCTTCAACTGTGATGAGACAGGGGCGTCAGTCAACTCGAAATCGCAATAAAAAATTATTGCATTGAAGGGTAAACATCAAGTTTGTGTCAACTATTGGACGCATCTTATTGCCAGGTTTGTGAAATTTTGGTAGGCAATAGTCTTGGAATATTTGGATTAGAAATGGTTAATTTTTTTTTATATTTCTTTTGTAATGATATTCTTGCATTGTTTTAAAGCAGATGATGTTGATGATATATATTTCATCAGAGGGTTTCTTTCAATTTTAATGTATTCATTTTCATTTTTATGTATTTCATGTATTAAATATTCATTTTTATCAAGTATCACAATTTTATTACTTTTATCAGCTTTAAGATAAAAAACATCTTTTTCTTTTAACTGTTTCACAATATTTGTATATTTATTGTTTCCTTCCTTTGAATTGAGATTGTTATGTTTTATAGCATTTAAAACATCATATGTAATTGTAGATTTTTCATTATGTTTTAGTTATTTTATATTTGATTCTACATCGATAAATATGTTTTCTTTTTCTTTTCTTTTTGTTGACTGAATATTAAAATTTAGACCTTTTTGTAAGAGATTGATTTCATCTTTATTTAAAGACTGGGAAGATAAATTTTGAATTAATTGGTTTGATTCAGTAGACAAATCAATTGATAGTATATTTTCATTTGTAACTGAATTTTTTATCATTAGGCTATTGAACTTATTTTTTAATTTTTGTAGTTTGTGTTCATGTTTATATTCAATAATTAATTGAGGAGCTGGGTGGAAGAAGGGCACTTTGGACAAAGTGCCCTTTTTCGGGACATAGCTTCATTTGATAGCTTGGAATGCCATCTATCGGATACTGCATGAAACATTTCAATATTATCAAGATCAGCTGGTCTGTTTACCTTTTTGTGGCGCGACGAAAGTGCCCTTTTTCCAGTCATCGCATGTTTCACGTCTGTAAAGCACGTGTCTGTGCTGTGCGGTGTCACTTATATGTTAAAACTTAATGGATATTCAATTAATTCATTATTAATTGTGTTTATTTTGCATTTAAAAGGTATATATATAAAACTAATAAAATGAGTAATAGCAGTATAAGTGATAGTGATTTTAGTTGTGCAAGTGATTTAAGTGTTACTGAAGTGTGTGATCCGTCTTTAAGTGTTACTGAAGTGTGTGATCCGTCTTTAAGTGTTACTGAAGTGTGTGATCCATCTTTAACCCTCCTAGTGTTCACTATGTACCCTCAAAATAGCTTGATTTGCAGACATTTGTTTGAAAAATAATATAAAATATATTTATTATTATAAATACATACTATTATATATCATTTTATTTGTTATATTACACTGAATATTTTACAATATGTTTTATGTACATACCTTCATTTTGAAAAATTTTGTGCATCCAAAACTGAAGAAAACATTTGTTTTTCGTTGTTTTAGAAAAGTTTTCACTGTTACCATAGAAATAAAATAACACAAACAAACAAATCCAGGATAGCCATCTTGTTCAAAATTTAGTAAACTTTAAAAATATATACAATATATACAAATGTTTTGCTCAGCAAAATTGGAAAGGACAAAAAACAAACATAAACACCGGCGAGTCAACATGAGCTTGATTTCCAGACATTTGTTTGAAAAATAATATTAAATTTATTTTTTATTAAAAATACATACTATTATATATCATTTTATTTGTTATATTACACTGAATATTTTACAATATGTTTTATGTACATACCTTCATTTTGAAAAATTGTGTGCATCCAAAACTGAAGAAAAAATTTTTTTCGTTGTTTTAGAAAAGTTTTCACTGTTACCATAGAAATAAAATAACACAAACAAACAAATCCAGAATAGCCATCTTGTTCAAAATTTAGTAAACTTTAAAAATGTATACAATATATACAAATGATTTGCTCAGCAAAAATTGGAAAGGACAAAAAACAAACGTAAACACCAGCGAGTCAACATGGCCGATCCTCCTTCACTGACTGTTACAGCTATTTTGTAAACAAATCACAATTCCTCGATGCGTGTAATCGATCATACTCGACTATCGATTATTCGGTATCATCTCCTGTTTCGATTGATACCACATAGAGTATTATTGACGGAACGATAATGCCAGAATAGCATATGTAACAATGGACTGCACAGTTGCCGACGCATCGGCAATTAACAACAGGAGGGTTAAAGGTAACAAACAAAGGTTATCGTAAATTAAAAAATGAGTTTTCATGGAAGAGAAATGCCACCAAGATGAGAAAAGACAAAGGTGAGTCCTATCAAAATACAAAGGGATTCGTAATAGAAGCAAAGAAGTTTAAATCCATATCAAAGTGTTGTCAGAAAAACTGTTTTCAAAATGTCCCAATGCAGGAGCAGAGTAAGTTTTTTCAATCATTCTGGGACATTGGTGATAAAGATTCTCAAGATCAAGTTGTGGTTAATTCTTTAATACCTTCAACACCTAAGAGAAGAATTGAGAATAGTGTTTGTAAGGAACAGATCTCTAGCTGGAAATATAAAATAAGTGTAGGGTGTACTTCTTATAATGTGTGTAAGAACTTTTTCATAAGTTTATTGCAAAATTCTGCTAAGCGAGTGCGTATTATACAGCAAAAATTGAATGCCGGACAAATCACTGTAAAAGACATGAGAGGGAAACAGCAATAGACCGCATAAAATTAAGGGCATGGTTTGGAAAATGGTTGAAGAACACTGGGCCTCCATCCCATCATCTCAAAGCCACTATTCCTTAAATAAAACAAAAAAAATTTATTACGATAATCCTGATCTTAATGTAAAACAACTTTACGAGCTTTTTAAGGAATACTTTAAAGAAAAAACTAAAGAGGACTTGCAAATGAAGTATGAAACATACCACAGGTATTTTAGGACTAATTCACAGTATGCTTTTAGGCAACCAAGGAGTGATGTATGTGACTTTTGTTCGAAATGCAAAACTTTACTTCTAGAAAATCCAGATGATCCGTGTAAGACAAAATATGATCTTCATTTGAAAAAATTTGAAAAGTATAAGGAGATAAAAGCAAACTACATCACTTAATGTAAAAATGATAAATCCTTATTGGTATTTGAAATCGATTTTGCCCAGAACAGACCTCTTCCAAAACTTGTAGTTAATGCTCAGTTTTATAAGAGACTTCTTTGATTTTACATATTTAATATTCATACCCATAATGACAACTCAAGTGCTTTTTATTGGTATTTGGAAAACGAAGGAGAGAAAAACTGTGACAGTGTTTGCTCTTTGGTGTATGATTAAATAAGTAAAAAGATTAATCAGTATATAAAAAAAATCATTCTTTTCTCGGATGCCACTGGAGCCCAAAATAAAAGTGTTAAAGTTACAAGATTTTTGGCTTGGTTGTCAAAGATGTTAGGAGTTACAATAGAAAACATATACCCAGTAAGAGGACATTAGTACTGTGTATGCAACAGAAACTTTGGGGTGTACTCACAAAAAATGAAGAAAAAAGAAATAATACAAACAGCTGATGAATATGTTAAAATACTTGAAGAGTGTCGCGATAAACCCAGTGCATTTGAAGTTATTCATGCAAAGGACATTTTGAAAAACTGGACAAAAATGTTAGAACCCTTCATGTTCAAGAAACCTAAAACAAAGAAAGCAACTTGGAAGATTCAACAGTACAGTGTAATAACATACACAAAAGGTGATGTGACTGCTCATCTTGCCTATCTTGAGGGAATTTCAATCCCATTTCGTGTTATTAAAAAATCCTCTACCCTTTTTTCAACTGAAATGGATGGAACATGTAATGATGTGGCAATAAACTCCATGAAAATGAAAGACATTAAAGCATTAATGCCATTTTTAGATAAATGTGGAAAAGACTGGTTTGAAAGAAATGTATTTTAGGTTTTTTTTTATTTTGTAGAGTTGAAAAGATTCAGCACAAATAGTTTTGAGTGATTTAAATATTTCGTTTAGCAGTATTTATTATATTTTTCAATCAAAATATCAATGGGTTGATGTTTGACAGTTTTTTACCTCCAATAAAAATGTTTTGTTTAAATTTTAAGTCTTCATTATTTTAACCTCATTATATGAAAAAAGGGCACTTTTACTTCCTATTACTTTAATGATTATTAAAATAACTATATACAAAAAGAAGGAACAGCTCCAATAAAATGATTATAGATAAGTAAATTAATGTTTCTTGCAATTACTTAATTAGATTTTACAATTAGAACTATGTTTTCAACCAATGTCAAACTTTCAGACCCATTTTTCTCAAAACTACTGATTTTCAAAAGTGTCCTTCTTCCACCCAGCTCCTCAATTTGTAAAATTGAAATATATTTTTCTTGAAAAATTGTATAATTAACATAGTTAAGTTGTTTAGTGAGTGATTTTAAGGTGTAATTCTACCATGTAATTTTATTTTAATTTTATCGTGTTTTTTTTTTTTTTTTTTTAATAAATGAAATTTAAACAATGTAAAATTTAGTTTGGTTATAGTTTGGTTGTCTGAAGATGGTAACTTTGTTACCGAAAGGCCTTACAAAATTAATTTATTTACTGGAGTGTTTGTACTTGAACTTTAATAATTCTTGTAGTAGTTTCAGATACTGCAGAGGATATCGGTCATGTTGGTTTTAATGCCATAAGAACAATGATATTTGTGAATCCATATTTTTTTGTTATTATTGACCATAAGTTAAGTCTGAGGTGTAATTTAAAGTCTTTTCATATTGCGCATTGGGTTTGCTTTTGATATTTTGAATACATAAGCCTAGTTTTGAAAAGAGGTAAAAATAACATTTCAAATAAATATGTTTCATATTTTTTTCTATTTTTTTTATTCATAGACGCCGCGCGAATATGGATATGAACACCTCAGAATTCTCTAGTAGTGTTGACGTCGAAGGCAACCATTGCTCTGATTTTATAACAGGGTGGCATGTCTATTGCCTATGCTGTCCCACATAGCAGGACAGTTTTATTTATGTAAAATCCTCTGCTGTCCTGCATAGCGGGACCAAGGTCACTCATGGCATTTAAATGTTTTTAATTATTTCTATTGTATACAATTCTCAGAGTTTGGTTATGAATGAAGGCTAACTAATAAACAAAAGTCACCTCTAATAATACTCAAAAAATAGTTTTGAAGCTTTTGTTATAAAATTCATTAAAATTAGTTATGCAAAGTAAACTATTATAATTTTTTTATTACTCACAATTAAAGTGTGTTCAATTTATTTTCAGCACAATACCAGTACAATGAAGTAATACCAGTACAATGAAGTAATACCAGTACAATGAAGTAATACCAGTACAATGAAGTAATACCAGTACAATGAAGTAATACCAGTACAATGAAGTAATCTTCAGGGGCCTTAGGCCTGAGAGAGGGGTTAGGGGGCAAAGGGGGAGAAGCCAGGCGAGGGGCCGTGGTAGGGGACGATTCCCCAGAGGAAGAAGAGGTAGGGGAAGAAACCCGACACCACCCCCGCCTAGGTATCGCACACCATCCCCAACAAGAAGTTCAACTCCATCCCCTAACTCCTCCAATCCGATAATGCCTCGGCCACCTCAACCACCAGAATCACTCCTCCAGTCACTGCCGCCACCACCACCACCACCGGCACCTTTAGATTAGATGTAATTTAGTAATTTTAATTGTAATTTTATATTTAATGTTTAATTTTAATTGTAAGTTCAATTAAACACATAAAACAACTGCAATACATTATTATTTAAACCTTCTAGTCCAGTGAGGTGGAGCCCTAATGTTGGAAGAAAAAAAACATACTTACAACCTTCCTTGGTTTAACATTACAAAACCTACACAATATTACAAACACCTATGTTTATATTCCAACAGAATTTAAAACTGTAGACATTACTTTCTACATTTGAACAGCTGTTACTTTACTTGTCACGCCTGTACATTTAAGTTCTTTGTTAGCTCAGGAACAAGGAGAGGGGGGTTTTTCATTGAAATAGGCCACGTTAGATATGAAGGTTTCCCAGTTTATCAGTACTAGCCACAAGTTTGGCGACTAACCGTTATGCACGCTGTTTACAAGTAAATATCTCTTATACAATTAAACTGGGCCTACCCAGTGCACTATATTATGAAAGGTACTTCCCGAAGGTATAATGTAACATGAGTGAAAGGTTTCTTCGCGGAAGTTTTTAGAACTTAGAGCATTTTGAAATAGGCGATTTTAGCAACTGACCGTTATTCGCTCTAAGTTTACAAGTAAATATCTCTTATACAATTAAACTTGGCCTACCCAGTGCACTATATTATGAAAGGTACTGCCCCAGGGTACAACGTGCCATGATTGAAAAGTTGGCTCGCGGAAGTTTTTAGAACTTAGAGCACTTTGAAATAGGCGATTTTAGCGACTGACCGTTATTCGCGCTAAGTTTACAAGTAAATATCTCTTATACAATTAAACTTAGCCTACCCAGTGCACTATATTATGAAAGGTACTGCCCCAGGGTACAACGTGCTATGATTGAAAAGATGGCTCACGGAAGTTTTTACAACTTACATCACTTTGAAATAGGCGATGTTAGCGACTGACCGTTATTCGCGCTAAGTTTACAAGTAAATATCTCTTATACAATTAAACTTGGCCTACCCAGTGCACTATATTATGAAAGGTATTGCCCCAGGGTACAACGTGCTATGATTGAAAAGTTGGCTCGCGGAAGTTTTTAGAACTTAGATCACTTTGAAATAGGCGATTTTAGAGACTGACCGTTATTCGCGCTAAGTTTACAAGTAAATATCTCTTATACAATTAAACTTGGCCTACCCAGTGCACTATATTATGAAAGGTACTGCCCCAGGGTACAACGTGCTATGATTGAAGTTGGCTTGCGGAAGTTTTTAGAACTTAGAGCACTTTGAAATAGGCGATTTTGGCGACTGACCGCTATTCGCGGTAAGTTTACAAGTAAATATCTCTTTACTAAAGATATGGGGCCTACCCAGTGCACTATATTAAGAAAGGTACTACCCGTGGGTACCACGTGCCAAGTTCAAAAAATAGTTTCGCGGAAGTTTTTAGAACTTAGAGCACTTTGAAATAGGCAATTTCGACGACTGACGGTTTTTTGCGCTAAGTTTATCAGTAAATATCTCTGTACTAAAGATATGGGGCCCACCCAGTGCACTATATTAAGAAAGTTACTACCCGTGGGTACAACGTGCCAAGTTGAAAAAATTGCTTCGCGGAAGTTTTTAGAACTTAGAGCACTTTGAAATAGGCGATTAATTAAGCGGCCAGTTTGATAGTGTGTTTACGAAAGTGAGGTTATGTTTGTTGGCCGCACACCAGAAGAAATGTGCTGTAATATTCTTCCAATTGGGTAATATATGTTTGGTTTTTTTATTTCCTTGCAATTGTCTTTATGTGTAGGAAACAATTTAGCTTATAAAAACTTGAATTTGAGAAATATTTAACTATTTTCCCGTAATTCCCTCAAAAATACCCTTTTCTCCCTCATAATTACCCTTTTCCCTTTTACTGGATGGAAATACTGGGCAGTTTCACACTCGTCTCGAAGGCAGTATTCGAATGCAATGATTTCATTGGTTGGTACTCGCCACGCCACTTAACCCAGATATGCCTAGCGTCCTACATGTAGAACACAGTACAACTCTGTATTTAGCTTTATTTCCTATGAGTTCCTTAAACTGCTGCTAGGTGTCAGCATTATCCAGTTTTCAAGTAGGTCCAAGGCAACTAACTACAACACTCAGCTGGTCAGTTCCATGCTTTTAGTTGTCATACTAGCTGCATTCCTAACCTCCAAAATAGTGATGGCTGCTTTTCCACGTGTTCGTGAAGAAAAGTAAGTATAATTACTAATAATCTTTATAGTTTTATTTTTGATTGGGGGGTTTCTAATTGTAGGCATTCTAATAGTTCAATTGATATTTTGGTATCAATTGAACTATTAGAATATAACCAGTTATTCACTTCTCAAGATTTTGACAGGGATACAAAGTTGACTGACCTAAATATAGGACAGTAGGCACATACACTATATTTTGGCATTTCCACCTTATATGTGCAAAATTGTAAAACGGTAGCCCAATAAAGCTAAAATATTATCTCTATTTTTGCATATTATGGAAAATACATAGTTTACAATTATTTTGTCTGATTTCAGGACTTGCTCACTTGACAAAATTCTTACTCTTCTAGAAGAGAATGACGTTCCATTACTACCTCAAGATCAGATAAATATTTACATTCAGCCGCCAATAAATGCAAATGAGGATGTTACTGATGAGGATTCTGGGGATGAGGACAGCCCTACAGTCAACAACCTACCAGGAAATCAGCTCTTGGCACCTGCTGAGTTGCGGCACGTATATGTGGAACCTGACCATGAGGAGTGTAGTACAAGTACAGGTAGTAGCCACTCGGCACAATTTGATAAAGTTATTGACCCACTACCTTCTAATGTAGAACCTAACATTTTGCCCGAAAATAGTGAATCTCCTGAAAACCCCCCTAAAAAGGCTAAAATGTCATCAAATAAATCAAATAAAACTGTTAAAAAAATGCATTTATCTAAAAACGTAAAAAAGAAAAAAATTTCTTACGATTGGTGCAATGATGATCTTCAACCGGATCAAACGATTTGGTCTCAGCAGCTAGTAGTTCATAACAATTTAACTCCATTGGAGCATTTCTCGCTATTTTTTGATGATGATGTAGTTGCTTTGTTAGTTGATAAAACAAACCGCTATGCAGCTTTACGTAACCGTCTGGGAGATGTAACAGAGGAGGAAATGAAATGTTTCATTGGTGTTCTTCTTTTGAGTGGATACGTCCAATTACCTCGAAGAAGAATGTTTTGAGAATCATCACTTGACACGCACAATGATTTAGTTTCTCAATAAATTTCATGGGACAGATTTGAATTTATCATGTCTAACTTACACGTCTGTGACAATGACGATTTAGATATAAATATAGTAAAGTTCGTCCTTTGTATAATATTCTTAACAAAAACTTTTTTGACAATGCACCTCATGAAGAATTCCATTCTGTCGATGAGTCTATGGTGCCCTATTTTGGGCGGCACAGCCTAAAACAATTTATAAGAAATAAACCAATAAGGTATGGGTAAAAAATTTGGGTTGGATCAACAACTACAGGTTATGTAATTTGGAAAGACCCATATCAAGGGAAATCTCAAACTCTATCCCCAGCCTATGCTCATTTGGGGCTTGGAGCATCTGTTGTGTTGCAATACACCGATGTGCTGAAACAAAACGGTCCCTTCCCGTACCATTTATTTTTTGACAACTTCTTTGGTGGTTTGCCTCTGTTAGAAGAACTAAAGAAAAAAAAACATAAGAGCAACATGTACAATGCGGGAAGACCGAATTGCGAGATGTCCGCTGGAAAGTAATGTGGTTTTCAAAAAAACTTGTAGAGGTGCACTAGATTACAAAAGTGAAAAAAACAAAAAAATCATCATAGCGAAATGGAATGATAACAGCACTGTCATAGTAGCTTCTAATGTTGATGGTGTGGAACCAATGCAACAAGTCAAACGATTCTCTCACCAAGAAAAGAAACATGTTCTTATTCCACAGCCAAACCTAATCAACAAATACAACAAAAAAATGGGTGAAGTGGACAGATTCGATCAGAATGTGAGTTTGTATCGTATTCAAATACGAGGCAAGAAATGGTATTTTCCCTTGATAAGTGATTGTATCGACAGCGCAGAGCAGAATGCTTGGCAACTACACCGTTTTGCTGGTGGAAAACTGGACCATCTAGCTTTTCGGAGAAGACTGACTTGCAATTTGCTAGAGACATTTGGTAAAGGGCGCTTATCTAAAGCAGGACGGCCATCGAAGCACTCTAAAGAAGACTCCAGATTTGACCATGCAGATCACTATGTTATTCCTCAAGAAAAACAAACACGGTGTGGGTTGTGCCACTCTAAGTGCACAACTAGGTGCCAAAAATGTGATGTTGGACTGCACACAAAATGTTTTGTTAATTACCATACTAAGCCATGAATGTTTATTATAATCCATACAATTGCTAAAAACCCAAAGTAAAATTTCTAATGAATGTTAAATGTCTTATAATAAGTAATATCAATTAAAATACATTGGAAAAAAATTGTTTTCTTCCATTACTCCTATTTACAGTTTCTTACCAATAGCCGTCCCATGTGCCTAGTGTCCTATATGTAGGACGCCACTTTTTTTAAAGGATATTTATGTTTTTTAGTAAAAATCTGTTAAAATGTATTTTATTAACTAATTAAAAGAGATTTAAAACAATTTTAAGAAAAAAAATTTTAAAAAATAATTCAGGCATATCTGGGTTAATTTGAAATATGTATGTGAGTTGCAACAACCTCTTACTAGGGCGGAAATTGTTTCAATAGTACAAGAATACTTCGAAGTAAAAAAAATACCAAACCCTTTCTCTAAAGTAAATCAAGCCCCTGGTAGGGAATGGATAGTGTTTGCTTTTAGGGATAGTAAAACATTATTATCATACTGTCCAAAAAAAAATAGTATTGTTACTCTCAACTATGCACAGCACAGACGAAATCGACCCTGAATCAGAAGAAGCAAACAAACCCACCCTACATGCTAACCTTTTATAATTCTACCAAAGGAGGGGTTGATGTAGCTGATGAATACAAGGCTAGGTATTCTGTCTCAAGGACCAGTAACCGTTGGCCCCTTACCCTCTTCTTCAGCCTACTCAACATAATTGGTTTGAACAGCTTCATAGTTTACAAACATAAAGCTGGTCAGTTTGATCTTGTCAGGCGTAAATATCTTAAGGAGCTGGCACAAGAACTATGTCGTGGACATTTAATGGATCGCCATCACCAGCAAAATCTCCCTAGACAACTGAAAAGGAGTATTCAGGACATGCTGGGTTTGGAAGAAGAAAGGAGACAGCCTACTGAACACGTAGAAGGTCCTGGAAGATGCGGACTCTGTGGTTGGAGAAAACACCGGAAGACAAAATCCAGGTGTCAAAAGCGTAATAGCTTCATATGTAAGGAGCATACAGTTTCATATTGTGTTACATGTGCCAATGAAAACACTATTTCAGAGTCAGAAGATGACTGAACTGTCACCGTACCGGTACGTCATTTAGCAAATAGTGTATTTGCTATGTAAGTAGGTATACATTTATTTGGTTTTATTGTATTGTAGGTTTTGTAAATACTTGTTATATTTCTATTTTAATACTGTTTTGTTTAATATTTCAATATATGATTTTATCTTAATACAATGTAATATTAGGCTACATACTAATTAACATATTCATGTTTCTTTGTAAATTGTTTATTAGTTTTTGCAACATACTGTTCAGGTTTACAGATACATTTAGGGCTATATTCGTATTGCAGGTGATAAAATAGTGTTTTATTAATTGTGTAAATATTACTTCATTATATTAGGACATACTAAAAATGATTTTAGCTGAGTTATTATTGTAATCCACTCATGGGCGGATCTAGGGGGGGGGGGGCTGTAGCCCCCCTTTGGGATTTTTATAATTTTTTTTTTTCAGACAGAATTTAACCCTACTTATAGTAATGATGTATAGTAATGATGAACGTAAAGGTAAAAGAGCTTATAACTTCATAGTGAGCCAGTGCATTTCCATTGCATGTCAGGTCCAAGGCCAAGTGACAAACTCTTGACGAGTCTAGTGTATAAAAATAGATACGCCGCGCCGCGCCGACGCCATGTCGAGTCACTCCCCTCCACTTCCACAACGCATTGTCTCCACTCCGACTCCAGTCCAGTCAGTCACTAGTCACAGTCTGCCCTCTACGTGTGTTTTGTCTGTGTGATTCAGGATGATGTGAGACAGTGTAGTTAATAGTTTATTTTGTAGTTAGTCTAAGTACACAAGTACTGTTTGTTCCATAAGCATTGTTTGCAGTTTGAGGTGACAAACATGGTAAGTAAAATTATTGTTTAATCATAGATATTTCGTTATTACGTGTTCAAAATAATGGTAGGAGTAGGCATGTTATTACAATTAAGGGACACACTTTTGACAGTTAGTAGTGGTGTGGTCAGTGGTGCTATCGTACGGTAATAAAGTAAACTATGTCCACAAGGCCACATAAAAGTATCTTTAAGATTATCAGCTGTTTATAGGGACATTGTGGGATTGTGGCTTGTATAGCCAATGCTTGTGGCTATATCGGTCTGCTAACCTCATTTCAACACAATTGGATGAACGGCAATGGCAGCGCATAAAATACGAACGTACGTTCAAACACATAGATATATATGTATATTAGAGGATAAATTAACATCACTAGCATTACGAATACCATTCACCGTTATAACTTTACATATATAATGTTTATTTAGTTAAGTATTTTATTTTTGTTTACAACAATTATCTTAAATAAGGTCAAGTACAGTACTTACATTGCGAGTTGTTACCATGGCAGTTTACAGTTCACGTTGACACACGTGTAAGTGAATAAAAATGGGAAAAAAACACTCATGTTTAATATTTTTATTATAAAGATAATTTTAGAAGATAGGCCCTATATCAATTTAAATTAAACCATAAATGTTTAAGGAAAATACAATTTACACCCCTTGTACTTAAAATGACCGTCGTGACGAGAAACCTTGTGAGAAAATATCCTTTTTTTTCTAAAATGCCCTTTATGGTCACTTTTTAAAGGGAATTCACTATATATGACGTTTCTTAATATTATTAACTAAAATATATCATATACATATATATTTGAAAATTCAGCCTTTAATGCAAGGCAAAGCGTATTTATCAATACAGTATGCGTAGATCAACGTAATGTAGCGTCTTAATTTTGTTTATGGGTCAAGTCCAAGGTTAATTGTTAGTATAATTAATAGCCATGTCTTGGCTTAGTATATATTTGTTGTTTTCTTTCAGGAGGATAAAACTACTGTAAAAAGGAAACAAAGCACTATGGACAAATTTTTTAACAAGAGGTTAACAAAAACAACGCCAACATCAGACGATGACCACCAAATGAATGACGATTCTTTTTTAACAGATTCAAATCAAGAAACCCCTTCAGAGGTTGTCCGAAATACCATTTTTGATGTAGAAAAAGAAAAATCCGTCGGATTTGAAAGTAATCCCGGACCATATTCAGAAAGATTTGCTAGTACTGATTTTACAACTACTTCAAACAGTGAATACGATATTGGTACATTTATTGAAAAAGCTGGTAAGCTAGACAATCTAACAAAAGAGAAGATACTGTTACGTCATTGGAATCCACCACAAGGATACAACTTTCCATCATCCATACAAAAAGGCAGTTGGGGGAAGATCTGGCATCGCCGGCCTAATCTAGAACTGTTTACAAAATTTCCCTGGCTTGTCTTTTCAAAAACACCACCCCCTAACTCCTCCAATTGGAGGAGGCCTGTGGTAACCGAGCAGATATTGCCACGGCCACCTCCACCACCACAATCACTCCTCTAGCCACTGCCGCCACCACCACCGGCAGAAGCTCCGGCACCTTCATTATGAAGAGTAAATACTTAAGTTTACAGAGGGAAGACAAATTATTAGACTCAAACTGAATTTTCAACAATTTTAGTTGTTAAACTATTTTAAGAGTAGGGTAGAAGGGGGAACTGGGTATTAGGGGTAATTGGGTACTAAGTTTTTAAAAATTTATTATAAAATCAACCCTTTATATTAGGAAGGATTAAAAAATCTGCAGTGATGGCTAGTAATATTTTGTACACTACTATTCTTTTTTAGGTTGTTGTCTTTAAATTTAAACCAGTTAAAAAATTATTTGTTCGACCCTTACGTTTTTCGATTTTTAAAGTGCCTAACAAACTTTGTCCGAGTAACCTTGGAAACGCAATGAAAATTTTAATTTATGCAAAACATTTACAGTCACCTTATAAAACCAAAGTATACATACTAATAGTTATTTTCTAGAGTTTTGGAATTTTTAAATAATTTTCAAAGGGTTGCTTTTAGGTGTTGAACATGTTAATACCCAATTGCCCCCCTACGGGAAAATGGGTACTAATTTTTTTTTTATGTTTATAACAGAACAACTGTTATTTTGTGTTTTAATATGCTTTTAACAATTATTTTAGGTTGGTATGACAACTGTGTATTTTACATTTAAGAAATTATAGCTTAGTACCCAATTGCCCCCATGTGGGAAATTGGGTACCAATTACCCTCATGTGGGAAATTTGCTACTATTTAATGGGGGCATGTTGGCAACACATTTCCTTTGTTGTTTCTCCTCATTTGAGGTTATGTGTTTTACATGTGCTTTCTTTGGTGCTTCAAATCTGGACTATTTGTTTGTGAAGTTTTAAAGTTTTTTGTCACAGTGAGTTGTTTGTTTTTTTGAGCCTAAAATGGTGAGAAACTACAAGAAAAAGACTGAACCAAAATACAGTTTAGAAAAACTTAACCTAGCACTTGAAAGTGTAAGAGAAGGTGATAGTGTATACAGTGCTTCCAAAAGGTTTGAAATTCCATTATCAACTTTATGGAACCGCATTAAGAGACAGACTGACTCTACAGTACAAGGAGCTGGACGGAAGCAGCTAGTCCCCAAGGAAATAGAATGCGATTTAGCTGTTAATTTGAAATATGTATGTGAGTTGCAACAACCTCTTACTAGAGCGGAAATTGTTTCAATAGTACAAGAATACTTCCAAGTAAAAAAAATACCAAACCCTTTCTCTAAAGTAAATCAAGCCCCTGGTAGGGAATGGATGGATGGATTTTTGAGTCGCCATCCAGATCTTGTTAGACGGAAAGCACAGCCACTGCAAAAGGCAAGAGTACAATCCTCCACAAAAGAAGCATTCACCAAATTTTTTTATTTGCTGTCAAACAAAATAATATCTCTTGACATTAACGATCCTTCCCAGATTGTTAATTTAGATGAAACTGGGTATTCCAGTTCCATCGGAGCTAATGTAATTGCTTTAAAAGGAAGCAGATGTGTTTCACAAGTACAAGGAGGGAGCGGAAAAGAAACGTATTCCGTAGTAGAGACCATTGCAGCAAATGGAGACTTGTTTCATCCTCTTATAATATATAAAAGCAAAAACCTCTACAACACATGGTTTATAAACGGTCAGAAAGATGCAGCTTATGTTTCATCTGAAAATGGCTGGCAGGACGAAAAAACCTTCTACTTTTATTTCCAGAAGTTTGTTGAGTGGAGTAAGGATAGGATAAAACCAATTCTAGTAATCTATGATGGTCATGTGAGTCATATCCAATATAGAGTAAGTGAGTTGGCTATTGCAAACAATATACATATAATTACTCTTCCAGCCCATTCTTCAGACAAGATACAGCCACTTGATGTCGGAGTTTTCGACCCAGTCAAGAAAGAATGGTTGAAAATAAAAAGAGAGCATGGGCGAAAAACCCTCCTTCAAAACTATTACTAAGGAAGAGTTTCCTAAATTGATGAAAGAACTAAGAGAAGCCTTCAAAGAGGACAACATTAGAGCTGGTTTCAGATCGAGCGGAATATGGCCTCTTGACTTGAAAAAGGCACTAAGTAAGCTGCCACCTGAGACATTACAACCAGCTCCAAACACCGCAGCAGTAACTCCAGTTCCTGAAACTGTAACGGCACAACTTTCTCAGGTTGCAGCAGTGGAACCAGCTCTGGATATCATGATGATGCAAGTTTCCGATACCGCAGCAGTGACTCCAGTTCCTGAGACTGTAACGGCACAACTTCCTCAGGTTGCAGCAGTGGAACCAGCTCCGGATATAATGATGATGCAAGTTTCCGATACCGCAGCAGTGACTCCAGTTCCTGAGACTGTAACGGCACAACTTCCTCAGGTTGCAGCAGTAGAACTAGCTCCGGATATCATGATGATGCAAGTTTCCGACACCGCAGCAGTGACTCCAGTTCCTGAGCATACAACAACACAACTTCTGGATTCAGCACCAGTGGTTCTAGCTATTAAGAATTCCGAGGCTACAGATGTCAGAATCAGAATCTCTTTATTAACATGAACATTGAGAACAGGTTATGCGTCAGAATATTGATATGATACATGATAATAATACGTGATTGTCATTTATGGCTGAGTATTAGTGTAACTCTGGTTTATCTTTTCGGTGAATTCTTGTACTATGTAGATAGGATGTTCTGACAACCACGAATCGAGTTTCCTCTTCAGTGCATTCCCTGTTAGTTGTTTGAAGAGAGCTGGTAGCTGGTTGTAGAGTCGAGCTCCAATTTTCGAGGGTTTCTTGTCGTGAAGAGCAGTTCGATGTCTGGCTTGTGGTATCAGAGACACATTCCAGGTATTGTAACTATGTGGTCGGGTTGCCTTGGGAAGTCCAAGCTTATCCACATGAAGAATGAGTTCTTGGATATATATCGCTGTGACAGTCTTTATTTTTAATTGTTTGAATGCTGGTCTGCAGCTGTCCCTGGAATCCAGATTTGTTAGAGATCTTACAGCTGATTTTTGTATTTTCAGCACTCGTTTCAGGTTTGCTGCTGATGTGCTGCCCCATACAATGACTCCATACCTCAGGTGGGTTTCCATAAGTGCATAGTATGCGATTTTTGCTGTTTCCCAGCTGCTTACACCTTTTATTCTTTTTATTACATAGGTGGCGGTGTTCAGTTTTTTGCAGAGGCTGTCAATATGTGGATTCCAGGTAAGCTTAGCGTCCAAGGTTAGTCCCAAGAGTTTGGTTTCCTCTTCGCTACTTATGTTAGGCAACACAGGAACTTGAACCTCTCTTCCTCCAAAGTTAATCTACTTCGTCTTGGATGGGTTTGCGGCCAAGTCATTCAAAGAGCAGTAGTCATGGGTCATATTTAGAGCTACATAGGCTTTTATGCTGAGATCTTCGGCTGTTTCACTTTGGAGCAGGAGGGTGGTGTCGTCTGCAAACATAACTACAGAGCTGAAGTTTTTTACATAGTCAGGGAAGTCATTAGTCAAGAGTATAAACAAGACAGGGCCGAGCACAGATCCCTGAGGGACACCCCTAGTCATTGGTTGTGGTTTTGATCTGATTGTCTGTGTCACTCCATTAGTTGTGTGGTTCAGCTCAACTAGTTGGCTTCGTCCTGTGAGGTAGCTCTCAAACCAGATTTTAGGAGTGCCTGTTATTCCCAGCCCTTCGAGTTTTTCTATTATTATCTTGTGTCCAATGCAATCGAATGCCTTGGAGTAGTCAAGTAGTAAAGCTGCTGTGAACTTTCTGTTATCAAGATAATCTATAATTGACTCTACGAGATCTATCATGGCTGTGGTTGTAGACTTTCCTTTGATGAATCCATGTTGGCTGTTGGTTAGAAGGTTTAACTCCATTAGATGGGCGAGAAGTCTTTTTAGTACTATCTTTTCCAGTATTTTTGAAACTGTTGGGATAATTGATATGGGGCGGTAGTTTCCAATTTCGGTTTTGTCCCCCTTCTTTAACTTTGGATACACTTTAGCTTCTTTAAGAGCTGAGGGAAAATTCCTGTTTGGAGAGACCTGTTAATGATGGTAGTCAGTGGTGCCAGAAATGCGTCTACACAGTGCTTTGCCAGTTTTCCTGAGATTTCATCAGTACTGCAGGACGCGTTGTTTTTTAGCTTGGTTATTGCATCTTTAACTTCTTGTTCGTTTGTCAGTGAGAAGGTCAGATTCTGTTGTAGTGAGGACGGTTTACTATTTATTCCTTTACTCTTGGTATTTTGTTTGTTTGCCTTTAAGGTGTTTTCAGCTATACTTGCAAAGTATTTATTAAACTCCTCTGCAATTTCAGTAGGTTTGTTTAGTACTTTGCCTGCAGTAACAAGTTTCATGGGCTGTACTTCTTTTTTGCCTCTGTTTGTTGTTCTTTCTTGGTTTATTATTTGCCAGACTGCTTTTGATTTGTTGTCAGATTGGAGGATTTTTTCAGTTGCTTCTGCTTGTTTAATTTGCTTCAGGTTGAGGTCATAACACTTCTTCCTCTCGGCCATGATGTCTTTATCCTCTGTCCGTCCAGTTAGCTCATACCTACAAAGAGAGTTGAGATAGTCTTGTTTTAACTGTATTGATTTTCTGTCTGTGAACTGTATCACTTTGTTTATTTTCCTTTGTTTAATTTTCTTCACAGGGCATGCTGCATCAAGTTCCATTGTCAGGATGTGTAAAAAAGTGTTGTAGGATTCATCCACTGTCTCCGAAGCATATACCCTTCTCCAGTCATGTTTTGATAGATGTATTTTCAGCTGTTCCAGTGATTTTTTATTTATCTGCCTCCCTAATTTTGTATGGTTTTGGGTTTTATTTTTTGTAATGTTTAATGTGCAAAGCTGGCCTTTATGGTCTGATAAGCCTGTTTCTAGAATATTCACTTTGACATTGTCAGGAGGCAGGTTTGTGCAGATGCAGTCGATAGAAGTGGATGAAATGTGTGTTATTCTAGTGGCAGGGAGGTTTAGCCTTGTGATATCGTGTAGGGCAAGGATTTCCGTCAATTTAGTATTGCTTTTGTTAGGTATTAGACTATTGATGTTGATGTCTCCAGTGATTATTAGCTTGTGGTTGTGAGATTGGAGTTCTTCGATCAATTGCGATAGGGCATTTAACGCTTCATCCAGGTTACCTTGTGGGGGTCTGTATATTCCGATTATGGTTAATTTTGAACTGCCTATTCTAAATGTTGTGGCAGCTAGTTCACACACAAGTTCTTCGCTGTGATTTGATGTTGCTAACTCTATATGAATGTCGACATCTTCCCTCTGGTACATTGCTACACCTCCAATGCGCTCTGCTATATTGTGACACTAGGTTATACCCTGATATTCCAGTTGAATTTAGGTCCATCTCTGAGAGGCCATGTTCCGTCAGCACTACTATGGTAGGTTTAGTTTCAGTTAGAATTTGTTCTAGGCGGTCTCTTTTATTTTCAAGCTTCCTGATGTTTTGGTGGAGTAATGTTATCTGTTGTCTGTTGTATTGTTGCCTGGTTCTAAAAAAGGTGAGATGTTAATTTCTACAGCGGGAGAATAATTTTTTAGGTAGTTGGCTTTGAATTGTCCAATGTTTTTTTCATAAAATTCTTCAAAGGTTTCTGAGGGTCCTAGTTTAGTAGCAGTGATAGGTGACCTTCTCGTTAAGGTGGGTGGCATAGAGGCAGGTGTTACAGGGGTGGGTGCTTCAGTGAGTGCTGGGGTCACTTTTGCTGACTGTAGATGTTTATGTAAATGTTTTGAGACAAAGAGAGATGCTGAACACATTCTTCTTTGGACTTGGCTTGCGTTGTTTGCCGATCACTTGTACCTGAGTTGGAGTTTTAGCATTGACCTTGGCCAAGGGGTGTTGGTTCAGTTTTTTTCTTCTGGTTTGTCTGTCTCCAGGTGTTGGGTTAAGGTTTTGGTTTTTATGAGTGTTGATCGATTCTGTCAATGTGCTGTTCAGTTTTTGATTGCAGGTTTGGCTGGCTCCTGAGGTTAGAGATTTGCTGCTGAATTCTGTCAAAGTGCTGTTCAGTTTTTGATGTCCTTTCTTCTCCAGAAACTTCAAAGGCTCTTTTAGACGATGGTAACCACGACCTTCACGCTTTCAGACAAGTACTTTTAAAAGCTATCAGTCCAGGAGAAAATAGAGGAAAAACAAAAAAGAAAAAGATTTCTTTTAATAATGCAGCTTTAACTGAAGAAGATGTAATGAAATAAATGTTAGAAGAAGAGAAAGCTAGAGAAGCTAAAGAAAAAAAGAAGCAGATAAGGAAAAACATAAAAAAAGAAAAGGAAGAAACAAAAACCAAGGTCCCAAACGGACAAAAATCTATGGGAAAAGTTCAAAAGAGGAAAAGAGTAAACTTAAAAAAGCTTTTTAGAAAACATAAAAGGCATAGGCCTAAACACCTTTTGGATGACTTTGAGTCAAGTTCATCTGATGATGAATTTTTTGTATCTGACTCATCTGATGACAATTTTCTTTCCGATAGGCTTAACTCTGATGAAGAAGAGCCAGGCATTTGTGATCTCAACCAACCTGGCACATCTGGTGTAAGCAAAAGGACTGATAAATTACAAAAAGACAACTACGTAGCAGCCTGTTATGATAAACAGTGGTATATTGCACAGGTCCTTGAATCAACTGACATTATAGATGGCAAGGGAGTAGAGCGATATATTGCAGTCTTAAATTTACAGAAATTAAGGGAGACAACAAATTTCTATGGCCTGCAAGAGACGAAATAATAGAGGTACCATCAGAAGACATTTTGTGTGTGGTATCACCTCCAATACCAGTTAGCTCTCGACACATTGGCTTGGAGGCGAAAGACCATAAGAAAGTTCGGAGACTCTTCCAGAGTTATTTGACCACATAGACTATGACAGAAAGAAGTTTTAAAGTGAAAACCCTCTTTTTCTGGACTTTAAACATGTAGCCTATAGAAATAATTCATTAATTTAAGTGTGTTTGGTTATGCAACAGTCTCTTTGTTCGAGAACGTACTGAAATGTACGCCATTTTTTTCAAAGTTTTGACCTCTTATAAAATTGTTTATGAAAAAGTTAGACAAATCCAACTTGTTTTATCTTTAAGTAACTTTATTAATTTACACTAAGTCAAATCTTTACAACCCTAGCTCATAAGGATCTATAACTATTAGCCTATCTTTGAAACCTTTGCAACTTTTCCGAAATTAACTTTAACTCTTAATAAAACTGTAAAAAATAATCGTAGATAAGTAAAACTTGTATTGAAATGTTCTTTTTCGTTTTCTTAATAACACACCCATTTTCCCACTATTTATATCTAGTATTTCTAGTGAATTACAGGTGCAGTACCCAATTGCCCCCAAGGGGGTACTTGGGTATGAAAAATATATATATATATTTTTTTAAATAGAACAAAATGAGTTGCAGGTCTGAAAATTGTTGAGAAGTAGTCTATTGGAAGCCTTTAAATGAAGGCATAAAAATTAGGAAGTGTTTCTATTTGGTTTAGCCTAAATATTCAATTTTACAAAACCTAGTACCCAATTCCCCCCTTCTACCCTACTTTTACTTAATGTACATGAATAAATAATTTTGAAAATGATGTTTAGTGTTATATAGTATACATTTCTCACAAATTTTCCCAAAGTCTGTGCGATACAGTCCACACAGTACAGTCATATGTAAAAAAAGCAAAAACAATAGAATAAGCTGTTTTCCTACCACTTGTGTTTTCTTAACCTCAAACCTACTGGTTGTGTTTTAATGTGCTTGGGTGTGTTAGTGGTTATCCTGTAGTGATTTTTAACGATTTTATATCAGTTTTATTAACACAATTCGGTATTTTTTTCTTCTTTTTACTCTGTCAGTCATATGCCAGTAAATTGTTTTTGAAATGGGCAAAACTGCAGATTTATCACCCCGTAAAATAGCTATGTCAAAGGTTCTTCTGGAAGAAAATAATTATTCACAAAGGGAAATAGCAAGAAGACTCAATATATCACAAAAATCTGTAAGCAGGGTTAAGCAGGCTTCTAATACTAATGCTGTTTACGAATGTAATCGAGTTGGAAAATGTGGCCGCAAACCTAAATTGAATGACAGATTGAAAAGAAAACTGAAGAACATGGTTATCAAGAACAGAAAAAGCACAAAAAAACAGTTGGTACAGGAACTGAAAGAATATGGGGTGAATGTATCGCCCAAAACTGTTGAACGGACCCTTAAAAATGAAGGCCTAAATGCAAGACAACCTCGAAAGAAGCAGAAGATATCACCAGGCTAAAAAGCGCTTGCAGTGGGCAAAAGGGCTGAAACACTGGACTCAGGATGACTGGAAGAAGGTAACAAGTATAACAATACATTATTTATACTAGACAACCTATTATAATAGCCTAGCCTAACCTAACCAAGCATAAGCCCACGGTAGCCTAGGAAGATACTGTACTGAATTCTTTCCTTAGCCTATAAACTATCATAGCCTACCGTTTATTGATACTAGTACTAGCAACTAGGCCTAACAAAATACTGTAAATACAATAGTGATATTGCTTTCAGGTAATGTTTTCTGATGAGTCCATCTTCCAAATCTCAGACATCACTAGCCAGTATGTTAGAAGAAGATTGGGGGAAGAATTTCACGAGGATTGTGTGATGCAAACAGTGAAACATCCGACTTCCGTTATGGTCTGGAGTTGTATGTCGGTACAAGGGCCTGGTAGGCTCTACATTGTTGAGAAAACAATGAGACAGGACCAGTATCTCAATGTATTGCAGCGAAAGGATGGTTTCGCAAGCCAAAGACTGGTTTCTGGATGATGAATTTGTGTTCATGCACGACAGAGCGCCATGTCACCAAGCAAAAACAGTTAAAACATTTTTCAGTACAAATGAAATCAGTGTTCTGCCTTGGCCAGGAAATAGCCCGGATATGAATCCGATTGAGAATATCTGGGCTATAGTGAAGAACAGGATGAAAAAAGAGAAAATTACTACAAAAACTGCTTTGATTGAGTCTTTAATAACAATTTGGCACCATGACCAAGAAATAAAAGATTCCTGCCAAAAACTGGTGGAAAGTATGCCAAACAGATTGGCATTGCTTATAAAAAAATAAGGGAAAACATACTAAGTATTAGATATTTGTAAAACTTGAAAATGATTAAATTTTATTGAAAAACCATGTTGAGTCTAATAATTTGTCTCCCCTCTGTAGATTAGTTTATTTATTAGATTAATCTTCTTTGTATATTTTTACTTTTTGATTATTTATTACAACCTTATAGCACTTTTTTAAAATTCTTTTTCAAAAGTAATTTATTAATTTTAAATTTATTTTTTAATTTTAATTCCTTTAATTTTCAGTTAAATTAAACATATAAAACAACTGCAATACATTATTATTTAAACCTTCTAGTCCAGTGAGGTGGAGCCCTAATGTTGGAAGAAAAAAACATACTTACAACCTTCCTTGGTTTAACATTACAAAACCTACACAACATTACAAACACCTATGTTTATATTCCAACAGAATTTAAAACCGTAGAAATTACTTTCTACATTTGAACAGCTGTTACTGTACTTGTCACGCCTGTACATTTAAGTTCTTTGTTAGCTGAGGAACAAGGAGAGGGGGGTTCTTCATTGAAATAGGCCACGTTATATATAAAGGTTTCCCAGTTTATCAGTACTAGCCAGAAGTTTGGCGACTAACCGTTATGTACGCTAAGTTTACAAGTAAATATCTCTTATACAATTAAATGGGGTCTACCCAATGCACAATATTAAGAAAGGTACTACCCGTGGGTAAAATTTGCCAAGTTCAAAAAAAATTGCTTCGCGGAAGTTTTAAAAACTTAGAGCACTTTGAAATAGGCGATTTTAGCGACTGACGTTATTCACGCTAAGTTTACAAGTAAATATCTCTTATACAATTAAACTGGGCCTACCCAGTGCACTGTATTATGAAAGTTACTACCCGTGGGTACTACGTGCCCAGTCTAAAGTTTTTTAGTTGCAATTTTTATTTTAACTGATGTAGAGAAAAAATAGGCACATGTAATTGTTCCAGAAACTTATTATTTTCAGTCTAAATGTGTTATTTGAATAAGGGTCTAATATATTTATATACAAATTAAAAATAATGTACATAACTCTTTCATCCACACAGGGCAATCTTTTTTTAGTAAATAAATCAATGGAAGAAGGTGGTACGATAGAAAACAGAAAGAAAGAAAGAAAATAATCTTAAAATAATAATAATAAATAATAATAAATAATAAAATATAAATGATGAAATAAGAGCTATAATGAAACAAAGAGATGCGTTATATAAAAGGTATGTTAAGATAAAAGACCGCACTGTATGGGAGGAATATAAAATTCTTAGGAATAGAGTGAAGCGCATAATAAGAGATGCAAGAAATCAACATTTTCATAACTTTTTAAATAGTAATAAGTCTGGTAAAGAATTGTGGAGTACATTAAAAAGTCATGGAACTGGAAAGGAACAAAAAAAAGCTTTCTGATCCTGATGCAAGTTTGAATAATCTTAATGGTTTTTTCTGTGGAGTAGAAACTCAAATAAATAATAACTTAATAGATGATTATAAGAATATGCGCCAGAATTGTTATCATGATAAGTTTAAGTTTGTAATTGTAAATGATATTATTGTTCGTAAGATAATTTGTAATATGTCGTCAAATTCTGTTGGTAATGATGGAATACAGTTAAAATTTATTAAGCTGATATTTGAGGAAATTAAAGATGTGTTGGTGCATATTTTTAATTTTTCATTGATGAATCTGTGTATCCATCACAATGGAAGAAATCGTTGATATTACCATTGCCTAAAAATAATAATCCTACTGAGTGTAAGCATTATAGACCTATAAATATACTGTGTGTTCTTGGTAAGATATTAGATAAAATTGTATTTTCACAAGTTACTAGTTTTCTAAATGTTAATAATATTATGTATAGAAACCAATCAGGATATAGAAAAATGTATAGTACTCAGACAGCACTTGTGTGTGAAGGTAACAGATGACATAAGGGAAGCGATGGATAAGAGGAAAGTGACTATTTTAATGTTATTAGACTTTACAAGAGCTTTTGATACTGTTCATCATGGTTTATTGTTGGCAATCTTAGAGTCTTATAAATTTTCTGATAAAGCTGTTTGTTGGTTTAAATCATATTTATGTTGTAGGTATCAAAGAGTTAGAACATTTAAAGGTAATGTTTCTGATTGGGAACTGAATAGTGTTGGTGTTCCGCAGGGATCTACTTTGTCAGCAATGTTGTTTACTATTTTTATTAATAGAATTAGTGACTCCATAATGTTTTGCAAAGATATGTTATATGCAGATGACATGCAAATGTATACTCACTGTAATTTAGAAGATATTAACATAGCTATTCAACAACTCAATGCAGATTTGGCAAGTATCTTCAGTTGGTGTCATGATCATGATCTAACGCTTAATGTAGCAAAGTGTAAACCTATGTTAGTAGCACAATCTCGTTTGATGAATAGTATTAACTTTGATGATGTATTACCAGTGTCAATTGATGGTCAAGTGTTGAAATATGAAGTTAGCATTGTTAATTTGGGTCTTAGAATGACTAATACTTTATCCTGGTCAGAGCAGGTAAATCATATTTGTAGAAAAGTGTATAGTACTCAGACAGCACTTGTGTGTGAAGGTAACAGATGACATAATTACCATTGCACTCTCAAGGTCTGTACCAATTGAGAAGGCTATGTTTTAAGCCTACATTAGATGTTAAGAAGTTGTTAGTTTATACCCTGATATTTCCATATTTCGATTTAATGTTGTACACATCATGTTGTTGTTTCTACTTTGATTTCTTTGAATGGTATATGTTGTAAATGACAATAATCCATTTTGTCAATTTTCGTTTGAGCATTTTTGTTTAATATTGTTAAATTTGACAATAGGTCAATTGAAGTTTGCCACATAACTTTAACGTTATCTACATTAACAAAAGGTATTTTATTAAAATTAGTTTTACTTATTCTCTTTTAATGTTTTTTATTATTCCTTTGTCATTCATGTTACTAATTACTGTAACTTGTAAAGGAAAATTACTCTTTTTTTTGTAACTTGTAAAGGAAAAAGGTTTTTTTTGAAAATCTCATAAATTGTTTTGTGTCACTCTTTGAAACAGTGTTAATGATTAAAGTTGGGCCTGTATATTATTTTTTAGTTGATTAATTATCTCACATCTCAGTGTGTCCAAAATAATTAGCTTGTTTATGCCAAAAATTTATGTTTATGAATTTATGTTTTGGTTCATATCACTGTATTGTTGTCTCTTGTAATTAACTATCGTTTAATTATCTCACCATGCCTCCCAAAACGGGTGAATTTAACAGTTCCATTTACTCACGTGTAACTGCTCTTCTCAAAGTGCGTTTTAATAAATTGAAGGGTATTCTAGAAGAATTCTCTACTCAAACTAAATCTCTAACGTCTGTACAAGTTAAACAGCTAAACGCCTTCTCTAATGAAATAATAAAGAAAAAGGCTGATTTTGATAATAACCTTCAACGGGTTTTAGCTCTTGATTCTGACGATGGTGTGTCGGATGAAACTTTATCTTCCGATCAAGATGAAATTGAAACTCTCTTTGCGTATTTGACAGCAATCATTGAGGTACTTACTCCTCCTGTCGAACCAAAAACACCTAGCTCACTGAGTGATAGCAGTACTGTTTCACATTCTAGATCCTCTCTAGTCAGGTTACCAAAAATAGACCTGCAAAAGTTTTCTGGTGACCCACTAACGTGGACAAGTTTTATTAATCTGTTTGATACGATTCATCGTAATGCAAGCCTTTCCAGTGTGGCTAAGTTCCAATACTTACTCAGTGTGTTACAAGGTGATGCTTTAACATTAGTAAAAAATTTAACTCTGTCCGCACCTAATTGTCTCGTGGCCTATAGTTTACTACGAGATAGATATCACAATACTCGCAGGTTGCAATCTCTACACCTCAATCAACTCTTAGACTTACCTACTGTTAGTGCTGCCTCTTTGAAGGGACTTCGTCAATTAGTGAAAATTTTTACTGAACATTCACAAGCCTTGAAGGCATTAGGATGTGATGTGACTCAAAACAATCCACTTTTATCTGCATTATTGTTGCGTAAACTTGACAATGAGCTCTGAAAAAAACTTGAAAGTTTTCGATCTAATGCGAATGAAGACTTTAGTCCTCACTCTTTACCTAGTGTGGAAGAAATAATAAAATATTTGAACATCGAGTGCTTGCAAACTGAAGACGCTAACATACACAACATTCCTTTTGTGAACAAAAATATTTCATCACGATTACAAACTCAACAAAAACACGCTTTGGTAAAAAGGGTGAATTCTTCACACAGTGGTGTCTCTATGATCACAACACAAACCAGTTCTCAGTCACAGTCGGGAATTAATAAACACAACGCTTGCCAATGCTTTGCTTGTAATAAAACAGGTCACAAAATATATGCTTGTGATACCTTTAAAAGGAACTCACCTCATGAAAGACATGAATTAGTAAAAGAAACACCAACGTTGTTTCTCATGCTTTGGTAATCACAGCTCGAAAGATTGTCAGTCTCAATCAACGTGTCGCACATGTAACAAGCGACATCATACAATGCTACATTTTGATGTTAATCTCTCTCGTCAACCCTGTCGAGATAGTCATACGTCCTCTAGACCTCAAGATCAACATAATGTTACCTCTAGAGAAATAGCTACAACTTCATCTCTCTTTGCCTCTTCTGTTGATATATTAAATTGCTCTGCCCAAAATAGCTCTAACTCTCTCTCTTCCTCTAATTATACGGTGTTACTCGGTACAGCTTTAATTAAGCTAACCACCTCTCAAGGCATTTCTCATGTATTTAGAGCATTACTTGACACGGGCTCTATGTGTGAACTTCTCTCTGAACGTGCTGCTAATATCTTGAACGACAAGCGACATGCTTCAAATCTAAAAATATCTGGACTCGCTCAAAACTCCTCCTCTACAAAGGGAACAATGTATCTAAATTTGGAAACGCTCTCTGGCCACGCATTGGCCAACATACATCAGTTTCATATCTTAGATAAAATCTCCGTGGATTTACCACGCACTCATATCGCTTCTAACGTGTGGGACAAGGTCAAGCCTTATACACTCGCTGACCCTTCCTTCCACCTACCTGGTGGCATTGATGTACTAATAGGTAGCTCTCTATTACCTGTAATTCTTATTCAAGAGAATCATTCGCTTGGGCCTCACATGTCTCATGTGATAGGCACACACTTCGGCTACATACTCATGGGTCAAGCTCCTTGTGCTTCGACTACGGATGCTGCGGTCAACTTTTCAATATCTCTTTTGTCTACTAGTGATGATCTCTTGCACTCATCTTTACAACGATTCTGGCAACAAGAAGAATGACCAACCATCAGTTTTAAATCACGAGAAGAGATAACTTGTGACGAATACTTTGTAAAGACTCATACTCGTGACCCAACTGGTCGCTATGTTGTGCGACTTCCGTTCAGAACGGATCCCTCTGCTCTTGGCCTCTCTCGGGGTACTGCTGAAAAGCGTTTACTGTCTCTTGAACAAAAATTTAACGCACAACCTCAGTTTGCTCAGCTTTACCGCTCTTTCATTTCTGAATATCGAGCTCTCGGTCATATGATCAAAATAGACCATCTTGAGGACACCCCTCACTATTAGCTCCCTCATCATGGTGTGTTGAAAGACTCTAGCAGTACAACAAAACTTAGGATTTGCCAGTAGCAATACCAGTTCTGGTTACTCTCTCAATGACATTCTTTTCACAGGTAGAAAGTTACAGACTGATATTTGTGACATTATTTTGAACTTCCGGTCTCATAAAATAGTGTTTTCATGTGACATTCGACAGATGTTTCGTCAAATAAAAATCCATCCTGATGATCAACATTTTCAACTCATTTTATGGCGTGATGATCCTTCCGCAAAAATATCCACATTCCAACTCACCACTGTCACCTACGGGATAAACAGCTCTCCTTACTTAGCAATTAAAACTCTGACTCAACTTGCGGAAGATGAAGGTGCTGACTTTCCTCAGGCTGCTAACTCACTACGTCATCATACCTACGTGGATGATATTGTCACTGGGGCTGACTCGGTGGAGGCGGCTCTTGAGCTTCAAGACCAGCTCATCCAACTCTTAGGTCGTGGCGGCTTCGAACTTGGGAAGTGGGCGTCCAACTCCAACCCTTCGGAACATCTAGAAACTCCTAGTTTCTTGCAAGAAGCACAACTTCATCAGTTCTCCATCCTGGGTATGCACTGGTCCCCTGAAGAAGATTGTTTTCGCTATGCTTTTCACTATCAAAAAGACAAATTAACCAAAAGCTCTGTATTAAGCCTCATTGCAAAATTATACGATCCCTGCGGTTTTCTAGCTCCATTAATCATGGTAGCTAAATGCTATATGCAGCTCCTATGGGCTCAAGGCCTAAAGTGGGACGATGCTCTCCCCCCTGATCTCGCCGATAAATGGCAATTATTTATTAACGACACTAGTCGTTACCTCTCTCAACTCAAGATGCCTCGAGCATTTCCGTTAGCCCACGCTAATGTAATTGAATTACACGGCTTTTCTGATGCCTCAGAATGTGGTTATGCCGCAATAGTGTATTTTCGTTGTGAATCTTCTAGCGGAGAAGTGACTGTGAGACAAATTTTGTCAAAAACTCGTGTGGCTCCTCTGAAACGGGTGACCCTGCCTCGTTTAGAACTTTGTGCAGCTCATCTTTTGTCCAAGCTAATTGATTATTGCCTTAGACAGCTTTCTCATCTCAAGATTAATGAACTGACACTTTGGTGTGTCTCTTCGGTAGTGCTCACGTGGCTACAAACACCCACCTACCAATTGAAAACTTTTGTAGCAAATCGTATCGCTCAAATTCAAGAAATTATTACTGGTCATCATTGGCGACACATTAAAGGTACAGACAATCCAGCCGATTGTGCTTCCCGAGGTGTTCTTGCATCTCAACTCGTCAACCATCCACTTTGGTGGCACGGCCCCTCATGGTTAAGTCTATCTAAGCCTCACTGGCCGATTCCTAACTTCACACCAATAGAACTTCAATCTGCGGATGAAATCAAGACTACACCTCTTAGTGTGCTCACTATAATTGGTCCCACAGAGTGGGAAATACTCTCTAAATATTCCTCACGGACAAAACTTATAAGGGTATTAGCATACGTGTTACGTTTTGTTAACTTGTGCCGATCAAAGAAAGAAATCTCTGGTCATTTACGCATCAGTGAACTGAATGCCGCTGAAGTAGTTACTTTCAAACTAGTACAACGTTCAGCATTTAGTGAGGACATTAAATCACTGAAGAAAGACACTGCAAGCTCAACTCACCTACGGAAATTGAATCCTTATCTGGATTCTGATGATCTTATACGTGTCGGTGGTAGACTGGCACAATGTAACTTCTCATATGACACTCGTCATCCCATTGTACTTCCCAAACGGCATCATGTTATAAAGCTGTTGATAGACTTTTATCATCGCATCCATCTCCATTCTGGACCTCAATTGACACAAGCACTACTAACACGCAAAGTATGGATATTATGTGCTAGAAGTATCATACGCTCACATATTTTCCAGTGTCTCGTGTGCTTTAAGAATAAACTAAAAAAACAAAACTCCTCTTACGGGTGACTTACCCGCACACCGTGTTAATCCAGCTCGACCGTTCTCATCAACAGGTGTGGATTATGCCGGACCTTTCACCGTCAAGATTCACAATCTCAGGAGACTGCGACACATTAAGGTCTACTTGTGCATTTTTATCTGCATGGCTACTAAAGCCGTTCATATAGAAGTGGTGACTGATCTCACTACAGAAGGTTTTATTGCCTCTCTCACACGTTTTGTGTCCCGACGTGGTCTGTGCTCAAACATCTATTCAGACTCCGGAACTAACTTCGTAGGTGCAGACTCAGTACTACAAAAGGTGATTCGTGAATCAACTCTCTCATCTGTTGCACAGGACAAAATTGTTCACTTTACCTCTTCCCGAGGAATTACGTTCCATTTTAACCCCCCAGCTGCACCTCATCAGGGCGGGCTGTGGGAAAGTGCGATAAATAGTGCAAAATACCATCTCAAACGAGTGATTAATGAAACCGTGCTTACCTTACCACAATTTCAGACTCTATCAATTCAAGTAGAGGCAATGCTAAATTCTCGCCCACTTACTGCTCTCAGCTCAGGGCCCTCTGAAACCTCAATCTTAACACCTGGTCACTTCCTGATTGGTGCTCAGGGCTGCCCTACCAAAACCCGATCTCTCTGATGTTCCTACCAATCGACTTCGCCATTGGCAACTAGTCCAGGCCTTTCACCAACGCATCTGGCATCGCTGGCAATTGGAGTACCTCCACTCTCTACAACAACGTTCCAAATGGAGCACTCCCCAGGAGAACCTCAAAATTGGAGATTTCGTCTTGGTGCAATCCCCGACACCACCTCTTACCTGGCCTCTTGGACGTATCACTGACGTTCACCCTGGACCTGATGGCACTGTGCGAGTGGTCACAATCAAGACGCCTTCAGGGACTTACACTCGACCCGCAATCAAGGTCTTTCCTCTGCCACTAAACCAAGTGGACTCTTAATTTCTAAGAATTTAGTGTAACTTAATAATAAGCTCTTTATCATGTACCTCATCACCCTTTATATGTTGTGTGTAATGTTTTCATTTTCTCTCTATATTGAAGTTAATAACTTCAAGGTGGCCGGTATGTTAGGTAATAAGATGATTGTACATAGTTGATATATTCTGTAGTTATAAGATTTGATTTTTGGTATTTCACATTTTCACTAAAACCAAGAGAGAGAGAGAGGGTTATCTGCCCTCAGAATAAACATCACGCCACCCCAAATTCGAGCTCTCATTGGTGCTCTAGAATAAACTCTCCTCAGGCGACGGTTTCGCGCCCCACAACACTCACTCACGCTTAGTCTCTCAGAGTGTAAGGTCGCGGGTCTCGTTTCCAACTCAACACTTAGTGATTGTGTGCCTCTTTAAATTCTAATTGTATCTCTTTTTAACTCTCTCTTAACTCTGTGCTGCTCATCCAGACCTTCAAGAACCTCGTTTGTGCGGTACGTGGTCGGTCTTCTGGACTTTCGAAACGCTCGTACTTCTGCGACTTCTCTTCAGTGCTTTAGAACTGTGACAAAGGAAGGTGAACTGGATTACCAGAAGTGTCTCCAACTACTCCTGTTAGATACGTGGTCAACCAATCTCTGTGGTGAGTCAATTCTCTCTAATTAATTATTTCCATCCTTAGTGTATTCCCCCGTCTGCTTCGGAAGAGCAGTGGTCCTCCGTGTTCATTAACAGAAATACTAACATTCTCTACCCGACAGGTACCATATATTTGTGGATAATTTTTTCACAAGTATTCCTTTAGCGAAATATCTATATGACAACGTGACATTCATTACCGGTACAATTAGAAGAAACCGTAAAGAAATACCACATGGAATGAAGAACAAGTTTGCAGTTGGTCAAAAACTTTACATGTGTGATGGAAATCTGTTGATGTTAGGGTACAGAGAGAAGAAGTCCCAAAAAATCCTGTTTTACTACTGACCACTAAACAAAGTGTAGAGAGTAGGAAGTGTAGAGAGTAGGAAAAAAAGGAATCAAAACGCCCCAAACACGAAACCTAAAGTAATTGATGATTATAACAAGTATATGGGAGGTATTGACGGTTCGGACCAAATGCTGTACTGCTATTTAGATGAACGCCGGACCGTCAAGTACTGGAAAAAGTGGTATTCAATATATTTGGCAGAATGGTACTAAATACCTATATTTTGTACAAAGAAAACTCCTCTGGAAAACTGCTAACAAGATTACAATTTACTACTGCAATCATTGAAGAACTAGCAAGTGAGTGGTTTGCTCACAAGCAAGCTCCTCCTATGGGTGACGGTGCAGGTGACGGTCCTCAAAATCTTGCATTTGGATTGGAATACTAACCAGGAAGAATGTTGAAGAACTGCAGTGTGGTACAAGGAAAAGTATCACAAGGAAATCCAAAGTACAAGGAAATCCAAAGTACAAGCACTGGTGGTACAAGGAAGCGTACAAGGACTATTTGCATCAAATGGGCAAACACAAGTGTCCATAAACTGAATTATTTTGTAAATGTATATAATGTAAATAATTTTTTTTATAGTGTAACCTTTTTATATTGTTTCTATGTACTATTTTAATTATTGGATATGACTATTTGCATCAAGTGTAAAAGGGGAGCTCATGTTTTATGCTTTAGCAAACACAAGTGTCCATAAACTTAATTATTTTGTAAATAATTTTGCAATAATTAAAAAAATAATTAATTTGCAATAATTAAAAAATATTACAGATAATTTTTTTTATAGTGTAACCTTCTTTTTATATTGTTTCTATGTACTATTTTTATTATTGGATAATGGATATGACTATTTGCATCAAATGTAAAAGAGGAACTCATGTTTTATGTTTTGGCAAACACAAGTGTCCATAAACTTAATTATTTTGTAAATGTATATATTGTAAATAATGTTTTTTATAGTGTAACCTTCTTCTTATATTGTTTCTATGTACTATTGTTATTATTGGATATAAAACAGTATAAAAGTAAACATTTCTAAAGACACATGCCAACAATCGTATAATGTGACATTTTTACAAATTTTGGATAGTTACATGTTTTTTCAAAGATTTTTATATCTACTATGTTTTTGAATGTAAGTGTTTTAGTTTTTGTATGTGTTATTTAATTATATGTAGATTAGTCTCTATATTTTAATACTGTGGTTTAGTTTATACAGAAAGTAGTAATGTATGTTCAAACTTGAAAAAATAAAAAAGAAAAAAAAACTTTTTGAAACTTTTTGTAATATAATTTTTTTTAATCTTGTAAATAACCTAAAATTATATTTTCTTTACTACAAACATATTATTACGAACAAAACAAGACCCCATTTGTTAATTTATAATAACAAATAAGAGAGCTATGAATGTTTTAACAAAAGATGTCAAAATGGCCTAAAGTGGCCTGGCATTCTTCGCACACCCTTTATGAAAATGGGTTGGCATTTTTCGTAAGTACCCCAAAAAACTGTCTGGCACTAAAAGGGTTAAGAAAGGTAGGTATCAGTACCCTAGAGTGGCCACCAAGAAGCCCAGATCTAACCCAATAGAACATGTGTGGGACACTCTAAAAAAAAAAAAGTATCTCGTTTTAGAAATCCACCTCCAGCAAACCTTACAGAGCTGGAACGAACAGTGAAGAGGAGTGGGAGGGAATGCCCATTGAATCTATCCAGCATCTCATAGAAAGTATGTCTAGAAGACTCCAGGCAGTCATTCAAGCAAGAGGAGGTAATACCCATTACTAAATAACAGCAAAAAGTACATTCTTGTATTAAGTTGACCATTATTGTTTTTTTTAATCTAAATTACTAAGTGTAGAAGTAATTACTAATTTTCAATTATAAATTTATATTAATTAAATCTGGAGATAAACCAACTATAAATAGCTGTTATTGAGTTTTCTATACAATTTATTTCTCTTAACCCTTACGAACACATGTGGGGTGCTCACAGCACCCCAGTGCGGTAAAATGCGGTAAAATTTAGGTTAGAAGTTGGCAAACCTGCTGGACAGCCCAGAACCTTTCTATTACATCACTGTCTTTGTAGTCAGTGGCTTTATAGAGTTTTGAGGTTATTTGTCAACGTGGTTGTTGTTTTTGTCCTCTGGGGTGTTGTCGACAACCCACATATGCACTTGTGTTTGTTTATATTTTAGTAAATAAGTTGTTAATTTATTGTAAATAGTGTTGTATTCTGTAAAAAGTAGTAATGGCTGAAGAGCAAAGAAGGTTAGAAGCCGCTCAAAAGCGAATTTATGGACTGTTAGTTGAACTTAGTGATGATGAGAGTTAAGTGAATGACTCGGCAAGTGAGAATGAAGAAAATGACGTACCACAAAATGAACCTGATCATAACAGTGAATAGAACAATCAGATAGTGAAGAAGAACAAGACATTTCACACAATCTTGAAGAATGTCGTGAGTATTATTTAGGTAAAGACAAGAGTACAAAGTGGCGTAAATTTCCTTTGATTCAGAACACTCGTACAAGAAATCAAAATATAGTTATTCATTTACCGGGGCCAAAACACAATGCTAAGAACCTAAAAACACCTATTGAATGTTTCAATGTACTCATTGATAAAGATATCATTAGAAAGATAACAATGTGTACTAATATATATATATATATATATATATATATATATATATATATATATATATATACAGGGTGATTCGGTTAGTGTTAACGGCACTTTCTGAGCTGATTGTACTATAAAAAATAAAGAAAAAAGTTCATATAAACATGGGTCCGGAAATGCTTCCTTACTGAGTTATGGCCAATTGAAGATTTCACAAAAAATTTTGTGCACGAGGTCAAGTGATGATTTGCTGCGTGTTTATGAAGAGAAATTTATAAGCGAATGCAACTTTTTCTAACGGATTTTTAGATGAGAAATTGAATAAAGTTCATCTCATAGCTGTATCTCATTTAGTTTTTTGGTTATACTACAAAAAACAGAAATAAAATAATTTTGAAAACACTATTTTGTTAAATAGACAATGAAGACCCACGTTTTTACAAAGAAACTTGCAGAAAATTTAATTCTGAATAAAATGACAGTGCCACACGCCTATTAACAGCGAAGTATTAGTTTATAGAATTTAATTTTACAACAAACACTTTACCAAGCAAGAAATACGTATTTAGCAAATAAACACCGTAATGCAGCGGTTCTCAAAGTGTGGGGCGCGACCCCCAAGGGGGGCGCAGTGAAAGCTCAGGGGGGCCCCGCAGATTTAATAAAAATTATTTTAATTTACTTGCACAGGATGTCCACGCAACCGGAATATCGGGGAAAATCGGGAATCAGCCGGTAATTTCGAGCAAAAACGTAAAAATGTCATCATTTATCATTTAGCGTAAATAAATACATTAAGAAATTTTCCAAAATAAGCGCCGAAAACACACATAAAATTAAGTTAAACCCAAATGAGTTCGCAGTGCGAGCGAGAAGGAGGGTGCAGACGAGAAGGGAGTGGTCAAGGGGTGTTATATCTCTGAATACTTAATATTTATTAGCATGTGTTCTTATAATCAGATGATTGTATTTATCTAATGTTTATGTTTGTGTTTTCAAGTTTTACTTTTGGGAATAAAAAACCATCTATTTTTACATATTTATTAATCATTTATTTGAATACGAAAATGGCGACGAGGATTTGGGATTTCTTGTTGGATTTTTAGATTTGTTCATTTATTCACTTTCACATCATGGCTGAAGAATTAATCAACACATTAGTGGAGGCACTACGCCAAGTTCAATTACCTCAACAACCGACACAGTCTACGAGCCGATACAATGGACGGGGCTTTCAACTTCAACCATACGATGAAAATGAAGAAGCATTCGACAATTATGTATCACGGTTAGAGAATTTCTTCAAGCTACAAAATATTACAGAAGATGACAATGAATCAAATGCACATAAAATCCACATACTTCTTAATTGTTTAAGCCCTAGAATTTTCCAGACCTTGTCTGCACTAACAGCTCCTCAGAAACCCTGTGAAAAGAATTATGAAGAACTCGTCAAGTTACTAAAGCAACACCTCTGCCCTAAAGCTAGCGAAATGGCAGAACAACATCGCTTTGTACTTCAACTCCAGGAAGATGGTGAGTCTATTGGCCAGTACATATCTAATCTGAGACAAATAGCTAATGCATGTAACTTCGTGTGCTCTGATTGTAACAAGTCAACTATGGATGTTCACCTACGGTCACAGCTTGTAAGAGGGATTAATGATAATGACATTCGCGAAAGAATTTTACAGCAAGGAACAATCATGACTTTCGATGAAACAGTTAAAATTGCCATAGCAACTGAAGCAGCAAAGTTGGAAAGTCGACAAATGCAAAACCAAAGGTCATCGACTCCAGGAGTAAATAAGATCAGTTTAAATAGGAAAGTTACCAACCCGACATTTAAAGATAAACTTAACAAGTTGAAAGGTTGCTGTTTTAGATGCGGTAGCTCATCACATAGGTCTAATGAATGTGATGCGAAAAACAGAACTTGTCACAACTGTCAAAAGGTAGGACATATAGCAAGGGTATGTCTTACAACTTCAAAACAAATTAATCGAAAGGGCCAAACACAGTTTGGTCAGGCCTTATCTTCAACTCTGAAAGATCCGGATCGGATCAAGAAGACATTTTCTGCATGCGGCAGTATAAGGGTAGTCGTAACGACAAAATGATGGTACAAGTGACTGTAGATGGCGAACATATAGATTTGGAATTGGATACTGGAGCAGCAGTCACAACAATTTCTCTGGACACTTTTACAAGATTATTTCCTGAAAAGATTCTTAACCCGACTCACCTCAAACTACATACATATACTAATGAGGTAATCAAACCACTAGGTGTGTGCCAAGTAAAAATAAAGCATGACAACAAAACGGTAAAAGGAGATCTTTACGTTCTTGCCCAGAAAGTGGATTCTATAATGGGCAGAGAGTGGATAAGGAAGCTCAACATTTCATGGGCTGATATTAGATCTTTACGAGCTTCTCAGCCAACACAGGCTCAGTCATTAGACAGACTTCTTCAAGAATTCTCTGACATCTTCGACAAAAGAGTAGGCACAATTCCTAATTTTGAATGCGCTCTTCAACTCAAAGATAATGCTAAACCTGTTTTCAAACGTGCCAGACCTGTACCATATGCTCTCATGGGAAAAAGTGGAAGAGGAGTTAAAAAGATTGGAGGCTGAGAAAATCATAGAAAAAGTATCACATGCAACGTGGGCGACACCTATTGTACCTATAGTAAAACCTAATGGGTCGATGAGACTTTGCGCTGACTACAAGGCAACCCTCAATCCCCTACTGCAAGATGAACACTATCCAGTACCGAGAATCGAAGATATTTTTGCGCGGATGTCTGGAGGGAAATTCTTCTGTACGTTAGATGTCCGTCAAGCTTACCTACATGTCGTTATGAATGAAGAAAGTTCCAAAATGCAGGCAATCAACACACATTTGGGAATTTTCAAAGTCAACAGGTTAATGTTTGGGGTCAAGACAGCACCTGCTATCTGGCAGAAACGAATGGATCAAGCACTGCAGGGACTTGAGGGAGTATCTTGTTTTTATTATGACGATGTCAAAGTTCAAGGTTTTTTTGATTTTTTTATAGTTTTTTGTTGTTTCTTGTTAATTTTGTTTTTTTTATTATAGTAGATAAGTTTTTTGTTTTTTGTTTTTTTTTTTTTGTATAGTTTTTTATTTAGTATCTTAGATTAGTTAGATTTTTATTAGCATTTGGTTCTTTTTAGTATTTTAAGATTGTTAAGTTTTTTTTGTTTTTATGAGTAGATTTGTGTAAGTAGTGAGAGTCAGTGTGATGATGTAAGGATTTATAGATTTTTGGTGAGTGGGGTAGTAGTTAAGACATCGAAGTTTTAGATATAGTTTTAGGATTGTAATTGTATAGAGGTTAAGTAGACTAGCTTCAGCTAGTATATTTAGAGAGTGTAGAAGCTATAAGATAGTTAGTATTGTAGATAGATCTGATTAGTACATGATTAGAAAGTAATGGGGTTAAGCGCGTTCATAGTAAGTTCTCATAGTAGACATATATATATATTAGAGAGTTTTCTGGAAGTTTTTGAGTGCAGCTCTTTTTCAGAAACGCTGAATCGACTGAGAGCTGTGTTTCATCGCCTTAGAGACTGTGGGATCCGGCTTAATAAGGAAAAAATGCAAGTTCTTCGAGAAATCTATTAAATACTTGGGGCACATAATCGACGAAAATGGTCTACACAAGGACTGCGATAAAACCAAAGCGATCAGTGAAGCAAAACGACCTAAAAACGTATCAGAACTAAGGACATTCATAGGACTCGCCAACTACTACAATAGGTTTATACCAAACTTAGCGAGCATTCTTCAACCTTTCTATCAACTCCTACAAAAGAACGCCGTATTCAAATGGACAAGTCATTGTGAAAACACCTTCAACAAAATTAAACGACACATTACCAGTGAACAGGTGTTAGTTCCTTTCGATCCGAAGTTGCCTTTAAACTGAGCACAGATGCATCACCTCTGGGTCTGGGAGCCGTGCTCTCACACAAAATGCCTGATGGATCTGAAAGACCAATTAGTTTTGCATCCAGGTCACTTTCCAAAAGTGAAGCAAATTACAGCCAGATTGAAAAGGAAGCAACTGGTTTGTTTTGGGGACTACATAAATTTTTCATGTACTGTTTCGGTCGAACCTTTACCTTAGTTACGGACCACCAACCGTTGACATCAATCTTCAACCCATCTAAGGCTCTTCCCGCAATATCAGCTTCTCGAATGCTTAGGTACGCTATTTATCTGTCAGGATTCAACTACACAATAGTTTACAGGAACACAAAACAACATGCAAACGCTGATTACCTTTCACGTTTTCCACTGGATCGGCCAGAAGATAATGATATGGACCAGTCCTCCATGTTTCAAATCAAACAGCTGGAAGTCATGCCGGTTACAAGAAGAAATCTAGCGATAGCTACTAAAGAGGATCCAGAATTATCAGAAATTATTGATTCTATTATGAAAGGCAAACAGCTTAAAAATGGAGAAGCAGCAATCTACTCAATTCAAGATGGCTGCCTTTTTAGGGGGGAGAGAGTTGCTATACCAAAGAAATATCAAACAACTATCCTGGACGAACTGCATACGGCTCACATAGGTATGACTAAAATGAAGGCTCTAGCACGTAGTTACTGCTGGTGGTCAACTATTGACCGTGATATCGAACAACGTGTACGAAGTTGCCTTCCTTGTTGTGAGAAGCAGAACAATCCATCGAAGACGGTTCACCCTTGGGAGCCCCCTACAATGCCATGGCAACGTATCCACGTTGATTTCGCAGGTCCTTTTAAAAATCTATACTTCCTCATTGTAGTTGACTCCTATTCAAAATGGTTGGAAGTGGAACCAGTCAACTCAGCAACATCACAGAGAACCATAAAGGAATTACGAAACATCTTTTCAAGGTTTGGATTGCCATGCACAGTTGTCTCTGACAACGGGACAGTGTTCACATCACATGAATTTCAGACTTTTCTCAAACTGAATGGTATCAGTCACAAGAGAACGGCACCGTACCACCCATCATCCAACGGCCAGGTGGAACGTTATGTCCAGGTCATCAAGAAAGGTCTCAAAGCTATGTCATCAGAACACGGGGACATCAACCTAAAACTTTGCAGACTACTAATACAGTATCGAAGAACCCCACACACTGGAACCGGTATGAGTTCATCTGAGTTACTTCTTGGAAGGAGAATCAGAACAAAACTTGACATTCTACTAGACACAAGACCTAACGAGAACATCGAATCTAAAGATCCTAAAAGGAAGTTTAAAGTTGGAGATTGGGTCCAATTTAGAAACTTTGACAACAAATCTCAAAGGTGGAAATACGGACGGATCATTGAAAAAGACGGGCACTTACACTACTGGATAGAATACAAGGGGAAGAAAGAAAGACGTCACGTAGATCAAATACTTACAACCCAACAAGACGACGGTATCCAGTACTCAAGAGGAGAGCCAAAACTGCTAGGATGGCCAACTTCTAATCACCAAGAAGTCAATGTACATAATAATGAAAATATTCTCAAGCCACAAGGACATTTGAGAGTTACAAATGAAGAAACTGAAAAGGTCATTCAACCACGATCTGAAGGAAACGGAGAAACTGATGATGCATTATGTAAAGGAAATGTTGACATTTTACCCGCACCAGTTTTGCCTGAATCAAAAGAATTGAGAAGATCAACGAGACAAAGGAAACTGGTAAAACGATACGGTTATGACTAATATATCTGAAAATCTACAGAGTGAATTAAGGAGGGAGGACTGTTATATCTCTGAATACTTAATATTTATTAGCATGTGTTCTTATAATCAGATGATTGTATTTATCTAATGTTTATGTTTGTGTTTTCAAGTTTTACTTTTGGGAATAAAAAACCATCTATTTTTACATATTTATTAATCATTTATTTGAATACGAGAAGGGAGTGGTCAAGGGGGGAGTGACCTTGACAGAACCGTCACGTTTGTTTATTGTGTTGTTGACGTAACTCCCGCGTCGCGATATGTTGTTGAAATCGGTCGCATTTCTATCATTCCAGCCTTTTTTATTTGTCATGCCTTGAGGAATAAAAGAACATTATTAACAACATTTTTTACTTGTTGGGACGATAAAGGTATTATAAGGGAGCCCAATAATTTCTTTGAAAATACCGGGCAAAATCGGGAAAACCCCGGGAATAGGAAAATTAGTTTTAGGTGGCCAACCTGTTTGCAATATTAATTATATAGCAAACTTTTTATTTTAGAGATTACAATTGCATAGTTTTTAGTCACGTCATAAAGTGCCGAACATTTTATGTATCATTTTTTTGTTCATCGGCAGAAAAACAATGTGCGTGAAACCAACTCGTTTTATACACCGCGGAAGTACGATTGTGACCGATCGCCCCCGAACCTTCCCGAAGCCCCCACTCCTACCCCTACTGCCAATGCGTCGTGACCACTCCACTTCAGTCAGAGTCAGAGAGTCAGCACAGTTCCACGTGTTTAACATAGCAGTTCTCCTTTTTTGTGATTCTTTTCATTGATTCTTAAGTTCTGTCATTGTTTGCTTAAGTTTTTTGTTAAGTACAAGTGTATATATTTACAAAAAAACATTAACTGTTGGTGGCTAGTTATCAATAACCTATCGAAATGAAAAGATTTCTTGTGCCAAGTGGGGAATCATCAGTGAAGGCAGGTACGAGTAGTGGCACCAGTGACAGTCAAGGTCAAATGGAGGATTCCCTGCGACACCCGCAAGTGCTACCACTCCTTCTTCAAGTGGACCAAGCGTAGCCAAATTACGCAAGTATGATGAGAGTTATTTATCATTAGGTTTTACAAAAACAACCATAAATGGCCAAGAACGGCCCCAGTGTGTAATCTGTTTAGCTGTCCTGGCCTCTGACAGCATGAAACCTAACAAACTTAAGAGACATCTTGACACTAAACATGGAAATATCGCAAGCAAACCTAGAGAGTTTTTTTAACGAAAACTTAATAGTGTTACATCCACAAAAAATGCCTTTTACAGCATTACAAGTGTACCTTCAAAGGCTTTGATGGCATCTTATCAGGTTTCTTATAGAATAGCTCAGAATAAAAAACCCCACACTATTGGAGAAGACCTTATATTACCAGCAGCAATTGATATAGTTACAACTATGTTCGGAGAATCCATGGGTCAACAGTTGAAGGCCATACCAATGTCAAATGATACAGTATCAAGACGTATAGCTGACATTTCGGAAGATCTTCAAACTCAATTGATGGAAAAGGTGAAATATTCCCATTTTGCCCTACAAGTTGATGAAGCTACCGATCTTCATCGAGATGCACATTTAATATGTTATATAAGATTCGTCGATAGTGAGGCAATGCGGGAAGAGTTGTTGTTTTGTGAGAAGTTTTCAGCTGATACCACTGGTGAATCCATTTTCCGAATGATTGATACATTTTTGAAAGAAAATGACTTGTCTTGGCTCAAATGTGCAGGAATTTGCACAGATGGAGCTCGGGCTATGTCAGGAAAGTACACTGGACTTCGAGGGTTGATCAAAAAGGTAGCTCCAGAAGCTAGGTGGACACACTGCATAATTCACAGAGAGGCTTTAGCAGCAAAAGGTATGACCCCAGAACATGATGCAGTTTTACATGTGGTCGTTAAAACAGTCAATTTCATCAAAGGACAGCCTTTGAAGTCTCGAGTTTTTAAGATACTCTGTGAAGATATGGGCTCAGAGCACACAGCTTTGCTGTTTCATACTGAAGCTCGCTGGCTATCGAGAGGAAAGGCTTTAACCAGAATATTTGAGCTGAGACATGAAGTCCTCGCACTTTTGCTTGATGAAAACCACCAAAACTCAAAGTTTTTCACTGACTCAGATTTTTTGCTGCAATTAGCATACATGGCAGATATCTTCGAGAAAATAAATGTACTGAACAAGTCTTTGCAGAAAAAAGATGCAAACCTTCTGCAGTGGACTGAAAAGGTGAAAATCTTCATAAAGAAACTAACTTTGTACGAGGGCGGTCTAAAAGGTGACAATTTGGAGCTATTTCCTAACCTTAAAATTATTATTGAAGAAATGGAACTCAAAACTATTCCAAAACTTGCAAACAAATGCTTTCTGAAACACTTGGAAATCCTCAAATCGCGTTTTTGAACAATATTTTGATGAGAACTTGGAAGGTTTGGCATGGATAAAAAAACCCTTTCAAACCATCAGTTGACGAGTGCTAGCTCAATATGATGGAAAAAGAACAGCTCATTGACCTCCAAGGCGACACTGGGCTTGAAATGAGGTTCAAAGAATCTTCTCTCACAAGCTTCTGGATTGGTGCACAACAGGAACACCGAATGTTGAGTGAAAAGGCTTTGAAAATACTCACTCCATTCGCCACCACTTATTCTTGTGAAACTGGGTTCTCTGCTCTAGCTGCCATGAAGAGTAAATATCGCTCAAGACTAGATGTGACCAAGGAACTTAAAGTAGCGTTATCAGAGCTGACACCACGTTTCACCAAAATATGTACAGGAAAAAAACAGGCACATCCTTCACACTAAAGCTCTATTTATATATGTTCTTCTTTTTTAGTCATAAATAACAATTATTTACTAAAGTAGCTGAAAACTATATATTATTTGTTCTTTGATTACGATTAAACCAATTGCCCCATAGAATGATCAAAACTTAATTAAATAAAAACTCAGTATAAAATCCAAAAGCGACCCACTTATAATACAATTGTACGATTACATGTAGGGGGTCTCTGCTTACAGCTGGATTATGCAGGGGGGGCTCGATGTAGAAAGTTTGAGAACCGCTGCCGTAATGTAATGATATAAGGTACACAAACAATTGATTAGCATACAATTTTAATTACGATTTTTATATTAATGCTCAACTAAAAAACAATAATACTATTACTTTTTAGGACTATCCAAATGGTTACATCATGTACCTACATATCTTTGTCACGTTACCTTCACAGAAGGTAAATTATGTTTTTATAAGTTGGTATCACAAATCAGCTGTTCAACAATACACTGCAATTAATTAAGGAATCCAAATTATTTGTTACCAATTCTGTACTAGTTTAATGAGTATAGTGCAATTTAATACAGTTAATTTACTACTCGTTTGTTAGTGAAGTGTATTTTAAAGTAACTTACTATCACAATTGCAATGCCTTTGTTATTTACAACTGAAGAATATGCCGACATGGTATTTGTCTTAGGCGTTTGTGACGGAAATGCAACCGCTGCTACTGCAGAATACCGAAGACGATTTCCTAATCGCAGAGTTCCAAACCCAAAAACGATCAGTGGATCATTTTGTACCCTAAGAGTAACAGGTAAACTTCCTAGTATTAATAATTATCGGGATCGCCCTGCCCAGAATAATGTAGATATGGAAGAGGCTATAATCATGACTACTGAACGCAGTCCTGGTGTCAGTACACGGCGTCTTTCCAGGCGATTCGCAGTGTCTCAGTCTGAAGTATGGAGAACTTTGCGCAAAAAATAGCATGTTCCCTTACCATAAACAACAAGTTCAAAGTATTAAACCAACAGATCCTCCTCTTCGATTGGAATTTTGCAACTGGTTAATTAGAAACCGTCAACATCATAGAACCATTTTATTCACTGATGAAGCTCAATTTACCCGAGATGGCGTCAACAACCTTCACAATGAACACACTTGGGCAGAGGGCAATCCACATAGTACAATCGTGCGCAACTTTCAACACAGATTTAGTGTAAATGTATGGTGTGGACTCATTCATGATCGATTAATAGGACCATTCATTCTCCGAGGACATCTAAATTCCCGCATGTACCTAGAATTCCTTACAGAACAACTACCACTATTATTAGAAGATGTTCCATTAGCAGCAAGGTGCAATATTATTTATCAACATGATGGTGCCCCTGCCCACTTTTCCCATAATGTAACAATGCACTTAAAAGAGCAGTTTCCCGGGCGATGGATTGGTCGCGGTGGACCACACACTTGGCCACCAAGATCACCAGATCTAACTCCATTAGATTTCTGTATATGGGGTTGCATGAAGAACCTGGTGTACCAGGAAAAAGTAAATACACGTGAAGAGTTAATAAATCGAATTGAAGATGCCGCCGCACAAATCAAAAACAATCGTGCAGCGTTACGGAGGATAAATCGATCACTCAGAAAGCGAGCTGCTAAGTGTATTGAAGTACAAGGACTGATTTTTGAACACCTGTTATGAAAGTGGTACGTAGTATTATAAGCTTTAGATGTAAAACAATAATTTATTTAAAACTTAATTTAAATTGCATTCTAATAAATCGTATGTGTACTCTATGTCATTAAAATGCGGTTTTCCTTTGCTTTGGAATTTCTTGCTTGGTAAAGTGTTTGTTGTAAAATTAAATTCTAGAAACTAATACTTCGCTGTTAAAAGGCGTGTGGCACTGTCATTTTATTCAGAATTAAATTTTCTGCAAGTTTCTTTGTAAAAACGTGGGTCTTCATTGCCTATTTAACAAAATAGTGTTTTCAAAATTATTTTATTTCTGTTTTTTGTAGTATAACAAAAAAACTAAATGAGATACAGCTATGAGATGAACTTTATTCAATTTCTCATCTAAAAATCCGTTAGAAAAAGTTGCATTCGCCTATAAATTTCTCTTCATAAACACGCAGCAAATCATCATTTGACCTCGTGCACAAAATTTTTTGTGAAATCTTCAATTGGCCATAACTCAGTAAGGAAGAATTTCCGGACCCATGTTTATATGAACTTTTTTCTTTATTTTTTATAGTAAAATCAACTCAGAAAGTGCCGGTAACACTAACCGAATCATCCTGTATATATATAAAACCAAAGTACAGCCTAATTATTTGAATAAGAGTTATTGTAGACATACTGATGAAAATGAAATAGGAACAACTATAGGTCTTCTTACATTTGCTGGTTCTTTTCGTGGTGGCAAGCAGAACCTGAAGGATCTATGGGAACATGTAGTTATTTTCAACTGCAATGTCTATGAACAGATTTTTATTTATATTACGTTGTCTGAGATTTGATGACATAAACGACCGTAATATTCGCAAAACATAAGACAAATTAGCCCCAGTAAGAGATTTGGTTAGCAAATTTATTGAAAATTGTCAGAAAGCTTATTCAATGTCAGAATATGGCACTATTGATGAGCAGTTAGCTGCTTTCAGGGGGAAATGCAATTTCAAACAGTATATCCCTAGCAAACCAGCACGTTATGGTTTGAAAATTCAAACTCTTTCTGATGCCAAAATATGGTACACTTTGAATATGGAGATTTATCCCGGCATGCAGCCCGATGGTCCTTATAAATTATCAAACTCCGGAAAAGATGTATTGAGGTTAGTACAACCAATCTCAGGTAGTGGTAGAAATATTACCACTGACAACTGGTAAAGATGTATTGAGGTTAGTACAACCAATCTCAGGTAGTGGTAGAAATATTAACACTGACAACTGGTACAGTAGTATCCCAATGGTAGAGGAGTTACTAAAGAAAAAACTTAGCTTCGTAGGCACACTTAGAAAAAATAAACTGCAAACTCCACATGAACTCACAAATGTTACTGTAAGACCTGAAAAAAGCACTATGTTTGGTTACAGAGACAACAAAGAAGAGGAAAAATGTGTTACTTATATCAAGTATGCATCCTGAGTCTAGTAGCATTGACAAATCGACTGGTGATGACTTCAAGCCTGAGGTCATAACATTTTACAACATGACAAAAGCCGGAGTAGACACTGTTGACAAATTGTGTGCAACATATAGCGTTGCACGTAAGTGTAATCGTTGGCCTTTAGTTATATTTTTCAGAATAATAGACATTGCTGGAATCAATTCTTTCGTGTTGTATGCTGCAAACCATGAAAACAGTACGATGAACCGTATGAGACATTCCTTCGGAATGTGGCTACCTCCTTACTACATCGCCAAATCACACGAAGGGCTGTTTCAAAGAATTTACCAAAGGAATTAAGAACTAAAGCTGCTAAAATAGCTAAGATGGAACCAGTCCAACATGCTGCTACAAATGTGCGAACATCAGGAAGATGTACAGTTTGTCCACAGAAAGCGGACAAGAAAACCAATTTTTTTTGCTCTGAATGTAGTAATTTTATGTGCTTGAATCACATGAAAAATGTTTGTAAACAATGTTTGAAACATAAGAACACTCAAAGTTCATCAAGATCATTGCTTTTGTAATTCTTAGAGAAAGAGAAAGAATTTCTTAGAAGAAGTAATTGCTTTTGTGAATTCTTAATTCAATTCTAATTAAGAAGTAAAGAAGATTAAATTGTAGTTTTATTTTTATCACTGATATTGTTTCTTTCATTACTTTTAATAAAATACAGTGTATATGTTTTTGTAAAAGGTGTTTTATGTTAATATTTATGTCCATTTTTTATTTTCTATTTTTTTCCATGATTAAATGAGTGATTTGAACAGTAATAACATTATTATTAACAAGAGAATAATGTTAATAATGTAAAAAAATATATGGGGTGCTGCCAACACCCCACATATGTACTAATGTAATTTTTATCCACATATGTGCGTAAGGGTTAAATATATTTGTTACAGCACAATAAAAGGGTGAATAATAACTTAGAAAATGAAATTCTTAAGTGCTGCGTTAATTTTGTCCAGGGGTGTAACTTTGACTAACTGTTATGAATTTCCCATAATTTTCTGAATAAAATGACATATAATATAATACAACATATTAAAAGTATTATTATTTTTTACTATGTTTTTCTTATAGCTTACACTACCAGCAAAAATCACCTGACACCAAAGTGGTGATGAAAATGACAATGTGCCTGGATCAATATACAGGCCTATTCAACCAACTGTTCCAAAATTAGTTCTAGTCTACTCTCTGAAAATGGAACTGATCCTGCATATGATCCAGTTTGTGTTAAAATTCCAGGTCCTACCAATTGCCCTCCTGGGAATAACCCTCCTCTCCTCTGTCCTATTTTAGCCTATGTTCACTCAAGTTAACAGGGCCGTGTTGCTAAATGTAATTAATAAATATGCTGAAAAAGTGATTATTAAGAAGACACAGACAAATTTTAGTCTTGCATCAAAACATTGGTATAATGTAACAGCTCCTGAAATGAAAAAGGCAATCGCTATAATTTTAAATATGGATTTGAAAAAGTACAGCCGTTTCGGATTACTGGTCGACCCTCGAATGTGATTATATGGCTTGGTTTTCAAACACAATGTTGTGTTTTACTTTTTTCTACAATGTTTCATGTAAACCCTAACGAAGCTATTCAGAAAGGATAATCAGGACAAGATCTTTGGGATAGTCAAGCCTTTCCTAGATGCTAGTCAAAGAACATTTGGAGGGCTTTCGTGATTCTTTATGCAGCTTGACCGAAGGGTCCAAAAAACGTCTTCGTGTAGAAGGATTTGGAAAACCATGAACCCATTAAGTCTTTTGAGCAGAGTTACCAATGGAATCATCATACATTTTCTTTGCAGAGTGAGTGTGAGAGCACATTTTTTTTCAGAGTGACTAAAAGGGCCTTTGAACATCTTCTTTGCAGAGTAATTGGGTAGGATTTCAAAAATATTCTGTGCATAGTGAGTCATAAAAGAGTATTCCATGCAGATAGAATGAAAACATCCAAAGTCTTCTGCCCGTCATCTTTTACTTGCAAGTTGAGTGGGAGGGTTATAAACTATACAGAGCCGGAGAGCAAGCCAACAAAGGTCTTCCGGTCAGGAAGGCCATATTGAGTTACACTTGAACAGGGAGAGTGTGAGGAGTTCAAAGATAATCTGCTGCATGAGAGAGGGTAGTTTAGTTACAGAACATTTGAAGGCCCTTCATAGGTCTTCTGTGTAAATTGACCGAAGCGGCCATAACACTTCTTCGTGCTGATGGAGTTGGAGAACCATGAACTAACCATTAAGACTTTTGTGCAGAGTTATCAGTGGGGTCACCATATATTTTCAGTGCATACTAAGTGTGAGGGCGATAAAATAGTTTTTTCCTTTTTTTCTTGTTGTTTTTCAGAATACCTAAAAGGGTCTTTGAACATCTTCTTTGGAGAGTAATTGAGTAGGATTTCAAAAATCTTCTTAGTCCATTGAAATGTTACATTTTTTAGGCCTCACCTTGCTTTTTTTAGAGGACGCAATTTTATTTTTTTGATGTGTAGGGGTGGTAAGTGTAAAGCTAAAATCAAGTTTGTGGGGTCACCACCCTTGTCCCACGGCCGCCATCTTGAAAATAGGGGTTGAAATGGTTTTTACGATTTATCTCTTAAACTATTTATCTGATAAAAAAAATTTGTTAACGTTTTTGTTGCTAATTAAATTCTCTATAACTTTGGTCCAGTAACTTTTTGTCGTAAAACTATAAATAAAAAAGTTATAAGTGAAAATGTTCAGAAATTCGAGAAAAGAATTTATATTTTTCGATATAACTTTTTTTTGTCATTTTACGAAAAAACGATATCAGACCATTTTTGTAGATCGTTTTTTAAGGAACAACTTTTATAAGCAACATTTTTTCATTTAGTCAATAGCTAAGGTTTTACAGCGCTCCGAAGTGAGTACTATTTTTCAGTACTCTTAACTATACATATTTTATACATGGGTACTAATAATGTGTCATCACTTATTTATTTATTTTTTTTATTTTGTTATTATAATTCTTTTAATTAGTAATTTTGCAATGTTATTAATAATTAATTATTGACTCTTTTCCACTCCATTACAGAATTTTACAATTATTGATTTTTAAAATAATTTTAAATGTGACGGCCGTTACCGAGAATGCTGTCCAGGTAGAAAATACCCAAGCGACCATTAGGGAACAAAAGAACAGCTGCTATTATTATTATCATTATTTCTAACCTCTCTTACTATACGAATAGCTGAGAATATTGTGTTGAAGTTATATCTTTTAGTTGTGCTACATATTTCTCTACGTGCGGATGTATTTTATTCTGTTTTTAATTGTGAAGACGATTTCGAATGATTTTAGACTCGATTTTAACTGCAGTGAAAACTATTCTTTTTTTATTAGCATTTAGACTTTTTAAGCGTGCTTTTTCTATTATTCCATCATGAGTGATTGTTTTATTTGTAAAAAACCTTTAGGTGAAAATAAAATAAGAACTGTGAAGGCAAAAGGTGTAAAAACTTTACTAGACCGAGCTGTAGCAAAAAATGATGAGGTTAATGAACAATTTTTACGAACTGTTTCGGAAGTTACTGTACATATTGCGTGTTATTGTTATTACGTGGACAATCGAACTGATAATGTTGTTCGTCGTCGCAGCAGCAGCTCCAGTAGTTTATCTTCAGTTTCAGAAGCTCCAGAGCCAGACTTTGATTTTGTGAACAATTGCTTCATCTGTGCCAAAGCGGTTCAGGATCCAAGTAATTCGCGTACAAACCGACAATCGCGGGTTTGTGTTGTAGGTAATGAGAGTACAAAAACAAGTATTATGGAGCTTATAAACAGACGTTCCGATGACGTTGCAATGGACATTGCTAATCGCATAGCTAATATTCCCAGCTTAGTGGACGTTGGAGCAAAGTATCATAACAACTGCAGCAAGCAATTGTATTCCAAAAAATGGTCGGTCACAAATAGGAAGGATGAACGAAAAAATAATATTGACGCAGCAATGGCGGATGTTTTTGCTTACTTGCATGTTAATAGTGAAGAGTGTCAATTCTTCATGACGGATTTAATGAAATCGATTACAGGAGAGTACATTCCCCAGAAGCGTACAATCATTGAACGATTGAAAGCAAAGTACAAAGATGAAATTGTATTTTTTAACGAATCCGGTCACGATTGTATAGTCTGTTTTAAAGGGTTCATTTATAAAACTATATCTAACAAACCGCCTTCTCATAAAAAAAATTATGTTCGTGAAGAGAGATTACAAATAGTTAAGAGATGCAGCTGCTATTATTTTGGAAGATATTCGGTCACAGCATTACAAGACAAAGGATTATCCACCTTCTGATAGTTTTCTGAAGGATGTTAATAATCTAATTCCCGAAACTTTATCAGTTTTATTGAAAGGAATTATTTTCCAATCAAAACGCAAGTCACTAAATGCAGCGGAAAGAAAGTGCGCATCAATTGCTCACTCTATCATTGCAGCAACTTGACCTGCTTCATTTATTTCTCCTCTGCTACTTGGAGTTGGATCTTTCTTGTATAAAAAGTATGGCTCCAGTAATCTTATTGATGTTCTTTCATCGTTAGGATTCTCCGCATCCTATAATGCCATTTCATTATTCGAAGATTCTTGTGCTTTTCGTCCGGCACGTAATATCTTACCTCATGCTTTTTTTCAGTTTGTTTTTGACAATGCTGATTTTAATTGCAATACAATTGATGGTAAAAATACTTTCCATGCGGGTGGTATTCAATGCGTTACACCTTACGACAGTATCGAAACTGATACCAGTTTACCGCGAGTATCCAAAAAAATACCAGCTTCAATTAAATCTACGCTTGGGTTAATTCCTCTTGCATCCTACTCAAAAGGAAAAACCGTCGGTCTGAGTAAAATAAAAGTTTCAGTAATTGAAAGGGCCACACAATCGACCAAACAAATTATTCCTACACCTTGTGATTTTATGTGGCTGTATGGTAAATGGTCATGTACTGTGAATATCAGCGGATGGAACGGATTTATGATCGAAGCAACTGCTGAAAAATCTTTTCAAAGAAGTAGAATTATATGTTTGCCATTTATAAACGCTCCACCAACAGATTACAACACACTTCTAACATCACTTTTGTTTTCTATTGAAAAATGTAAAGCTTCCAATCAAAATACATGCATTGTGACATTTGATCAACCGCTATATTGGAAGGCTCGAGACATTACAGCTGCTGCTGATCCTAATACCGATCTATCGAAGGTCGTAGTTCGATTAGGTGGGTTCCATTTGCTCATGTCGTTCATAGGTGCGATTGGATATATCATGTCTGGTAGTGGACTCGAAGATATCTTCAAATTAATTTATGCTGAGAACTGTGTACAGCACATAATGTCTGGACATGCGTATGGTAGGGCTGTACGTGCTCATTTGCTAGTGCATTTATCAGTAACAAAAATAGTTATGGATTCAATAGAATTTACAGAAGAAGAACGAGATTTTCTGGATGATAATAGTACTGATATTGATAGAACAAGAATTTTTGAAGCTATAGATAATCCCCTATTTCAACAATTAACTACCAAATTTGAGGAAGCTTTGAGTATGCTGGAAAGCAAAGGACCAACGGCAACATTATGGGTTCAATATTACAGATTGGTCACTCTTCTCAAACATTTTATAGAGGCAGAGCGCTCCGGAAATTGGTCTTTGCATCTGAAGACTATCAGAAACATGCTCCCGATTTTCCACTCAAGTGGGCATTTCTTGTATGCCAAGTCGAGTCATCTATACTTGCAAGATGTGCTGAATCTTGAGAAAATAATGACTCCTGAAGAATTTCACTCTTTCACAGCTTTAGGCTATTTTACTATTAGACGAACGGATAAATTTTGGAGTGGGATCATGTCTGATCAAACTATTGAGCAGACTCTTATGAGAATGTTCAAATCATCTGGCGGATTAACGCACGGCCGTGGTATTACTGAGAGTACGCTGGCATCGTGGACCCTTGGAATGATACGTCTACAAGATGTTTGTGAGCAAATAACAGAATACTGCAACCTTTCAATGGATACTTCAGAACAACATATTGATTACCGAGATTCACGCATACAACGTGACAATGAAGATCTTGAAAAAGTCGATAATTGGTTCGCAACTCATGACTTTATCCTAGATCGCTCGGAATTAATTTGCATTGCTAACGGTATAGTTGCTTCAGATAATATTAATTGTCAACGTGCCTTTGAGATAGGAGAAGATTTGATTACTAATATCACAGGATGATGTTATTAGTATTTTCAACGGCTATCATTTCAGCGTAAAAATAAGGTTCTTCCTTTCAGCGCTATGACAAGTACTATTGAAGTTGATAAATCTCGTGTCATCATTAATCCATTACTCTTATTTCAACGAATGTGCATTTCAAGAGAAACAGTCGGTGATGTCAAAGCATACTTATAGGGTATGAATTAGCACCTTTCCCATTGTCATTATTCGCGGAGGATGGCATGAGAAAAGGTACTAAGTCATCTTTGTTTAATGCCTTTACACCAGTGGAACGATCCTCTAACATCAGCGCCAGGAGTCATTTTGTCATTGACGGTGGTTTGCTTTTACATAAAGTAGTTTGGGATCGAAATTCATCGTTCAATGATATAACTACTAAATATGTCAAATATGTACAAGAACACTTCGGGCTCTCTGCAAGCATTGTGTTTGACGGTTACTCAGACGACCCTGATGTCGCAGGAACAAAGTCTTGGGAGCATTTGCGCCGCACGAAAAAACACCAGTTGACAGAAGTTAAATTTGACAAGAACACCATACCAACGTTATCACAAGAGAAATTTCTTGGTAATGAGAAGAACAAATCTAACTTTATTATACTTCTTAAAACTGTATTCTCAGAAATAGGTTTCACTGTTGACCAAGCAGAATCAGATGCAGACAGTCTTATCGTTCGCTCTGCTCTTGCTGCATCTCCATTATTCAATACCGTTACTATTGTAGCTGAAGATATTGATATACTGATATTGCTCACAGCACTTGGTAGAGAACAAACAAATGTACTTTTTTTTAAACCATCAAAAGGACGAACAGCAGAACAATTATATAGTGCGTCAGGTTTTATATACGGAGATGTCATTGCGGATAACTTGCTGTTTCTTCATGCTTTTTCGGGATGTGACACAACTTCAGCTCCTTACAATATCGGTAAAATGAAATTTGTGAAAACCCTGGAAAAACATATAGAGTTTGCAAGTGGAATGGCTTTGTTTCTCAACAAGAGAGTTGACCCTGCTTTACTCACTGTAATTGGTGAACGTTTTTTTATCTCTTTATACGGTGGTAATAAAGATGAAATTCTCTTGACAGCCTAAGATACAAAAAATTCGCCAAGGCAGTGACAAAAAGTACATTTAATTTATCTTCACTTCCTCCAACACAAGACACAGCTCGCTTTCATACTTTCCGAGTCTACCATCAGGTCCAGTCGTGGCTTGGTAATAATAATGATCCTGAAGACTGGGTCTGGAAAAAATGTGGAAAATTAATGATGCCAGTGCAGAGCTCTAAACCTCCAGCACCCCCTGAGCTTCTTAAATTAATCTTTTGTAAATGCAAAGGAAACTGTGGAGCGATGTGTGGATGTCGAAAAGCAGGGCTAAAATGTTCCGCAGTGTGCTTCCATTGTTCTGGAGAGACTTGCAGTAACATAATGGAACTCTCAGAATTAACAAATGAAAATGACTTTGATGATGAACTGCCGACATTGACACCTCTTCCTTCTCCAGTTCTCCCACTGATATTTGATTCAGAAAACCGATCAGATGCTGAGCTGCAGCCTGGTCCATCGAAAAGACCGAGGACGGAGTAGTTCAAATTTATAATTATTTTCTAACTGGACAGCATTCTCGGTAACGGCCGTCACATTTAAAATTATTTTAAAAATCAATAATTGTAAAATTCTGTAATGGAGTGTAAAAGAGTCAATAATTAATTATAAATAACATTGCAAAATTACTAATTAAAAGAATTATAATAAAAAAATTAAAAAAATAAAAAAATAACTGATGACACATTATTAGTACCCACGTATAAAATATGTATAGTTAAGAGTACTGAAAAATAGTACTCACTTCGGAGGGCTGTAAAACCTTAGCTATTGACTAAATGAAAAAATGTTGCTTATAAAAGTTGTTCCTTAAAAAACGATCTACAAAAATGGTCTGATATCGTTTTTTCGTAAAATGATAAAAAAAAGTTATATCGAAAAATATAAATTTTTTTCTCGAATTTCTGAACATTTTCACTTATAACTTTTTTATTTATAGTTTTACGACAAAAGGTTACTGGACCAAAGTTATAGAGAATTTAATTAGCAACAAAAAACGTTGACAAATTTTAATTTTAAGTCTTATCAGATAAATAGTTTAAGAGATATATCATAAAAACCGTTTCAACCCCTATTTTCAAGATGGTGGCCGTGGGACAAGGGTGGCGACCCCACAAACTTGATTTTAGCTTTACACTTACCACCCCTACACATGAAAAAAATAAAATTGCATCCTCTAAGAAACGCAACCCCAAATGTAACTTTTCAATGGACTATCTGTGCATAGTGAGAAAGAGACATAAAAGAGTATTCTGAGTAGATAGAAAGAGCGCATCCAGTCTTTTATCCATCGTCTTTTCCTTGCAAATTCAGGCTATAAACAGTAGTCTATGTAGAACCGGAGAGCAAACCAACAAACGTCATCTGTTCAAGAGGGCCATTTTGAGTCATGTGAACAGGGAGAGTGCGAAGAGATTAAAGCTAATCTCTACTGAGTGAGAGAGGAAAGAAAAAAAGGGTGATTTTGGAACAGAACATTTGAAGGGCCTTCAAGAGTCTTTTGTGTAGATTGACCAAACAGGCTATAAAAACAACATCTTCATGCAGATGGGAGTTGCAGAACCATGAACTGTTCTAAGTCTTTGTGAGGGCAATTAAGTTTTTTATTGTTGTTGTTTTAGTTCAGAGTAACTAGAAGGGCCTTTGATCATTTTCTTTGCAGAGCAATTTGGTAGCATTTCAAAAATATTCTGTGCATAGCAAAATAGAGCATTAAAAGAATATTCCGTGCAAATAGAATTAGAGGATAAAAATGAGTCAATGGGCCATCGACAGTCTTCTGAAGTGAAGGGCATCAAAAGTCGTCTTTGCATAGTGAGAGAGAAAAACTTTGCAAGGTAAGTACAGCCATCAAGAGTCTTATGGGGGATGTATGTGTATGATATTAAACTTTCAATAGTCTTCTAAATGGGGTTCATGGAAGATGCACATAGAGTAGAAAGTTTGATGGACATCAGACATTTTCTCTGCAGAGTGATGGAAACATCCATCGAACATCCTGCAGAATGGGTCAATCTTCCTGCATGGACAGTCTTCTAAATACACTGAACAACAAAGGTTTTGTTTCGGGGTTGAAATTAGCTGATTTTAATGTATTTCCACGTGTTAAAACCGAAAATGACCATAAAAATTATATATTAGCTCTTGTTTTCAAGATATAGTATCATTATATTATATATATATGAAGTTTTCAACAAATGAAATATTTCATCACCAACAGTTGGTACACATGTTTGTTTACATAATTTCTCTCTCTTCAGCTGTTCATAAGTAATAAACATAACCTATGTGATTTTGTCAGTTGTACGCGCGTTGTTGCTATTGAAATTATTGTGTGAAGTTGATTTTAAAATTAATTTAAGTGCTGATCTGAAATGCCTCGAAAGTGTGTAAATTCTGTCGATAGCTTCTGCTATATATGTGGTGAAATAACATTTTTGGCTCAGAAACGTAAAATGACACCTATCGTTAAGACTGCCTATGAACATTATTTTGGTGTGAAAGTTGGGGACCAAGATAAATCATGGGCTCCTCATATATGTTGCAATTCTTGTTCCGTCATATTGAGAGAGTGGCTGAAAAATAAAAACCGGGCAATGGCTTTTGCAGTACCTATGGTTTGGCGTGAGCCTACCAATCATATAGACGACTGTTATTTCTGCTTAACTCCTGCCATTAAGCAAGGTTTATCTATGAAGAAAAGAGGAACGGTTAAATACCCTAATCTCCCATCTGCTCTTCGGCCTGTACCACACTCAGACACTTTGCCAGTCCCTTCTCCACCCCAAAACTATGAAATTTCAGAGGAAGGTGATGAAGACTGTTTAGAAGGAGCAACCCATCCTTCTACATCTTATGACCCTGATTTTGAGGTCAGAGATAGGTCTAGTGACCCGCACAGAATTGGTCAAGCAGAGTTGAGTGACCTTATAAGAGATCTTGGCTTGTCTAAGGAAAAGGCTGAGCTTTTAGGGTCAAGACTACAACAGTGGAATCTTCTAAAACATGATGTGAGAATATCTCAGTACAGACAGCGTCAAAAAGATTTGCTTCCTTTTTTTTGAGAAAAAAGAAAACCTCGTAGTTTGTTCTGATGTTAATGGTTTGATGGACTGCTTGAATTTGGATCACACTCCATCTGAATGGAGACTGTTTATAGACTCTTCAAAACTAAGCTTAAAAGCTGTACTTCTGCATAATGGAAATCAGCTACCTTCTATTCCTATAGGTCATGCAGTTCACATGAAGGAAACTTATATAAATATGAAAACACTTCTCCAATCAATCAAATATGAACAACACAAGTGGCAAATCTGTGGTGATCTGAAAGTCATTGCTATACTCCTAGGAATGCAATTAGGGTTTACCAAGTACTGTTGTTTTTTGTGTATGTGGGATAGTCGGGATAGAAAATCTCACTATAAAAAAGTGAACTGGCCTACACGAGACCTAAACCCTAATGAGAAAAATGTAGTTGCCGAGCTTCTTGTAGATCCTAAGGATGTTCTCCTTCCTCCATTACATATTAAGTTGGGACTAATGAAGAACTTTGTCAAGGCCATGGACCAGGAAGGACAAGCTTTTAAGTACTTGAGAGCAAAGTTTCACAGGTTAAGTGATGCTAAAGTCAAGGAAGGCATCTTTATTGGGCCTCAAATCCGTGAAATCGTAAATGATCCTGCTTTTGACATGATTTTAACAGGAAATGAAAAAAGAGCCTGGGAAGCCTTTAAGGGAGTTTTACATGGGTTTTTAGGTAACAAAAGAGATGATAACTTCACAGCATTAGTTAAAGAGCTTCTTCAAGCTTACCACCAACTTGGATGCAACATGTCATTAAAAATTCATTTTCTTCACTCTCATCTTAATTTCTTCCCACAAAACTGTGGAGCTGTGAGTGACGAACATGGAGAAAGATTCCTGCAAGACATTGCCTTAATGGAACAGAGATATCAGGGCCATTGGAATGAAGCAATGCTTGCAGACTACTGCTGGTCTATGTGTAGGGATGCTCCAGAAGTGTGTTATAAAAGACAAGCTAAACGACAGCGATCTTACAATGAATCGGATTGACTTAATTGAAATTTGGTGGTAAAAACTTCTTTTATTTGTCAAAACACTAAGAATAATGTTTTTTTTATCAATTTTGTACTTACAATATTCTAAAAGAAACATAACAATATTGTTTCATGTACTTTCACTTTTCACGTATAGTATAACTACTCTTTAAGATTAAGTACTGTGTATCTCAAAAACCAGAGCAAACAAAAATGTTTCATTGTTATTTTCGTTTTTATCACCCCAAAATTAGTAGAAATTGACTAATTTAGTGTAGGAAACATTGAAAAAATATTTTTTTGTTGTGCAGTGATATAGTTAGCCATATAGTAATTTGAGAATATAGCGAGAAGGGTATCAAAAGTCGTCTTTGCATAATGAGAGACAAAACCTTTGCAAGGTATGTACAGCCATCAAGAGTCTTCTGTGGGCAATGTATGTGTATAATTTTGAACTTTCAATAGTCTTCTAAATGGAGTTAGTGGAAGAGGCACATAGAATAAAGAGTTAGATGGACAACAGACATTTTCTCTGCAGAGTGATGGAAACATCCATTGACCATAGTGCAGTATAAGTCAATGGGCCATCGACAGTCTTCTGAAGTGAAGGGCATCAAAAATCGTCCTTGCATGGTGAGAGAAAGAACCTTTGCAAGGTATGTACAGCCATAAAGAGTCTTCTGTGGGGAATGTAAGTGTATGATTTTCAACTTTCAATAGTCTTCTAAATGGAGTTAGTGGAGGAGGCACATAAAGTACAGAGTTTGATGGACATCAGACATTATCTCTGTGGAGTGATGGAAACTTCCATCGAACATCGTGCAGAATGAGTCAATTGGCCATCGACAGTCTTCTAAGAGTTAGCCATATAGTCATTTGAGAATAAAGTTTTCTTTGCCTAACGAGAGAGAAAACCTTTGCAAGTTATGTACAGCCATCAAGAGTCTTATGGGGGATGCATGTGTATGATTTTGAACTTTCAAAAGTCTTCTAAATGGGGTTAGTGGAAGATGCAGATAGAGTAGAAAGTTTGATGGACATCAGACATTTTCTCTGCAGAGTGATGGAAACATCCATCGAACATCGTGCAGAATGAGTCAATGGGCGTTTGACAGTCTTCTGAACAGATTAGTCATAAAGTAATTTAAGAATATAGCGTGAAGGACATCAAAAGTCGTCTTTGCATAGTGAGACAGAAAAACTTTGCAAGTTATGTACAGCCATCAAGAGTCTTATGGGGGTGTATGTGTATGATTTTGAACTCAATAGTCTTCTAAATGGGGTTAGTGGAAGATGCACATAGAGTAGAAAGTTTGATGGACATCAGACATTTTCTCTGCAGAGTGATGGAAACATCCATCGAACATCGTGCAGAATGAGTCAATGAGCCATGGACAGTCTTCTAAATATAGTTAGGCATATAGTCTTTTGACAATATAGCGAGAAGGGTATCAAAAGTCGTCTTTGCATAGTGAGAGAGAAAACCTTTGCAAGTTATGTACAGCCATCAAGAGTCTTATGGGGGATGCATGTGTATGATTTGAACTTTCAAAAGTCTTCTAAATGGGGTTAGTGGAAGATGCACATAGAGTAGAAAGTTTGATGGACATCAGACATTTTCTCTGCAGAGTGATGGAAACATCCATCGAACATCGTGCAGAATGAGTCAATGGGCGTTTGACAATCTTCTGAACAGATTAGTCATAAAGTCATTTGACAATATAGCGTGCAGGACATCAAAAGTTGTCTTTGCATAGTGATAGAGAAAAACTTTGCAAGTTATATACAGCCATCAAGACTCTTATGGAGGATGCATGTGTATGATTTGTAAATTTCAATAGTCTTCTAAATGGGGTTAGTGGAAGATGCACATAGAGTAGTGATGGACATCAGACATTTTCTCTGCAGAGTGATGGAAACATCCATCGAACATATTACTCATAAAGTCATTTGAGAATATAGCGTGAAGGACATCAAAAGACGTCTTTGCATTGTGAGAGAGAAAAACTTTGCAAGTTATGTACAGCCAACAAGAGTCTTATGGGGGCTGTATGTGTATGATTTTGAACTTCAATAGTCTTCTAAATGGGGTTAGTGGAAGATGCACATAGAGTAAAAAGTTTGAATGATGAACATCAGACATTTTCTCTGCAGAGTGATGGAAACGTCAATTCAACATAGTGCAGAATGAGTCAATAGGCCATGGACAGTCTTCTAAATATAGTTAGCCATATAGTCATTTGAGAATATAGCGAGAAGGGTATCAAAAGTCGTCTTTGCATAGTGAGAGAGAAAACCTTTGCAAGGTATGTACAGCCATCAAGAGTCTTCTGTGGGGGATGTATGTGTATAATTTTGAACTTTCAATAGTCTTCTAAATGGGGTTAGTGGAAGATGCACATAGAGTAGAAAGTTTGATGGACATCAGACATTTTCTCTGCAGAGTGATGGAAACATCCATCGAACATCGTGCAGAATGGGTCAATGGGCCATGGACAGTCTTCTAAATATAGTTAGCCATATAGTCATTTGAGAATGTAGCGAGAAGGGTATCAAAAGTCGTCTTTGCATAGTGAGAGACAAAACCTTTGCAAGGTATGTAAAGCCATCAAGAGTCTTCTGTGGGCAATGTATGGGTATAATTTTGAACTTTCAATAGTCTTCTAAATGGAGTTAGTGGAAGAGGCACATAGAATAGAGAGTTAGATGGACATCAGACATTTTCTCTGTAGAGTAATGGAAACAATCATCGAACATCGTGCAGAATGAGTCAATTGGCCATCGACAGTCTTCTAAGAGTTAGCCATATAATCATTTGAGAATAAAGTTTTCTTTGCATAACGAGAGATAAACTTTGTAAGTTATATACAGCCATCAAGAGTCTTATGGGGGATGCATGTGTATGATTTTGAACTTTCAAGTCTTCTAAAAAGGGTTAGTAAAAGATGCACATAGCGTAGAAAGTTTGACGGACATCAGACATTTTCTCTGCAGAGTGATGGAAACATCCATCGAACATCGTGCAGAATGAGTCAATGGGCGTTTGAAAGTCTTCTGAACAGATTAGTCATAAAGTCATTTGAGAATATAGCGTGAAGGACATCAAAAGTCGTATTTGCATAGTGAGACAGAAAAACTTTTCAAGTTATGTACAGCCATCTCATGGGGGATGCATGTGTATGATTTTGAACTTTCAATAGTCTTCTAAATGGGGTTAGTGGAAGATGCACATAGAGTAGAAAGTTTGATGGACATCAGACATTTTCTCTGCAGAGTGATGGAAACATCCATCGAACATCGTGCAGAATGAGTCAATGGGCGTTTGACAGTCTTCTGAACAGATTAGTCATAAAATCATTTGAGAATATAGCGTGAAGGACATCAAAAGTCGTCTTTGCATAGTGAGAGAGAAAAACTTTGCAAGTTATGTACAGCCCTCAAGAGTCTTATGGGGGGTGTGTGAGTATGATTTGGAACTTCAATAGTCTTCTAAATGGGGTTAGTGGAAGATGCACATAGAGTATAAAGTTTGATGGACATCAGACATTTTCTGTGCAGAGTGATGGAAACATCCATCGAACATAGTGCAGAATGAGTCAATGGGCCATCGACAGTCTTCTGAAGTGAAGGGCATCAAAAGTCGTCTTTGCATAGTGAGAGAGAAAAACTTTGCAAGTTATGTACAGCTATCTTATAGGGGATGCATGTGTATGATTTTGAACTTTCAATAGTCTTCTAAATGGGGTTAGAGGAAGATGCACATAGAGTAGAAGGTTTGATGGACATCAGACATTTTCTCTGCAGAGTGATGGAAACGTCAATTGAACATAGTGCAGATTGAGTCAATGGGCCATGGACAGTCTTCTAAATATAGTTAGCCATATAGTCATTTGAGAATATAGCGAGAAAGGCATCAAAAGTTTTCTTTGCATAATGAGAGAGAAAACCTTTGCAAGTTATGTACAGCCATCAAGAGTCTTCTGTGGGGGATGTATGTGTATGATTTTTTACTTTCGATAGTCTACTAAATGGGGTTAGTGAACGATGCACATAGAGTAGAAAGTTTGATAGACATAAGACATTTTCTCTGCAGTGCTGGAAACATCCATCGAACATCGTGCAAAATGAGTCAATGGGCCATCGACAGTCTTCTGAAGTGAAGGGCATCATAAATCGTCCTTGCATAGTGAGAGGGGAAAACTTTGCAAGTTATGTACAGCCATCAAGAGTCTTATGGGGATGTATGTGTATGATTTTGAACTTCATTAGTGTTCTAAATGGGGTTAGTGGAAGATGCACAAAGAGTAGAAAGTTTGATGGACATCAGATATTATCTCTGCAGAGTGATGGAAACGTCAATTGAACATAGTGCAGAATGAGTCAATGGGCCATCGACAGTCTTCTGAAGTGAAGGGCATCAAAAGTCGTCTTTGCATAGTGAGAGAAAAACTTTGCAAGGTAAGTACAGCCATCAAGAGTCTTATGGGGGATGTATGTGTATGATATTAAACTTTCAATAGTCTTCTAAATGGGGTTAGTGGAAGATGCACATAGAGTAGAATGTTTAATGGACATCAGACATTTTCTCTGCAGAGTGATGGAAACATCCATCGAACATCGTGCAGAATGAGTCAATGGGCGTTTGGCAGTCTTCTGAACAGATTAGGCATAAAGTCATTTGAGAATATAGCGTGAAGGACATCAAATGTTGTCTTTGCATAGTGAGAGAGAAAAACTTTGCAAGTTATGTACAGCCATCAAGAGTCTTTTGGGGGATGCATGTGTATGATTTTGAACTTTCAATAGTCTTCTAAATGGAGTTAGTGGAAGAGGCACATAGAGTAGAGAGTTAGATGTACATAAGACATTTTCTCTGCAGAGTGATGGAAACATCCATTGACCATAGTGCAGAATAAGTCAATGGGACATCGACAGTCTTTTAAATAGAGTTAGCCATATAGTCATTTGAGAATAAAGCGTGAAGGGCATCAAAAGTTTTCTTTGCATAATGAGAGAGAAAACCTTTGCAAGTTATGTACAGCCATCAATAGTCTTCTGGGGGGGATGTATGTATATGATTTTTAACTTTCTATAGTCTTCTAAATGGGGTTAGTGAAAGATGCACATAGATTAGAAAGTTTGATAGACATAAGACATTTTCTCTGCAGTGCTGGAAACATCCATCGAACATCGTGCAAAATGAGTCAATGGGCCATCGACAGTCTTCTGAAGTGAAGGGCATCAAAAGTCTTCTTTGCATAGTGGGAGAGAAAACCTTTGCAAGGTATGTACAGCCATCAAGAGTCTTCTGTGGGGGATGTATGTGTAAGATTTTGACTTTCAATAGTCTTCTAAATGGAGTTAGTGGAAGAGGCACATAGAGTAGAGAGTTAGATAGATATCAGACATTTTCTCTGCAGGGTGGTGGTAACGTCCATTGACCATAGTGCAGAATAAGTCAATGGGCCATCGACAGTCTTCTGAAGTGAAGGGCATCAAAATTTGTCCTTTCATAGTGAGAGAGAAAACCTTTGCAAGTTATGTACAGCCATCAAGAGTCTTATGGGGGATGCATGTGTATGATTTTTAACTTTCAATAGTCCTCTAAATAGGGTTAGTCGAAGATGCACATAGAGTAGAAAGTGTGATGGACATCAGACATTTTCTCTGCAGAGTGATGGAAACATCCATCAAACATCGTGCAGAATGAGTCAATGGGCGTTTGGCAGTCTTCTGAACAGATTAGGCATAAAGTCATTTGAGAATATAGCGTGAAGGACATCAAATGTTGTCTTTGCATAGTGAGAGAGAAAAACTTTGCAAGTTATGTACAGCCATCAAGAGTCTTTTGGGGGATGCATGTGTATGATTTTGAACTTTCAATAGTCCTCTAAATGGGGTTAGTGGAAGATGCACATAGAGTAGAAAGTGTGATGGACATCAGACATTTTCTCTGCAGAGTGATGGAAACATCCATCGAACATCGTGCAGAATGAGTCAATGGGCGTTTGACAGTCTTCTGAACAGATTAGTCATAAAATCATTTGAGAATATAGCGTGAAGGACATCAAAAGTCGTCTTTGCATAGTGAGAGAGAAAAACTTTGCAAGTTATGTACAGCCCTCAAGAGTCTTATGGGGGGTGTATGAGTATGATTTTGAACTTCAATAGTCTTCTAAATGGGGTTAGTGGAAGATGCACATAGAGTATAAAGTTTGATGGACATCAGACATTTTCTCTGCAGAGTGATGGAAACGTCAATTGAACATAGTGCAGAATGAGTCAATGGGCCATCGACAGTCTTCTGAAGTGAAGGGCATCAAAAGTCGTCTTTGCATAGTGAGAGAGAAAACTTTGCAAGTTATGTACAGCTATCTTATAGGGGATGCATGTGTATGATTTTGAACTTTCAATAGTCTTCTAAATGGGGTTAGTGGAAGATGCACATAGAGTAGAAGGTTTGATGGACATCAGACATTTTCTCTGCAGAGTGATGAAATCAATTGAACATAGTGCAGATTGAGTCAATGGGCCATGGACAGTCTTCTAAATATAGTTAGCCATATAGTCATTTGAGAATATAGCGAGAAAGGCATCAAAAGTTTTCTTTGCATAATGAGAGAGAAAACCTTTGCAAGTTATGTACAGCCATCAAGAGTCTTCTGTGGGGGATGTATGTGTATGATTTTTTACTTTCGATAGTCTACTAAATGGGGTTAGTGAAAGATGCACATAGAGTAGAAAGTTTGATAGACATAAGACATTTTCTCTGCAGTGCTGGAAACATCCATCGAACATCGTGCAAAATGAGTCAATGGGCCATCGACAGTTTTCTGAAGTGAAGGGCATCATAAATCGTCCTTGCATAGTGAGAGGGGAAAACTTTGCAAGTTATGTACAGCCATCAAGAGTCTTATGGGGATGTATGTGTACGATTTTGAACTTTCAATGGTCTTCTAAAGAGGGTTAGTGGAAGATGCACATAGAGTAGAAAGTTTGATGGACATCAGACATTTTCTCTGCAGAGTGATGGAAACATCCATCGAACATCGTCTTTTAATGAGCCCAATGGGGTGTAAAGGGTCTTCTGAACAGATTAATTTTCATAAAGTATTTGAAAATTTATGGGCGAAAAGGGACAAAAAATTTTTCCCCTTTGCTTTTGTGAGAAAAAAAAAATTTTTGCAAGTTTTAAGCCATCAAGAGTCTTAGGGGGGGTTGAAATTTTTAAATGTTTTTGAACTTCAATGCTTCAAAAAGGGGGTTAGGGGAAAGGTGCACAAAGAGTAGAAAGTTTGTTGGACATAAAGTTTATTACCTGCGGGGTTTTGATTGGGGAAACGACAATTGAACATAGTGCAAAATAGTAAATGGGCCATCGCGGTTTTTCGAATTTAAGGGCATAAAAAAGTCCCCCCTTTGCATATTTGAGAAAAAAAACTTTGCAAGGTAAGTACAGCCACAAGAGTTTTAAATTGGGCGATGTATGTGAAAGATATTAAATTTTCAATAGTTTTTCTAAATTTTGTTAGGGAAAAAATAAACATAGAGTAGAATGTTTAAAATGGACATCAGACTTTTTTCTCTGCAGAGTGATGGAAACACCATCGAACATCGAACAGAATGGGGTCAAGGGGCGTTTAAACAGTTTTTTTGAAAAATTTTTTGTCATAAGTCTTTTGAGAAAAAAACGTAAAAGGGCACCCAAATTTTTCTTTGCAAATGAAAAGAAAAAACCCTTTTAAAGTTATGTACACCCATCAAGGTTTTTCGGGGGGGGATGTATTTTGTATGTTTTTTTAAATTTTTCTAAAATCTTTAAAGGGGGTTTGAAAAAAGAGGGCCCCAAAAGTTGGGAAAGTTTGAAAGACATAAGACATTTTCCCCTGCATTTGTTTGGAAAAATCCATCGAACATCTTTTAAAAAATGAGTCAATGGGCCATCGACAGCCCTTCTGAATGGAAGGGAAAATAAAAAGGTCTTCTTTGCATAGGGGGAGAAAACCTTTGCAAGGTATGTAAAGCCATCAAAGTCTTCTGTGGGGGAGGGTTGTGTATGATTTTAAAAATTTTCAGTAGTCTTCAAAAGGGGGTTAGGGAAAGGCACTAGGGGTAGAAGTTAATAGATATCAACATTTTCTCGGAAAGGGTGGGGAAACTCCTTTGCCCAAAAAGTGCAAAAATTAATCAAGGGGGAAATTCGAAAAAAGTCTTCTGAAGTGAAGGGCATCAAAATTTGCCCTTCATAGTGAGAAGAAAACCTTTGCAATTTTATTACACCATCCAAGATTTCTTAGGGGGTTTCCCAGGGTGTATTTTTTTTAACTTTCCCAATAGCCCCTCTAAATGGGGTTAGTCGAAGATGACTTTTAGAGTAGAAAGTGTGAGGGACATCAGACTTTTTTCTCTGCAGAGTGAGGGAAAATCCATAAAAACATCGTGCAGAATGATTTAAATTTGGGCTTTTTGGCATTTCTTCTGAACAGTTTTTGGCATAAATTCTTTTGGAAAATTTATAGCTGAAGGACATAAAAATTTTGTCTTTTGCTTAGTGAGAGAGAAAAACTTTGAAAGTTATTAAAAGCCATCAAGGGAGTTTTTTGGGGGGAAGCTTGTGTATGATTTTGAATTTTCAATAGCCCCTCTAAATGGGGTTAGGGGAAGTTGCAAAAAAGAAAAAAAGGTAAAGGGAAAACAGAATTTTCTATGCGGGAGTGAGGGAAAATAAAAATCAAACATGTGCAAATGAGTCAAGGGGCGTTTGGCAGTTTTAAACAGTTTTAAGTCATAAAGTCATTTGAAAATTATAGGGGTAAAGGACATCAATTCTTTTTTTTCCATTGTGAAAAAAAAAAATTTTGCAAGTTTTTAAAAGCCATAAAAGATTTTATGGGGGTGTATGGGGTATGTTTTTAAATTAAAAAAGTGTTCAAAAAAGGGGTTAGTGGAAGATGCACAAAGAGTAGAAAGTTTGATGGAAAAATCAAAATTATTTCTCTGCAGAGTGAGGGAAAAGGGAAAATTTGAACAAAAGTAAAAATGAGCCCAAGGGGCCCTTCGACATTCTTCTAAAAGGGGAAGGGCATCAAAAGCTTCTTTCATAGTGGGGAGAAAAATTTTCCCAAGGGTAAGTACAGCCATCAAGAGTATTATGGGGGATGTATGGGGTTTTGATTTTAAAACTTTTAAATAGTTTTCCCAAAAAGGGGTTTTAGGGGAAAAGGGCACAAGAGAAAGGGGTTTGATGGACATCAGACTTTTTTTCTTCCCAGGGGTTGAGGGAAAAACATCCACCCAAACATCTTTTTTGCAGAAAGTCAAGGGGCCCATCGAAAATTCTTCTAAATATATTTAAGCCAAAATAGTCATTTGGGGAAGATGAAGTAAAAGGACATAAAAACCGCCGCCCTTGCTTAGTGGGAAAGAAAACCTCTGAATTTTAATGTACAGCCATAAAGAGTTTTTTTGGGGGGGATGAAATGTAATGATTTTGAACTTTTTTTGGGAATGATTAGGGGGTTATCGACAGTCTTCAAAAATAGAGTTAGCTTTTAGTCATTTGAGAATTTTAGCTTTGAAGGGCATTAAAAGTCACCCTTTGCTTTGTAAAAAAGAAAACCTTTCCCAGAGAGAAAAAAAAACGAGTCCAATATACAAGGGGATCCCCCAACGTCTTTTTAAACAAAAAAGGGGGGGTCACGCAACTTTTTTTTTAAAAATTTGTGGTTTTTGTTGGTTTCCCTTTCTTAAGGCATTTAAGCCCTTCTGTGAAAGGACAGAGTGTAAGAGCATAACGTTTTCTTTTGCAGAGTGAGTTTTGGTGGGCATCAAATGTTCTCTTTAAAAAAGTTTGCAGGCCCCTTAAGACTCTTCAGGGCGTGAGTAGTTTTTTATTAAGAGTCTGTTGTGCCCGAGTAGAATGAAGGGCCATCCTTCCCTTTTTGCTAAGAAAAAGTAAAGATGGGGCCCCAGAACCCGAGCATGCCGTTAAACCAACAGTCAAATTTTTTTAGAAAGGGGTCATGGTTTTTAACTTAGTAGTGATGAAGGAGATGGGAATACCCCCAAAAGGTTTGATGAAACAAGGTATCTTTATTTGACCTATAAACAAGTAACTCTAATTAAAAAATTCCCTTTTTTTGAAAAAAAAAAAAAAACAATTGGTTTTTAAATTTCTTTATTTTTTTAACAAACAAATTTTTTATAAAAAATTTTGCTAATTTTTTAAAATTTTAAAACCCCCGTGAATGAAAATTTTCAAATTTTTTTAAAAAATTACAAAAAATTAGCTTTTAAGGTTTTGTGTCAAAAAAATTTAAATTTTTTTTCCCAGAACTCTTAAAATTTGGGAAGGGGAAATTTAATTGAGACAGCAAAGATGACTTTTGGGTAAAACGTTTTAAAAAACTCTTTCCCCTCCCGTGTAAGCAACCCCATAGTTATAATGAGCCTTCCCTAAAATTTTTGGAAAATGAATGCACCCCAAAAATATAAATTTGACTTTTTCTGAAAAAAATTTTTATTTGACCCCTGAAAAAAAATTTTGTTTAATAACCTAAACTAGCATTTTTCTTAAAAAAAAATTCTAAAATTTTTGTTAAAAACTGGTTTCCGGCCTCAGAATTTGCCTGTCAGTCCCTTTCCCACAATGAAATTTTACAAAAATTAGTTTTAAAGCGTTTAAAATAGTGTAAACCACACCAAAATTTGTCCAAAGACAGCTATTTTTATGTTAAGCCCCCCTTTTTCACTTCTTTCCCCGCAAAGTTGCAGATGTTTTTTACCTTGAAAATATTAATGATTTGTCCCAAACATCTGTTGCCCGTAAACAAACATCAAAAAATTTTTTTTTTAAAACCCAAAAGAAAAGTGTTTTTTATTTTGTATATTTTGTGGAAAAAAATTTATGTTTTTGTTCGTTATTGTTTTTTAAATATTTACTTTTATATTTTTTTATTAATATTTTTAAAGTTTTGTAATAATTAGTTTATTTATAACAATTTTTTTTATTTTTTTTCAGTATTGTAATTTGTTAAAGGGTCAACATAAAACTGTTTAACCATCGCTAGAACGCAACAAAATTATTAATGGGACGCCCCTTAAAGTGTTTCCATATTTATTTTAATTTTTTGAAACGGGACATAAGAAATTTTTATTTAAAATTTTAAAACAGAGTAATAAAAAAATGCATTTCTTAAAGTGAGCGACCGAGTGGCCTTGAATCCACCCCTCCTTTTTAAATTTTTGTGGATTGTTTTCTCCGTTTAAGCTTTTTTTCATGTCAAAATTAAATTTCCTGTCCCCTTTGGTTTTTTTTTTCAGTTCCACAACAACCCTTCCCCTTTCCCGCGAAGGGAAAGTCGCTTTCCCCTTTTTTAAAAAGGGGAGGGAAAAAAAAAAATTTTTTTATTATTTTTTTTTTTTAATTTTTTCTATTTTTTTTTAAAAAGATTTTTTATTAAATAGGGATAGGTAAAATTAAAAAATCACCTGAAATAATAGGGGGAAATTTTTTGTCTTTTAATCAATTTTCCAATTTTTAAAAAAAAATTGTTTTTTTAAAAAATGTTTAAAAAAAAAAAACCCAAAACCGTTTTTGGTTTGTTTAAAGGGGTAAAAGATAGACGATTGCCTTCCGAAGTAAATCAAAAAAGGGGAACTCAAGAAAAAAATTTTTTTTCTTCCAAATCCTTTAAAAAACATTCCCCTTTTTTTGTTGTTTGTATACTTACATTTTAAAAAAGGTTTTGTATTTTGAATATTAAAGGGAAATTTTAAAAAACCGCTGATGCTAAAAAATTTCATTTAAATTAATTTTTTTTGTTTTCAAAAATTTTTCTAAATTTAATCCCCAATTAAAAATTGTTTGAAAAAAAAAACAACTGTTTTTCCTGTTTTTACAAAAAAAACCCCCGTAAATTTTAATTTTAAATAACCCAAAATTTATAAGAAATAAATCCACTCATGGGTACAAAAAAAATGGCCCCCCACTCTGCTAGTAAACTCCTGAAAAAACAACTGTTCCCCTTTTTTAAAAATTTATGAAAAGAGGGTTGAATTATAATAAAGTTTAAATAAAAAAAAAAAAAAACCCCATTGGTGTTGATTTGTTACGAAGATGAGGGTAATTTATAAATAAAGTTTTGAGGCTTGCTGTAACGGAAAAAGAAAAAAGTTTATCGTTTAAAAAATCATTAAAAAAAAATGTTTAACGGATAATGAGTCAATAAATGGCAAAAAATTTTAAATAAATTACATAAAAGGCTGGGGGAATAAAATTTTAAATTTGGGATAAATTAAAAGAAATATGTAGAAAAAGCGTAAAATAATTTTAAAAAATATTTTAACCCCTTTTATTTGCAGAAATTAAAAGTACTAAGGGTTGGGAAAATTTAAGGAAAAGACTAAGTAATTTTCAACGGTATAAGTTAACCGAAAAAAACTCAGACTTGATATAAGACCTTGGTAATCAAATTTAAAATCAATAAAAGAAAGACAATCCACTTAAACATGAATCCAGAAGTATTAAAAAAAACTATTTGGGAAAATAATTTAAAACAAACATTGAAAATAACAAAATTTGGGATAGTTTTAAAAAGAAAACCAAGGCCCTTAAACTGAATCTACCAAAGCTGACTTGGGCAAGTTGATGTTTGAAATTTTGAAAAGTAATCCCGAAAAACACAGATTTAAAGGGGGGGTGGGGCTAGCCTAGGGTATAAGTTTGTTTCCAAAAATTGTCAAAACCAATTGATTTACTTTTAAGAAATATACAAACTTGTAAAGGGTTTGGGAATTTTAAGAAATTTAAACAATTTTATAAGAACAATGATTAAATAAAGGAAAGAAGTCAGAACTATCGGGTAGGAAAATTTTTTAGATCTATTGTTACATAGGGAAAGAGTGAGCCTTTTATAGTAAAAATGCTAACCCTTTTTGGAAAAAAAAGTTTAAAAATTTTTTCAAACAAACATAATTAATTACTTTAAAAACCCTTTTAAAGTAAGAGGGGCATTTAAAGGAAAAAAACATGTTTAAAAAGACCGGGAAAAGGTTAAAAAAAACCTTTATCAATGTTTTAAAAATTTGAAAATGTTAAAAATACATGCAAAATATTTTGTTGTACTTATTTAAAACGAGCTTGTGAATACCTTTTGAAAGGGTTTGAACCCAGTTAAAAAAAACCTAGTTTTTCCCGTAAACCAAATTTCATTTAAGGAGTTGTATGAAGTTGTAAAAACTACCCCTAATAATGTTTGCATTTCACAAAAATTTTTTTCGTAAATAATGAAGACAGTAAAGTACAATACAGGTTTTAAAATCTGGGAAACCCTCAAATAATTTTAAGACCGCCCTTAAAATTTTAAAAGCCACAGGCGAAAAGATTTTAAAAACTGTAACACTTTGGGGGCAAAATTCAAAATTTTGGTAAAAATGTTTTAAAATTTACAAAAAAAAGTTTTTAAGCAGGGAAAGGGCTTAAAAGTTGTGTAAAAAAAATGTGCATTTAAGAAAAAATAAAAAAAAAGAGTCTTTCCCTTAATAAAAATTAAGCCCCCAATTTTTTACAATAAAAAGTAAATTTTTAAAAAGAAAAAACATACTCGTAAGGGAAAAAAAAGAAAAACAAAAAAACCCGCAAAGTGGGAAATTTTTAAAAAAAAATTAGCTAAGCTTAAGGCTAAATTTTTCAATGTTTAAACCCCCAATATTTAAGTAGATAAGTACCACTAAAGAGTTAATCTATCTAATGATCTAGTAATTTTCCCTATTGTTAGAACTGGTTCCAGAAATTTAAACCATAAATAAAAAGTTTTATATCAAGTTTTAAAAATTAAGTTAAATAAAAACAAAAATTTAAAAGTTTAAAAAAACTAACTTTTTTTATTCGCCAAAGTTCAAAAATAAAATGTTATGGTTGTTGTGGGAAATTAAAATGAGAATACAAAGTTTTACTTGTAAAAGTGAAATTTTAAATTAAATTTCCCAAAGCTGGAATTTCCCCTTGTTTTGGGTAAATTTTTTCATGAAGGAAACCCCAAAAAAGTTTTAAAATTTTAAAAGAAAACCAGTTTTTTCTTTAATTTTAAAACCCCTTAAAATAAAATTTAAAAATTTAAATAATAGGGCAACATAATGGCCAAGTTAAATTTAAATACGATAAAACCCAAGGGGAAAAATTTTAACAAAAAGGGTTTCTAGAAAGAAAGAACCCAAATTGTTCTTTTGTCAATAAAATTTCCCAAAAGTCTTTCTGATTAAAATAGGGGAAAGGGTTTAAACATTGGTTTAAGTTAAAGCAAAAAATGATAAAATTGTTAAAACCCAAGACCCCTTTTCCTTGTCACCCAAACCCAAACTAAAAGGGAAAAGAAAGAAAATTTTTGAAGATTGTTAAAACAAAATATTTTTAAGGCCATCTCTTATTTCCCTATGGGGGCATTCCCTTCAAAAATGGGGACATTTTGGTCCTAAGGGGCAAAAATTTTTTTTATTAAAAATTTCTAAAATGTTTATAAATATCTGAAAATTTTGTTTAAATAATTTTTAAAAATTTTATCCCCTTAAAATTTTTATTTTAAAACAAATAAATTTTTTTTTTAAAAAAAAAATTTTGGGTTTACGGTATGTTTAGGGCCTTTACCTCCGTTTCTTGTCCCCCCAACATTTTTTTTTTTTTGTTTTCTTTTGGTTCTTTTTGGAAAATATTTGTTTAAAGGGGTTTTGGGATTTAACTAGGTTAAAAATTTTAAAAAAAACATTAAAAAAATCAACCCGCTTCATTTTCTTAATTTTAAAATAATTTAAATTTTGGTCTTTTTAAAAGTTTAAAAAAAATTGTCCCTCAATCATCCTCCCTCCGTGAAGAAATGTTTAAGTTAAATGAAAAAATCATAAAGTGCCTGGGGCTTTCCCCCTTTTACCCAAAAGGGCAACCCGTGGGGGGGAGCCATTTGCCTTCTGTGTAGTTTTTCAGTTTAATTTGTTAAAGGTTTAGAGTGAGATTTTGGTTTAATTTTAGAGGGAAGTTTGGGAAATTTTGGGCAATCCCCTTTTATCAAATCCCCCCAATTAATGGGTTTTTTTAAATTTTTTAACTGAAATTTTAAAAACGTTTTTTTTGCATTATATGATTACTAACCATTACCAATCAACACTCAGAGAATGAAAACCAAAACCTCAAAAATGAGAGTCACCCCATGTAGAAAGCAAATTATTTCACCTCGTTACTCTCCCTCCGTAAAAAAGTACTATATGGAGGTGAGGATATAGTAAGGAGTGTTATGATAAAATGGGTTTTTGGATTTGTAAAACCTTCTTTTAAATTTCAGATATTAATAGAGATTTCTGTAATTAATTTATTTTTAAAAGGGTTTACCCGGCTAGGTCTATTTTTTTAAAGGAAAAAAGCAATTTTTTATTTCATTTTTTAAAAGAAAATTTAAAAACATAAAAAATTGAGTAAAAAATTTTCAATTTAAATTTTAAAGGGGTTTTTTAAAATTATTATTTCAATTTTATACGAAAGGGTATTTTATTATTCAACCTTTTTCAGAATTTTTTAATTTTGCTGGGTGACTGTAGAAGTATTTAAAAAAAAACTTATGGCCCGGGAAAAAAACAAAGTTTCCCCAAAAAATGACAATTTAAAAGAAAAAACAGCTCATCGTAGTTGCGGGAGAAAATAAAAAATTTACCCGGTTTTTGATGAAGAATCTAAAAGAAAAAAAAAGAGAAAGATATCATTGCCGCCCCAAAAACAAGCAGGGAAAATAAAAAAATGTACATGAAATGAAAAGATAGAGAACCCAAAAAAAATATCCAAAAAACTTTGGGGTCAAAGAAGTAAAAAGGGGTTATATTCCAAAAAAAAACCTTTGAATTAGAAAATAAGGGTTTGGGGCCGGGTTAAAAACCCCCCAGCAGTCCTGGATGCTTGAATATGGGGGGTTGAAAAATTTTAGAACGTATTCCAAAGAAAAAATTTTAAAGAAAAGAAGGCGAAAAAATCGGGGAAAGAAAACTAAAAGGGCAAAATTTAAAAAAACAGAAAAAGGTCAAAAAGGTTGAAAAGAAGGCGGGCCCAAATATAAAAAAAAGAGCTCAAAGACTGGAAAGTTTTAAAAAAAAATATACCCCACAAAAAAAAGTTGAAAAGCTTTTACCCAAAAACCCAAAAAGCTCACCACAAATAAAAAACAACTTCTTTTTGGTCAAGTACTAATAAAAACAAAAGAAAGAAAACCCTTTTAAAAATAAAAAACAAGTTTTAGAATGGTTATAACCGGGGGTTGGGTTGGGGAAAAAAAATAAAACAAAATAAGGGTTTTAGTCTTTCTCCCTTTGGGAGTATTTTCAGTTTAACCAAAGCACTACAAAAAGCTGAAACAAAAAGTGTTGTTGAATAAAAAATTTGAATCCACAAAAGGGAAACAATTTTTAGATTCCTTTAAAAAAAATGAAAACAGTCGGGTTTTGTCCTGGCAAAGAAAAGGGCACAATAACAAGAAATAAAGATAAAAAAAAAAACGGGGAAACCTTTAACGTTTCCCCCCAAAATTTTTCACAAGGACTTTGGTTTCAGAACAGCCTCCCAAAGAAGTTGAAATTAGGGCCCCATCTGCAAATTTAAAACCTTTTTTTGGGTAGTGTTTCCAAAAGTGACCGGGTCGAGTACATGCAAATGGCATACTGGGATGAAAACATGGGGGTTACTTGTTTAAAAACTTTTACGGTAGAAAAGCTTAAACAGCCCAAAAACATCATACAGCTTTGCAAAGATCTATGCGTAAGGCAACAAAAAGAAAGAGAAATTGGCCCAAAAAAGGCCCCCTCCAGTGAGTGAAAATGATAAGATCTGGGGTATGCTCAAAAAACCTTTTAAGAAAAAGAAAAAAATCACTTTTTTACCAATGGGTTTATAAAAGAAAAATTTTTTATTACCGTAAAAAGGGGTTACAACATTTGCCCCAAAAATCTTTTTACAAAAAGAATACACATCTACCATTAAAAAAGCATACGAGATTTTTTAAAAAAAACAGGTTAAAATTCAAGGTTCCCTGTTTGAAAATAAAACATCAAAGGCTAAGATTTCAAAACTTAAAAAAAAACCTTGAAAAAACCCGACGAAGTTTGACCATTCAATTTTAAGGGGAGAACAAAAATTGCAAGTATGAGAGGAGATACCAAACAGGCCAAAAAAAAAAATTTTGGAGGGTCCAAGGCTCAGCTCAGCCTTCACACTGTAATAGTGGGATTACAAAAAGTAAAGTCTCTTTAGAGGTTTTAGTAAAAACCCTGTAAAATGTTTCCCCCAGATTAAAAAACATGACTCTGCAGCAGTTTGTGCTCAACCCGAACCAATAATTGGGGGAAGGGGAAATCCAAAAAAAGTGTACCATCACTCACACTGTAAAATTTTTTGGTGATAGTGGGTACAATACCAATACCCCAAAAAAAACTATGTCTCATTTGATGGGTACTTCCAAAATTTAAACCCAAAATTTTAAAAGTTTAAAGGGCTGCGAAAGGCCCTCCCTGAAAAAAGGCCATGGGAAAGGTTTCCCCCCAAAGGTATTTGGGGGATGCTGAAAAGAACGCGGGGGAATTTGGTTGGCCAAAGGGGGAAATAAACTCTACATTTGAACAAATTTTTTTTTGGAGTTGAAAACTAAAATTTTGAGGTGTAAAATATCTTAAACCCCTTTCAAAAGGGAAAAACCCTTGAGCAATTTTAAAAAACTCCTACGCTTGAGACATTCAAAGGAACACTGAAAATACACGAAGTAGTTTGGACCGAAAAAGAAAGCAGTATTCTTCAGGCTAGAACATTAAGTTGCCTAAAATGTGAAGCTTCAACTACTTGCAAGCATTACAATATCGGCAAGATATATCTTCGCTGCACAAAGGGTATCCTTTGAGAAAAAAAACGTAGTGTATTCATATTTTATTTATCAACCAATTTAAGTAAATTTACTACATTAAGCTCAATATAACATGAATGTACACTGAGAAGTCACATGTAAATTTACATTAACTATTAATAAAATATTAATTAGACTTCAGTTGGTTTCCTTAACTAGTTTTAGATTTTGACTCTGTTCGTGATAGGCCTACTCCGGGAACTTCAGAGAAGCGGAAGCCTACTGAAACGGAGACTTAACGTATCCTTTTCCATCATTTAAACATGATTAATTATGTTTTAAAACTTTTTCAATTTTAAAATGACATGTGTGTGATGTTAGGCTATATGGTTATTTATTTGCTAATCTATTCTTTCATGAATAACATATTTAGGCCTACTCGCTTTGTATTCAAACTAATTATCAGTTTGACAATTTTGTTTTTCTGTTGTTTTCTTTAACAAATGAACAGGTGATCGCCAAAGGGTTCGGTACTGTAACGTTTACCCTTCTTCAGACGAAGAAGTAGAAAGCCCGAAAATAAAAGTGAACGACTTTGTCATCGCTAAGATATCCAGTAAAAGAAATAGTGTCTATCTCTATGTGGGTGTTGTTAGGAAGAAATTTAACGATGAGCTGTTGATCAACTTTATGAAAAAATCAACCGGTCAGCAATGCATTTGTGTTCCCAGAAAAGGAGGACATTTCACACATGGAACTGAAAGAAATAGTGAAAGTTCTGAGTCATTGTACCAATTGTTAATAATAGAGGACAGCTCACTACTTTGAAGACATACAAGCTTACAACATTTCAGCTTATTCCCATTGCGTTTATTTTGATGTGTTACAAAAAGTTGAAACAATAAATATAACTTTTTAAATAGTCAAAACTGTTTTAAATCATTTCCCAACCCATAAATTCAAATATTTATGTCCAATTTCACCTCCATCACTATGTTTCTCACCTCCGTGAAAACGCTTCACTTTTTCTTAATTACTGAGCAAATTACCAATGATTATTTGTGACCACTACTGTTACACTAATACTTGTTGATATACCATTAGAAAAATTCAAATTTAGTACAAAGTTGAAAGGAAACAAAATTTAATTGAAATGTCCCCAAATTTTAAGAATGACCCTTATAGCTCACCAAGTTTTCTAGTTAAGAAACCTAATTTTAACAAAAGTAGGATGGTTATTAATTATGCAAAATTAAATGCAAAAATAGAACGTGTTAATCACCCACTAGGAAATATAGATGATTGTTATCTCCATCTTAAGGATGCTAAAATATTTAGTGTTTTAGATTTGTCACAGTCATTTATGCAAGTAGGCTTAACTGAAGATTGTAAGCATTTAACTGCATTTTCCACACCTTATTCATTGTATGAATTCAATTTAAATACCCTTTTGGTCTCCATGTTGGATCAAGTGTGTTAAGGGTTATTTAGATAACATATTTAGAGATATTAAATTGGATTATATGACGTCATTTGTGGGATGATATATTAATTTATTCTAAAACCCAAGGAAGAACATGTTAAGCATCTAGACCAAGTAATTAGTAGGCTTAGTAGGAATACAAAACTGTAAATTCCTAGCAAGGTAAAACTATTTAATTCAGAGCTGTCATACTTAGGACATATAATAAGTCATAATGACTAAAAATAGATGAAGAGCGCACCCTCGCTATTAAAATTTTTAGAGAGCCCCGAAATGTAAAGGAAATGGGTTACTTTAATAGTAATGGTCTCATTCTTTTCAAAATTGATTAAAAATTATGCGGATCTAGCTAGTCCACTTAACGAACTCCGTAAGAAGCGTGCAAAGTTTGTGTGGTCAGATCAGTGTAAAACCAATTTTTATAAGCTAAAAGAGGCAATTACTAAACCACCTGTTTTGGCCATACCTGATTTCAACAAGGACTTCTATTTGATGACTGATGCTTCTGAGGTCGCTTTTTTGTCTGAGGTCGTCGTCATCGTCATCACTGCTGTCATTTAGGTTTATGACGATAGCTAGAATCTAGTTTCCGGTTACAACCGCATCAAGATACTATCTACAATATTTACAAGAAGACCAGACGTTTCGCCCATACTGTGATGAGGCATCCACAGTGGTTTCTCTGAGACTGAAAACGGCTTAAAGCTGGAAGGTCACTCGCCGATTTCAGTCTCAGAGAAACCACTGAGGAGATGCCACATCACAGTATGGGCGAAACGTCTGGTCATCTTGTAAATATTGTAGATAGTACCTTGACGCGGTTGTCACCGGAAACTAGATTCTAGCTATCGTCATAAACCTAAATGACAGCAGTGATGACGATGACGACGAATTTAAAAATGAAATATGCGAAGATGAATTATATGGCCTATAGTTGGCCTATATTTAAATGGAGCTTTTAATACAATTTAAATTAACGTTTCCTTTAATACGTGATTGTATTTTGTTTATAATTAATAAAAATATGTTCAACAATGTTAATTATTAATTTATTTCTGTGTCTTTTTTTGGCGAGTTAAAAATATATTAAAATTAATTTTTATTTTCACCAGATTTGTGGACTGACAAGGTTCATAATTCTGGCCAGGGAAATTTAATTTCTTCAGTACTAAAGCATGCCTATCAAACGTTATCTATAGTATGTGATTTAAACATCAATTTCAACTTTCGGGTCATTCCACATGAATTCAACCAAAAAAAATTTGTTTGAACCTGACCTATTTAGAATTTCCTAATTTTTTGTAGGCTTGTTCTACTTATAAAGCTGGTAAAAAATACAGTTTTAAATTTTTTTGAGTTACTGTTTTTGAGTTGTGGTAGTTAAAAAAAGTTAAAAAAAGCTTGATTCCGAGTCCGTTTACAAATCTTTAAAAATTCACAGCTTGAAAACTATTAGTTCTAGAAAGCTCAAATGTATACCATTTTCTTAGATTTTAACCCGTGAGAGGTCACCTTGTTAGATGACATCTAACAAAAAAGTTACTCTGAAGGAAAATTTTTTATTCCTTATTCTAGATGTCTGAATCTGAACAAGTGCCTAACTGACTATATTGAGCATGTGTTTTGTATAGTTTCACTATGACTCATGGCTAGGTGTGTCGTGGGAGGAGGGGGGAAGCGCGCCACGCCCGCTTTGTTAGTTGCCATCTCGACACGGGACTGACCGTGTCGGTCGATTTCGTCCAGTTGTTAGACCGCATCTATACGCGTGACCTACGACGTTAGTGTTTTGTGTTTGAACTGAGTACGTCTTGTGCTTTGAATGTTTAGTTTTTTACTGTTTTTATGGTGTTTGTGACAAATATTATTTGTATATATTATTGTATATAGTTTTGTATTTTATATTTTTAAAATGTCAAGAAATTTGGATAGTGTTATACTTAGTTGGATAGACGAAGACGGAGCCAATTTTTCGCCAGTTAATGGTAGTGATAGTGAATGTGACGCTCATTCAGAACATTCCCTACATGACACAAATACTGAACAGTCTGGTGGAAGTGACGAGGAGCCAGACAATTCCATTGCTTTGCGCTCTGAGGCATTTACGGTTGCTATGGACATGCAGAATGTACCAGTGACTGACCCGTTAATTCCACCTGTACATGCTCAAATCCAGAGGAGAAGAGATACTTCTGTGCCACTTTATACTGGTAAGGATAATTTTACGACATGGTTTGTACATAAACCTGATGCGAAAATAAGGAAAACAGCCCCACAAAACATCATAACAAAATTGCCAGGCGTAAAAGGTGAAGCTAAAAATGCTACAACCATCTTTGACTCATGGAAACTGTTTTTTCCAAACGAAACCCTTCATAAAATTGTTGATTTTACAAATGATCAATTGGATATTGTACGATCTAACTATTCTCGAGGTGAACAGGATTGCCCTTGTACAGATTTTGACGAGATATTAGCATTCTTTGGTGTACTTTATATGCTGGGTGTTAAAAAAGGCAACCACCTAAATACCGATGAAATGTGGCTAAGCGATGGAACTGCTCCTGAGTTTTTCAAAGCTGTAATGACACAGAAGAGATTCCATCAGCTTGTTAGAGCTATCAGGTTCGATGAGAAAATAAGTAGAAGGGATCGAAGAAGGACAGATAATTTGGCACCTATTAGGGAAGTGTTTGAAAGTTTCGTTTATTGTTGTAAGAAACACTACACCCCAGGGGAACTTATCACAATTGATGAGATGCTAGAGGCGTTCCGGGGGAGATGTAAGTTCAGACAATACCTAAGCAATAAACCAGACAAGTATGGTATCAAGATTTATGCAATGTCTGATGCACGCACTTTTTATGTAGTGAACATGGAAATATATCCAGGCAAACAGCCCCCCGGACCTTACTCATTTGATAACTCAGCGAGTAGTGTTGTGCTGAGACTTATTGAGCCCATTGACAAATCAGGACGAAACATCACAATGGACAATTATTACACATCGGTCCCCCTTGCAAATGAATTATATGCCCACCATAGAATGACAGTGGTGGGTACTATAAAGAAAAACAAGCGTGAGATCCCAGAATCATTGAAAGATATAAAATCCAGACCAGTCGGAAGCAGCATATTTGCTTTTGGATGTGAGCCAAATCTAGCTACACTTGTATCGTATGTCCCAAAAAAGGGAAAGAACGTTCTTATGCTTTCGACATTACATAAAGATGATCGCATCGATCCTGAGTCAGAAGCTAACAAACCCGAGATCATAACCTTCTATAATATGACCAAAGGAGGAATAGATGTCGTTGACAGGAAGAAAAAGGATTATTCTGTAAAACGCATTAGCAACAGATGGCCTTTGACGATTTTCTGTGGGCTACTGGATCTAGCAACAGTAAATGGGCAAATTATCTACAATTTCAATACAAGAGACACAATGCAGAGGAGAACGTTTATAACTCTTGCAAGGATGCTAGTAAGACCACACTTACTAAAACGAGCCTCTCTTCCAAACCTTCCTCTTCCACTGAGAGCTAGCATCAGGACCGTTGCCGGCGTAGATCTTCCTGAACCAAATCCACCACCAGGTAAGAGTTGATATTTTGTAGGAATAAATTAATTATAAGCTGAAGAAAAATTTATAACATTAATATTACTTATCCAAAAAAAAAAAAAAAAAAAAAAAAACAACTAGTCATATACAAAGTTTACATTCAATTCACCTTTATTTGAATTTTGGCCTATGTGCATAGCTTATACAGTTGTATTTTTCACAGCTGTCGCAGGACGAAAACCCAGATGTCACTATTGTCCTGTCAGGAAAAACAGATTTACACCATTCAAGTGCTCAACTTGTGAAAAATCTCTCTGCAAGGAGCACATTGCAATAACAAAGAATTGGTGCCACAACTGTCCAACCAACGAAAGGAACTAGGAACTCAATAAATTGAGTTCTTCTGTTGTTTTATTATATAGAATGTCTTTTACTCATTGTGTGTGTTTTTATAATAATAAACAATTAATTATTTTTAACTCTAATGTAGTTGAATTTATTTGGTCCCAAATCCAAAAAGTCAACATAAAAAATTATTAGATAAAAAAATACTTTCAATATTTTACTAGGGTAATTTTTTTGTATTTTCAGTTTAATTGAAAAAATAAACAAATAATTATATCAATATATAAATAGCATAGGCAAAGTAAAGGGTAAGTTAAGTTTCACATGAATAAAAACTAAAATAAACAAACAAAACATAATGTTAGATATCAGCTATACGGGTGACTTACTATGTATGTGTAACAGAGGTGACCTCTCACGGGTTAAAGAGCTTTAATTTGATATACTACATGCCTGCATTCCTTCCATTTAAATATTTTTTTGAAAAAGTGCAAAAATGTTTTTTATAAATCTCAAAAACACCATTTTTGATTTTTTAAAGAAAAATGTATGTTAATCATACACTACTAGCCTACATATGTGCCAAGTTTCATGATGGGACTCCTATGGGATCTTAATTAAAGAATTAAATATTTCCATCATTACAACCCAGTTTAGTGTTTAAAGAGTCGTATAAGAGAAGTAATTGTTTACTTCAAAAAATGAAAATTGAACCAGAAAAGTTTGAACCTATACTTTGAACTAATTAGAATTTAAGTTAGGCCTTTTATCAACTTCTGGCCTTTTTTATGTATATTCAAGTCTTGTTATGTAATTATTGTAGTGAAACCACATCTACATTAATTATTCTAATTTATACAATAATTGGTCAAAAGAAAGAATTTACCAGCTGAGATCCTTTATATGCCCTATCTTGCTTGTTATTACTTGGCTCATCAGATAAGAGACAGAAAATGAGGAAAACAAAGAAGTGACTCAGAGACATTCAATGATCAAAACAAACAAGTGGTAACTTGTGTCCCCCTCCTCCTATTCAGCCAGTCTTTCATGTCACTACTTGATCTATTCTGTCTGCAGTAGAGGTTTAGAATAGAGGATATCAGTTGTCTTGAGCACTGGAAAGGTGGCTATATCCAGTACAGTATTAAAAAAAAATTGGGTGTGCGTCGGACCACACGGTGGAAGTTATACTTCTTTGGCCATTCTCATACACCACTCACGCACACAAACAGACAGGATATATAAATGAAATATAAGACATTTTTCAATATTATTCAATATATTTATCTTCATATATTATACATGACTTCATTATTATATTATACACTATATTATCATTATCAGTAATTTCTTCGATTAACAATCGATTAATCAATAGTTCTTAAAAATTTGTTCTTACTTTTCAGCGTGACGCGGTTTCTCGACCAACATCCCATCCCAAAGTGTCTAACGGGCGCAAAGAAGTATAACTTCAAAAGTGATATTAATTTTTATAAAAAAAGTTACTTTTTCTCTTACTTAATCTAAAAGTTTAACAAGTTTGAAAATAATTTTTAAGAAGTGTACCATATATAAAACTACTAAATATCTGGGTGATATATTTTTAAGAATGCAGTTATTATTGTTTTTGGTGTTAATAGTGAGTTTTAAATATAAGTTTGTAATTATTTCCAAGGATTATTTCCAAGTAAGTCATAGAATCTATTGTTTTTTTTAATCTTTTATATTTCCTTAAAAATCAATACATTTGAGATGGAAGATAAAGATGTAAAAGATAATTGGGCAGTTTATTCAGTTAAATGTTGTAACCCATTTAATGAGAACCATCCAATTATAAAAAAGAAACTCAGAAATGTGACAGAATGGATGTGTTCTTTAAATATTAACATTGAAATGGGCATGAAAATATGCGATAAATGTAGGAAAAAAAATGTACTCAACATATGACAAAGAGAAAAACGTTGATGACAACATCCAAGTAGAAGCCAAAGTGATGATACATCCTTTACTGACCAGTAGCATCAAACGACTTTTTAAATAAATCTTTGGAAACTTATTGGTGAATCGCCCATAAAAAGAAAAAAACTAGAAGTGGAAAGCTACACATCAAAAAAGTTTGAAAAAGTTAAAACTAGTTTGGAAAAACAATTCATTCCTTGTAAGATGAATACTGAAAGTGGAAAGCAAAATGAAGGGGAAAGCTATGAATCAGAAATGATTGACCAACTAAAACAAAATTCTCTCTAAGTACTAAGCGTAGTGAAAAAATTACTATTTTATCTGTTTTACCCTGTAGCTGGACTTGCAAAAAAATCGAAGATGAGTTTGGGGTGAGTAACTATATGGCAAGAGCTGTAAAAAAATTGGTAAATGAAAAGGGAATTCTTTCCTCTCCAAACCCAAAGCCTGGGAAAACGTTAAATGTGAATACTGCACAACTTGTGAAAGAATTTTACCACAAAGACGACATTAGTAGAATGATGCCAGGGAAAAAAGATTATGTAACTTTAAGAGATAAAGGTATGAAAACTCAAGTACAAAAGCGTTTAGTATTGACTAACCTAAGTGAAATTTATCAAGCTTTTCAAGGAAAAACACCCAACTATTAAAATAGGATTTTCAAAGTTTTGTGAATTAAGACCGAAGAACTGCATACTAGCAGGGAAAAGTGGTACGCACACTGTGTGTGTTTGTACTATGCATCAAAATGTCAAATTAATGATTGATGGTTCTGGAATTAAAAACTTGAGTTTAGGAGAAGAATCGCCTTGTAAAACTTACCACAGTTTCCTAGCTAAAATGATGTGTAATCCTCCAGCACCTCAGTGTTACATGAATGAGTGCAGTGAATGTTCAGGAATAGCACAACTAAAAGAATCATTGTTTAACACATTTGAAAATGAACTAATAGATGAGGTAACATATAAGCAATGGATAACAGTAGACAGATGCACAATGGAGACAGCTGTGAAAAACACTGATGAGTTCATAGAAGACTTCACGGACAGCCTTTTAAAACTGAAAACACACTCCTTCATTGCAAATGTTCAAAAGGATTGCTATGTAGAATGCAAAGAAAACCTAGCTGAAGGTGAGGTAGTTGTAAATTGTGATTTTGCAGAGAATTATTAATTTGTTTTACAGGATGAAGTACAATCGTACCATTGGACAAGTAGTCAAGCTACCCTACATCCCTTCATTGCATACTTAATGAATGAATAATGAATAATGATCTTTATTCACAACAGCTTGACAATTAAATGAACACAGAACTTAGGTGAATAATACTAACCACTGTTTCCAGTAATGTGGTTAGTGACCAAAAATAATAATAATAAAATAAATTAACAAATAATTCAGTCCAGTCTCTTCTAAGTATTACAGTCTTGTATATAATTAGAAAGGCATTCTGTAGCGTCAATTAAATTCAAGCTACTACTATAATAACAGTAGGGGAGAGTGGGGAGGTTTGGGACACTGGGAGTTTTGGGACACCATAATTTTATGTTGAAAGGTTGGCAGTATATCACCAATTCCCCCTCCAACACACTCCTTTCTTCCCCTTCTTCTTTATTCTAGTGGAGTCTCAGACAGTTTGCATCAGTGTTGAATTTTCTGTTGGGAAAAGTTGTATATTTCAGTGAAAACTCTAGATTTTATGTGTTCCTGTTGGAGTGTTTAAGAACCTTGTTAAGACATTCAGGTAAGTGTGATTGTATTCACATAAGAGCTTATTTATCATAGTTTAATTTAATAACAAATATATGGATGTACTGTTAAGGTTATGAAACAAGCATGCTATTTTGTTAAATGGTTGTAACTGGGGAGGAATGGGACATAGTGGTTGGGGAGGTTTGGGGACAGTGTCCCAAACCTCCCCAACATTAATATTTTTTTCCTTATAATATTTTTTATGTAATGGAGGTAAAGTAATAAATTAGTAGGCTATCTAATGACATTAATTATTTAAAAAACTCTGGACAAACTGTTATATTCACTAATTGACCATTACTTTAAACTTAGTGAGAAATATTAAAATTTTTGCATATATTTGGAAACATAATTAGTAATAAATTATAGAGTACTTTAATAACACGTAAGTAGCAGGGTTATCATCATAGTTGATGATATTTGTTAGTGTTAATTCTGTTCATTTCTTTACAGATTGATAAAATGCCTACAGTTTACAAAAGGAAGACCTCAAGAGAGTCTCAGCCTCTAGACATCATACAAAAAGCCGTGAAGGAAATAATAGAAGACAAAAGGGTTTGCGAGAAACTGCAGATAAGTATAAGATTCCAAAATCATCCCTAGCAAGATATGTTATGAATAAAGATAACATACCAGGCTCTAGTAATGCATACAAGTCAAAACACACATCAACTCAAATATTTACAAGTGAGGAGGAAACATTATTACTAAATTATATCGTCACTTGTTCCCAAATGCACTATGGCCTTTCCAAAAAGAAAACCCGGCAAATAGCTTACCAATTCGCTGTAGCCAACAAAAAGAAGATCCCCCAAAATTGGGAAGAAACAAAGTTAGCAGGTGTGGACTGGTTACGAGGGTTTAGGAAAAGAAACCCTGACATTTCAGTACGTAAACCTCGATCTACAAGTCTCTCACGTGCCACTAGTTTCAACCCAAAAAATGTAGCAGATTTCTTTAATAATCTAGAAAACGTTCTAACACGCTACAAATTTGGCCCTGAATCTATTTACAATATAGATGAGACAGCAGTAACTACTGTTCAAGACACAACAAATGTTCTTGCAAAGAAAGGAATAAAGCAAGTAGGTCAAATGACGTCAGCTGAAAGAGGGGAGCTTGTTACTATGTGTGCTGGAGTCAGTGTAACTGGAAATATCATCCCTCCTTTTTATATTTTCCCAAGACGCAAATTCAAAGAGACGTTTATGTTGAAGGGTGCATTTCTTGGGTCATCGGGAGAAGCTCATTCTTCTGGTTGGATGACACAAGAAACATTCCTCCCCTATTTGAAACACTTCACCAAATATGCCAAACCAACTCAACAAAACCCTGTTTTACTCATATTTGACAACCACGATAGCCACATAAGCGTAGAATCAATTGATTATGCTAAACAAAATGGTATTGTTATACTTACAATACCTCCTCATTGTAGTCACTGACTACAACCACTTGATGTGTCAATTTTTGGCCCGTTCCGAGGTTATTACAATCGTGCTATCGATTCATGGTTGGCTACCAACCCTGGAAAAACGCTATCTATTTATGAGCTAGCAGAGCTTACAGGTCAAGCCTATGCACTAGCTCTCACCCCAAAAAACATCCAAAGCGGTTTTTCTAAAACAGGAATTTATCCTTATAACAAAAATGTGTTTACAGATGATGACTTCATTGCAGCTTCAGTAACCGATCGCCCATACATTGAAAATGAATCCGATAGAAGCATTATCTCACATGAAGAAACAACCGTTACCCAGACTCTTACAGACCCAAAGCTCTCTGATAACTTAACGCCAGCAAATATTGATTTGACCAAACCAGGAACATCTTCTGATTGTACAATAAACGTACCCTACACTGGAGAGAATGAAACTGCAATGCCTAATCCCAATAAGACTCCTGAAAAAACCCCAAAAAGTTGCTTTATTATCACTCCTGAGGAAATAAAACCCTATCCTAAGGCAGGACCAAGAAAAAAACTAATCGTGGTAGAAAACCTGGAAAAACAAGGATTCTAACTGACACTCCAGAAAAGTTGTTGATAGAAGAAGCAAGAATAAAGGAAGAAAAAAAGAAACAAAAAGAAGAAAATATGATAAAAAGACAGTTGAAATTTTCCGGCCAGATAAAAAAGAAAAGACCTAGACAAAAGAAAGTTCAGGATACGGATAGCTCATTAGAGAGTTTATCAGACATTTCCTCTGGTGAAAGTGTAATGAACATTTCAGATGAAGAGTATGCTGATGTTTCAGACTTTCAGCCAAAAGATCTTAAACATGGCACATTTGTTTTGGTAGAGTTCAAGGGAGGAGCAAGGTTGTCTACCAAATATAGGTATGCCTGCATTATCCAAAGACCTCCTGATGAGGATGCTCTTCCCGAAGAATCAGAAGTGAGCGTTGTCCCTTAAGTGTATTGACACATCAAAGAAAAATTTTATTACACAAGAAGAAGACGTATCTTTTGTGAATGTTGGAAGTGTGCTAGGAATTTTACCGGTTCCGGAAATTTCCATGACAGGAGACAGATTAAGATATGTTTTTTCTCAGCCAATAAACATTTTTTTTAAATAGGAGCCTTTCTATTTAATTTGAAATAGACTAAACAATTTTCTTGTTTTCAGAATAGAACATTTTTTTGTTAGAATTTAAAATATGCCCAACGATTTTCTTGTTTTTTTTTTGTTAGGATCTAGTTTTATGTTTTGTTACCTTTTTAATAACCAAATGAATTGGAACTATTCTTAGTTTTAAGCCAAAGCTATTATTATTCTAAATGAATTATTCTACAGTGTAAAATTACAAAGTTTTTCAGTTCTATTCCTTGGTTTAATTAAATATTCCTAACTTAACCAAATGGTCCCATACCTCCCAGGTTAGGGAGGATTGGCACACTTTACATACTTTAAAAAAAAATTAAATAAAAATAGTAATTTCATAATTATTACAGTAAAAAATATATGGTAATGTAGCAGAAGAGTTTCTTTAAAAATTGGTATGATCATGAGTCTTGAAGCTTAAAATACAAGATTGTAAAAAAATAACAACTGGAAATTGTCCCAAACATCCCCACCCTCCCCTACTAGAAAATTAAACTAAAATTAATATTTTACAGTTACTAATATTTTCTATAATTTACTCTAAGTTAAGGCCTGACTCAGACAACTTGTGTCATGTATAGTGTATAACCAGTTCTACTATAAGTGGCAAGGAAAATTAAAACATCTGCAGTATGTATTTGTTTCAAATTGTCTAGAACATAACACTGTGGCGTTCTATGTTTTTCAGAGCAAATTGATCTCTATATTGAAAGAAACTTTACCATTTGATTTGAAAAAAATCACATACTTCTCAGATGGCAGTGCTGCTCAGTATAAGAATAGGAAGAATTTTTTAAATTTATGCCTGCACAATTCAGATTTCAACTTAGAATCAGAGTGGCAGTTTTTTGCCACATCACATGGCAAAAGTGCCTGTGATGGATTAGGTTTGGGACTGTGAAAAGGCTTGCTGCCAAAGCCAGCTTACAGAGGCCGTAAGGTTAACAAATTTAACCCAGAGCAGCTTTTTCAGTTTGCTGTTGACAACATCCCTGGAATTGATTTTGAATACTGCACAAATGATGATTATGCAGAGGTTGAGAAGAAACTTTTTTCAAGGTTTAACGAAGCAAAACCGAGTGAAGGGACTCAAAAACTTCATACATTTACACCCCTGTCCGAAAACAAACTTCTTGTAAGGCCTTATTTTTCCAGTTCAAAAACATCAAACAGAAAACTACAAAACCATTGACTACTTAACACCAACAGATATAGAAAAAATAGAGTCAGGTTATGTCACAGTAGCGTATGAGGAATCTTGGTGGCTAGCTTGCATTCTTGAAAAAAGTGATGTTAATGAATTCAAAGTCAGCTTTCTACATCCTATGGGACCAGCACCTTCATTTTACTACCCCAAGCCAAGTGATACAATAATAGTACCAAGCAACACATTCCTTCAATTAGTGCATCCAGTGACACCTAAAGGAAGAGTTTATACTTTGAGTAAAACTGAAAGCAGTAGTTCAACATATGCTTTAGAAAGATTTTTGAAAAGTTTATATAAGTATGGAGGTTTAGTGAGATGTAAATATGAACACTGTAAATATACGAACTTCTATAGTTAATCTCTAATGCTAGTGAAAATTAAAACTATAAATTTACATTCACTACAGCAATTTTAGTGACATCAGGTTAATACAAATTTTATATTCTTAGAAGAAGTAGCTATCGTCTGTAACCAATTGTTAAGGATGAACAAGTTTGACATTAAAGAAGCCTTTTACTAAGAGCACTTTTTGGTAAGGTACCTTGTAAGGTACACTTGTTTGGTTATTTTTTGCATGGTACTTAATACTTTAACCTGTTAACGAGTGAAGCAAAATGATCCCAAACGAGTACGGACGTCTTTGGACGTCTGTGCCCAAATGAGTATGGTCGTCTTTAGACGTCCCTAATATTTATTTTAAATTTCAGCTATAATTAAATGTCGATGTAAGTGTATGAACTTCCATATGATACCCGCATCCTATTGGCCACCAATGGGACTACAGCTGTACTTTAGTCAGCTGATAGATGACGCTTCAATGCCAGCTGTAGTGTTTCCCTCGCATTTTCCTTGCGCGCCAAATCTGTTTCTCCTCGTGTCTAACCTTATTGCGTTCTGCTATATTTACGTTTCGTTCATCTATAGTAGGCCTAATTACATTAGGTATTTGCCAGTGTGATATGTTGTTTATTGTATTTTGTTACAAAGTAGTTGTATTTAGTTATTTTCAGCGTTGTACAGTAAAATAGGCCTGTATATTTTCTTTCACGTGTTGTATTGTAAATATGTTAAAAGATTGTCAGTATTGTACAATAATTAGTTAATTTTATTCATCAGTGACTTATTTATTACAATGGACTCTAACAAGCGATATTTAGATCGAAGTGATGATGTTGCACCGCCGGTGAGTGGTGACAAACAGGCGCTCCGTCTGTCTGGCCACCATTTCATGTGACCACTCCCAATGAGAGAGGGTGGAGCCAAAAGAAAACAACGGAAGTGTTTTTGTATGCACTCATACTACACGGAGGGATTCACAGCGCAAAGACACGGCCTATGAGTGCTCCAAATGTGAAGTTGCACTTTGCATTTACCCATGTTTCGAACAATTTCACACAATGGAAAAATTTTAATTTTGCTAATTATAATCACAGTTTCCACCATTTTTGATTTGTAAATATTACCATATTGTATCTTAAATTACTATTTTTAATAAAGTATAACAGTTTATTAATAATTTTAGAATTTTTTTTTTCGTACTCCCTGGGGTCACTCTAATGGTAAATGCTGCACTCACTAACAGTATGGAAATATGGACGTCTTAAGACGTCCGCACTCCTCAACAGGTTAAAATATTCAAATAAAAATATGGTATTTTTTTAATTTCTAAAAATATTAAAATACAAAAAACTACTTCAACATACTTCCTGCTGTAAATTTCGCATTAAAAATCTGGGTTTTAGTAGTAAAGACTTAATTTGTATAATAGGATCCCATAGGAGTCCCATCATGAAACTTGGCACACATGTAGGATAGTAGTGTACGATTAACATAATTTTTCTTAAAAAAAATCAAAAATGGTGTTTTTTGAGATTTATAAAAAAAATGTTTGCACTTTTAAAAAAAACTTAAATTGAAGAAATGCAGGCATGTAGTATATCAAATTACAGCTCTTTAAAATCCAAAGAAAATGTCACAAATTTGAGCTCTCTAGGCCCAATAGTTTTTGAGTTATAGCATTTTAAGGGATTCAAAACGTCGCGAAAAAGGCGGATTTTTTACTTTTTTGAACAGCTGTAACTCAAAAACCCTTTATCCAAAAAATTTCAAATTTTGTATTTTTTGTTCTTTTTATGGGTACAAAAAGTGTACAACAAATCATTAAAATCCAAAGGGGTGAGGTCCAGACCATTGGTTGATTTCACATGGATTGACCCTTTCGTGATCGCCTAGACTTAGATAAATATCAAAAGCTTTCCGCAGTAGACAGCGATAACTAAGCATAAAGCCCCATACACACGGCCAGATCGGACTGTCAGTTCTAACTGTTCAGTTCGATGTCAGTGCAAGCCACACGCAGCCAGGTCAGAACCTACACTCGCCTCAGCAGTGTGTCTTGTATCTTCCCAGTATAGGCTACTATATGGCTTCTAATGAAGAACTATTACTATTCTGCAATGCAGTGGTATCTCTAGTGGCACAAAGAAAAAGGAGACGGAAGCATTCGTTTTTCTAACTGTCGTCTGGCCAAACTGAACGACCATGTTCAGTTCGGCCCGCCTACAATTAGAATTTTCAGTTAGATCTGAAGGACACACGATCCTTCAGATCATGATCATAAATTAAAATATGATAATAAATCAAGTAATAGACCTAGTCTCATGGAAGTCTGATGTACAGCATACCTTATTAACCCAAAATACCATTGTACAACTTGACAATTCCGAATTTGGCTGTTTTGGTAGAAATTAATGTTCAATTTGATAATAACTCTTATATTGATACTAAACACAAATTTATTGCAACATACAAGAAGTAAAACAATACACATTATTTGAGAGGGAGTCTGCTGATTGGGAACCATAACATTTTCTTTATTACCTGCTTATAGTGGTTTTAAAGCAGAAGTGCAGCAAATATATAAGACGAAATACATTAAATTTGTCTAGAAATGTGCCTCAGACAAATTATTTCTTATTTCCTTCTTTTCTTATTTCCTTCACATACAATTAAGTAAATTAACTTGTTTATAACAGGCAGCCTAAACCAAAGAACGTAATAGTGAGTGGGATTAATTATCAAGTAATCAACAATTTGCAGATCACTAGGACCATCAAGATTGACGGTCATAATTTTTTTTCTAAAAGGATATACAGTCCAACCTCGATTATCCAGCCTTGCTTTATCTGGTAGTTCGTGTCATCTGGTTCGGCAAGTAGAAAACAATAAAAATTATTTACAAGATAAAATTACAATTATTTGGAAGTGCCTTTCAGTTTTAATTGTACGCAAATCGAAAAACTAGTTTTATATCTAATAGTGAAAAACCAACTTTTTTTAAAGATCGTTATATTTCTACAACTTTTTTTTTCATTTCTCGTATTTATTAATGCTGAACACAAATATATAGGCCTAACTGGTTTTGTAGTAAAATTATATTTTCAGCAGGAAAAATGCATTTTTTACTGACATAACCTAACTTATCCTAATTGTATATTTTATCAACATAAATTCCTAATTTGCGTTAAGATCAAGTGTTTGGACTCCGTGACGGCCATCACTCCGGCGGGAATATAGGTGAATTCAGTTTTTGTGATTAATAGTTGTTGTATATAATGATCACGTAATGGCCGCTAATCACAATTCGCCGCGATAGTAGTTTTTCCGTTATATCTCGTGATTTATTTGTAATAGACCAAAATAGTTTTCAAATTTGTATTCAGTGCAAAAAAAAAACATCAACATAATAAAAGATGATTAAAATACCATTTAAATTAATGGAAATATGACAAAAATACTTAAAAGTTGTGACACAGTTTTTTCGAATTTTTCGGTAAAATACGTTATTTCCACGGAATAAAAAGCATATCTCGTGAAAATAAAGCTAATTCTAGACCCATTTCAAGCAAAATGTTCCAAATTTGTTTGATGGCAAGAAACAGCATAAATACAAAATTATGCATTTTCAAATTTTTTTTCTCAGAACACGCATATAATGGGCTCTTTATAGTACTAAAATAATGGGGGGGGGAACCAGGAAAACTATGAAAATGAGTCACAAATATGACTAGGGTTTTATAATCGGAAAAATATTAAGCCTGTTAAGAGCCGAAAATGTGCTAGTTTCAGTAAGGTGGTTCGATTTGGTAAGGCTACGTTTTTTTTTTAATCTTCACTCGTCAGTTAACATGGGCCTAGAGGCTTGTGCGTGAACTTTATTTAACAAGTATAGACCATTGGCTCAGTGAGGAATGGTCTGATTTGAAAACCCTTTGCATAGGCCTATTTCTCCTTCAGGACGAAATTCCACACAATTTGATTAAGTTACTCACAATGCTATATTTTAGTAAAAGATAACATTTGTCAATTTTTTTTCTTGGTAAAAATTACTTTTCGCGAGCAAAACGTGTTTTTCCCCAAAAACTGTGTTCAGTAACTTAGGCCCTTACTTTTTAAGTTAGCCCATTATATGAGTGTTTTTAGAAAAAAAAGGTTGGAAATGCAAAATGTGCTGTCCAACAATTAGGGCTACCTATTGAAAAACCAATTAGCTATACCCAATAGATAAATAAAAATAAAATAGGTAAGTGACCAAACGAAAAATTAACATTAGGCCCCTATTCAAAAACCAATTAGCCTAGCTGTACATATATGTTCAGTATGTAAAATGAATTTGAAAAATTATTTTTTAAAAAGCAATAAAAAACTATTTTTAGGAAAATAACGATTTTGCACGTTAAATAAAATTTTTTTTAACAAAAATCTATTTTCAGGGGTGGCAAGAAGGGTTATTACCCATGATTTTCTTTTTTTGGACTACCTAGGGTTTTAAAAAAACCAATATTTACAAACGTCTTTTTAAAAAAACATACCAATTAAAATTTTTATTTATGCCCAATAATTCCCTTTTGTTCCTCACCACACCCCCCTGCCATTTTTAAAACCCGATTTGATCTTTGCGCAATTCAAACAGTTTTTATCAGGGAAATTTTCAATTGAAATTCTCCTTAAACGTACATATCTAAAAGAATTTCTAATACGGGCAAAAAAAACTAATTTTCTACAATTAAGAAAAATAATCAAATTTTAACCGGAGCTAATTTAAACATGGACTAACCTGACTTCCCTCCATTTTGAATCTCGACTAGTGAGTGATGTGACAGTTGAGTTATATCGAGTTAAACTCGAGTAAAGGGCCAATCGAGTCAACTCATTCTAAAACTCGGTTGAAACGAACTCATACGGAGATAGCCAAACCCTGCCGAACTCGAACATCATGAGTCAACTCAATTCGCCGACTCCCCAAAACTGAAACGCTATTAAAAACAGAATCTACAGTTTCCGGGACACCGCGTCAAGGTAAATCATTGTTTTACACAAATAGATTTCCCACCCAAATTTTTAATTTTTTAGTCTCAAAAAAACAGCTTTTTTTTTGGTCCATTGTGGAGCCTAGGTAGCCCCCATGTAAATCTAGTGCATTTTTTAAACCAGCTGTGGTTGCGGGGCCCCCAAAAACTAACAAAATTACGGGCACAAATTTTCCTATAGAGGTTTATCTTTTGTGGGTTTATATAATAAAGGAATATTACAAAATATATTATAATTATATATAAAATATATATTATATAAAATAATATTATATAACTATCCAACATTTACCAATACGAAAATGAACAGACCAAAATTCCCCAAATTAAACCCACATTTCATCTGGGCCTACAAATCATATACCTCCCAACACCAAAAAGAAGTCGAAAACTTCAAAATTTTTGCTGACATCATGGACGTGGCTTATCATCCCTTTTTCATCGACAAAATTTAAAAAAAACCATTTAATATTAAAGGGGACTGTAAAACCCGGTTTTACTTTTGGGGGAGTTGCCCCAAGTTGCTGAGTGTTCCACCTAACACGAGATTACATTTGCTTATTGGGGCTAAAATGTTTTGGACAAATAACTGAAATGCACAAGACCTTGAAAATACCCTATAAATTTTTTAACACACAAAACGTGATTTTTTTTTATTTATTTATTTGACACCCAACGGTAACAACCAATTTATACAATAATAAAACCCAATAACAATGGCAGCTCACACCATGACACAAATTAATAAAACCCTATCTATTATATTCATGACTAAACAAATAAAAATTAAATAAAAAAATAATACAAATTAATTAATAAAAAATAAAAACGGAAAACCATAGACAAAAACAAAACAACAAGAAAAAACATAATAACAATGAAAAAAAATATAAATTCAAATCTTTAACAATAACAAAGCAATAACAAAATAAAAAATTTTACTACAGACCAAAAGCGGCAACGTGCATACATAAAAAACCTAACAAAAAAAACTGAAATAAATAAAACAAAAAACCTAACAGTAAATAAATTAACAAAATAACAACAAAAGAAACGAGTATCAAAATAACAATAAACCCCACACTGAGTGTTCTAGGGGCACCTAACCTAACCTAACCTGTATTGTTGTAGTGACATTCCTCATAACACGACCTACCGACTTCTCATTTGGAACAAGGAAACCCAAAAAGGGCAAACTCAGACAAGTGACATTTAAAAATTTTCACTAAGTTATTTTAAATTAAGACCTAATTGCAATAGGTTCTACCAAAAAAAACAGGGCCCAAACACTTTAATGTATCTGGAAAAAAGGTTCTTCAAAATTGTATCATAAAAATAATACTAAAAAAAAGAAGGGGGCAAAAAACTAGGTTACTCTCCTTTAGGACAAAATTGTGTTAAAAAAAATAATAAAAAAAATTATTTTTTTAGATTTTAAAGGGTATGGTAAAAAAAACTGAGGGGTCGAAGCCACTCTTTTGAAGATAATTTAAAAACTATAGTATTGGAACTTTGGTTAGATCCAAATAAATTAAAATTAAAACCCCATAAACCCAAATAGGCAAGACTCTTAATGGCCCTTTTAGTAAAGGGGTTTGTAAAAAATTTTTTTAATAATAATCCAAATTCGGAAAATTTTTGCTTAAAATCCTTTATAATTTCAAGGGGTTGGGGTGCTAAGTTTACATTTTCCCAAAAGTCTTTTTGGGGAAAAAATGTCCTATATATTTGTATAACTGAGCACCAAGATTGTGAATGTTTTAAAATTTTTTAGATTTGATCATTATGGGCTAGTTTTTTTTACTGCGGGGTAGTCATAGAGGGGAGGGGTAGAAATGTACATAAAAATTAGTAAAGGTTTTAAATACGTCAATTAAAATGATCTCTGATTAAATGAAAAGGTATTGAGATGTCATTATTAAAGAAAATTTTTAAGGGTATTTTTTTAAGTACGGGTAATTCGCTCTCCATCTGGATACTTTGATGTGTTTATTGACCGTTTAAATAAAGGGCTTAACGATTAAATGTATTTCCCAAAATACTCCCCCATATTAAAGGGGGGATCTAAACATTAATAAATTAGAGTACTCCATCAAGTAATGTTTCTTGATTGTATTAATATTACTTTTTAAAAAGATTTATTTAGTAAGGGCCCCAACAAGAAAATTTTGGGAAAAATTCAATCAGTTCTAAGATCATTGTGTAACAACTGTTCTTTTTCTTTTTTGCAGAAAAAATTCAAAAATCTATATCAGATCATACGGGGGAGTTTTGTCAAAATTGTATTAATAATATTGTCAAGGAAAAGAAAAACTAGTTTTTAATGGTACATTCAATACCCAATATGCAATTGTTAAATTAAATTGGGCAATGAATGGGGGAGGAGGATGGGAATAGTCATTCAATTGATTTAAAGGGGAAATTTCACTCAAAACTGACTTGGTATTTGATGGTGCTGCCTTTTAAAAAAAATTTAAAAGAAGGTTAAGTAAAAATTTTAAATAAAAAAAAAATTTTAACTTAGATAACCTACTTTAGATTTAAAAAAAAAATGGGGGATAGTACTATTTATATAATGAAACAAAAAATAAAATTTTTATAAACCCTTATAGACGTAAATCTTTTTCAAAAAAAGAAGAATTTGAAAGCTGAAAAAATTTCAGAAAGAATCTGCAGCTCTGATAATGTATCGAAAAGTTGTTGGTCTTTTGTTTAATATTTTAGAGATAATAATGGGTTAATAAAAAGGGTTAAAGGGAAAATAACTATTGTCATGAAATGTAACTGTACCCAAATCCTCTACTTGTAAAAATATTTTTAAATAATTATTTGCTGATATGGCAACAAATGAGTATGTCTTCTTGGATCAAAGTGTTAATGATGTAGTTCCCCTACTGATGGTTCTTTTTAAACTTTGAGTTTAGATATAAGTGAATTATTAAATATATTGATATTTTTAACATAAAATCATCGGGTTGTGAGGATTCTCACCTTTTTTTGCTAAAGAAAGCAAAAGAAGAACACTCCTATTTTACCCATTTTGAAATTTGTACACTTCGGGGGGGTGTTTCCAAAAGCCCTTTAAGCTACAAAGTTAGCCCACCCAAAAAAAAAGGCCCTACTGAACATTTTGAAATTATAGACCTTTTTGTTTAATCTCCCTTTATAAATAATTGAGCTTTCAAATGGTTTCAAAAAAGGGGAGAAGAAATACCTCAACTGAATTTATCACACTCCCCCTTAAAAAAATTTAATCAAGGATTTAAAGTAGCTGTGTATATCTGGATTTTTCAAGGCATTTGAAAGATTCTCACAGCCTTCTTTTAACTAAATTGAATATTATGGGGACACTGTAAATTGCTTGTATTATTATTTCCCTTTTTTAAGTGTAAGAACAGTGATGAAGTAAAAGGGAAGAAGGATTTTTTTGAATGATTAATTCTTATAAAAAATTAACATGGGGTTTTCCCAAGGCTCAATTTTGGACCTTTTTTTTTATTTTTTTATGAAAAATATTTTTTTCCCATTTTTAAATTGGTATTTTTTTTGCAGTACCAGGAAACATCTAGTTTATTATGGTCTAGAAAATTTAAAAGTTTAGAAAATGGGATTGAATCATTTTTTGAAATTGCATTAAAAATTCGGAGAGAAAAACTTAAAAAAAAATGTAGATAAAAAAAAAATTTGCTTTTAAATCAAAAGGGTTAATCATAAAAGAAAACAATAATTGTTTTTTAAAAACTCAATTCTTGTAAGTTCCTGGTTTAAAATTTTTTGATAGCAAGTTTTTTTTTTAAACAACACATTGATTATTACGAAAATTTAACTTCAAACATTATTTATTGAGGGGGATTTGTTTTTTACTTGCCATTTGAATGCTCCGCACAGTATTTTTGGTACTGTTTTCCCCTTTCTTACCTATGGGCTATCTATTTGGGTACACTTATACAACATACATTCAAAGGGTATTCATACTTCAAAAGAGAGCCATCCGAATTCTTTTTAAAAATTAACAGAAGACAATCATGAGGGGAAATTTTTTTATCATACAAATTTTTAACAATATATGCAATGTAAATTTTTTTAAGTATTTTTTTATTAAAAAAAGACAATAAATTTACTTTAAAAATGAGAATTACACAATTATCCCCCTAGAAATAGGTCAGATATTTTAGAATACTAGAAAATTGGCTGTTACTACAAAAGCCCTTTGTCAAGGGTTCGATTTTTTTTAATAAATTACCTACACTATTGAAAAAAAATGGGGGTTACATTTAAAACTAAACTTAAAGAATTCTTAATCAGAAAATGCCTTATGATTTACACTTGTATATTCATATTTAATTATAGAAAACAATATGTATAATGAAAAATTAATTTAATTTTTTTTTGTAATGGGTTTTTTTGTTAGAAATGTGAGTGCCCTTTATTACTTTCATTTTTTTGCAACATAAAGAGTGTCTTAAAATTAGGTTAATAATTATTTTAAAAAATTTTTTCAATAATTAGATTATTGTAAAATGTGTTTAATGCTCAAATTATTTTATAATTTAGTTTTTAATAATCTTAAACTTTTTGTGGCTTTTCGTATGTTTATAGGTTTTATTGACAATGTTTTTTCATTTTTGTAAAGTTTAAAAAATAATGAATTTTATTTTTTTTGAGACTGCTAAAAAATAGTATAATTGTGGGTATTAATAATGTTGTAATTTTTGAAAACATAACATTTTTACATATACAAAATTTTAGACCTTTGAAAACAATTCTAGTTTTAAGGTTTAATTTTTAATAATATAGTTTAATAATGTTAAAGTTTTTAAGGGAAAATTTATTATCATAATAACATAGACACAAAAAAGGATACTATGCAAACCTCAAAAAAAGAATATATAATTTTAATGAAAAAAAACCCTGGGTGTTGGGAAAAATAAATTGCCTTTCTGAAACACGAACTCAGAAGAAAAAAGACTACACCTCCCCCCCATCCTAACTCATCTAACCTTCATATTCGCCTTTTAAAAACCAAAATCGTTGTGTCGGGATCTATTTTAAAAATAAATAAAATAAAATAAAATTTTTTCAAGATGACCAAAACTTTCGCCCCTACGTGATGGGCAAAACCCCGTGGTTTTTCGAATGAAACCAAAAAGTGACCTTCCAGCTTTATAAATTTGGGGGGTGGGGACTGGGTTTGGGAGGTATGCGGGAGGGGGGCGGGGGCCGACCCCCCTGACCTACGGGCATTTGGGGAAAAATCAAATGGCGACTCTTCCCTTTTATTTCAATTTTTTAAAAAGGGTTCCCATTCTTGGGACCGTAACTTCATCCTTATTAAATTATTTCTTTTTTTTATATTTTCTATGGCTTCCCCTTCATTTCGGGTATGTGGGATGTTGGGAAGGACTTTAGTTTTGTCAAAAAAAATTCCATATTACTTTTTGTGCTATGTTCACAACAGCAGACTTTTCCGTTCTTTATTCTTAGTATGCCTTAATGTTCCTTAATTCTTGTGGGTATTAAACCCTTGGGCAATTTTCTTAAAATAGAACCCCTTTTAATAAATTGAAATAAAATGGAAAGTCAGCATATTGAATTTTCGGGGCCAATGACCGTAGGTCACGTGGTCTGCCTCCCCCCCTCTCCACATACCTGCCAACCATCCCACCCCCCACCTGTTTTTTAAACTGGGAAAGGGCATTGTTATTTTTATCTCAAGAAACCCCTAGGGTGCCACATCACGTATGGGCGAAACGCTGTCATCTTGAAAAAAATTTTAAAAGTACCTTACCGGTTGTCACCGGAAAAAATGTAGATTTGTTATGACACCGGCCCCCCTTAAGCCCAAGTTCTGAAACGCTATGGGTGAAAGTGTCCAAAATGTCAAAAACCCATTGCCATTTGGATTTTTAAAAATTGGAAAAAATTTTTACGATTTGGGTTTTGTGATTCTTTATTTATAATTGTGATTTTGTACAAAACCCAAGTAGGGCCAAATCATGCGAGCCAAATCAAAAAAACTTTTGAATATTTTTGGTTTTATCTTTCATTTTCCTAAATACGCTGGTATATAAGTTTTACTCATTTCAATATTGGGATTTAAATCATAATTTTATATAATCAATATGTTTTATTAAAAAATATTTAGTTCGGGAAGCAAATGCAAAATGTTTAACTGAACGAAACGAAGCTAGTTAGACACGAACTGGGTTCGTTTTCCCAGCCAAAAGCCGAACTGTGGACTGTGAGTCAACTCAACTCGTCAAAACCCAATGCCCTTGGCCGGTTTCGAGTCAAACCGAACTCGCCCGATGCGGCCGAAGTTTTGAGTTGAGTCTGACCGTAAAAACTTAAAAGCTATTGGCTAAGTGGTTTTGGGTAACTCGTCAAAACCTAATGCCATTGGCCGGGTTTTTAGTCAAACCCCACTCACCCGATGACGGCCGAATTTTGAGTTGAGTCTGACTCATTTTCAAACCATTGAATAGTGTGAGTTTGGGGGGGCCCTCTCAGTCAGAAATAATGACTCACCATCACACTTTGTACTTTTTAGTCCTTACAGATTGATCTACTTTACCTTGACGACGTTCTTTTCAAAACATTCTCAACCAGGCATGCGCACAGCTTAGACTGAACCAAAGATAGGGTGGGCATATTTTACGTACCGGTGACTTTGTCACGGGGATTTTTCTTGCCCGATAGTCATGGTACAGAAAATGGAAAGAAAATACCCGTGACAGGAATTCGTACAGCATGCCTGCTACAAAAACAAGTGGAAAACGAATTTAAATACGCACTGTGAATCGCGCATGCGCACGGCGCTTGTCACCGAATTGAAATTGGGGAAAAGGGCAGGGGTTTGGGGACCCCACCTTGACTTCAATGACTTTCCCGTCGCCCATTTACTGAAATCTCTGTTTGGGGACGCAGACGGGGACCTCAGATGAACAGCCCTTTTTTCACCTTTAACGGTCAGTAGGGTGAAGGGACAACCCCCACTTACTCCATGCTCAGAAAAAAAATTTTATTTTGGCTCTCCACTAACCCGAATGCGACAGTAAAAATATTTTAAAACTCATTGTCCTGTGTTAAAAGTAATAAAGCGACAGTTTTCTTTTTCTGTATCTTTTTTTCTTGTTTGTAAAAATTTTTATATAAAATATTTTTAAAATTAGAGATTTGTTGAGGTTTCCCACGTAATCATAGTGAAATTTTTTTTTAAATAGTTATAGTTTAAAACTTTAAAAAAAGAGTTCCCGAAAAAAAACTATGAACGGAATTTTTTTTTACTTCATTTTTATGAAACTTTCGCAAATTTTTTGACCTGTGCAAAGGGCCAAAATTTTTTAAAGCTCCCCAAAGGAAATTTTAAAAAAAACCCCCCAACGTAAGCACCCAAACTTTCTCTACCCCAGACATCAAGCAGCTCTTCTATTACGAAATAATCCCAATTCATTTACTTCAAATTTAACTTAAAATAAAATAATTTTAAAAATTGTTATTTATTTTTGAGTAATACTGTTTGTTATGTTTAAAAAATAATTTTCGCATTCACAATAGCTTTTTTTGTATTGGAGGCCTAATTACGGTCCAATATTAAATAAATTGAGAAATGTTGTATCACTATTCTTTGCAAGTACTTAAAGAAATATATTTCCATAATATTATTAGACAAATTTTATCTGATTTTATACACTTAATTTTTTAATATTTATTATTAACATTATCATTAATAACGTGTATCATAGCATATACACTAAAAATTAATAAAAAAAGTGTATTTTGTATTTCATTTTTAATAAAAGGAGTTTTTAAATTATCCAAATGAAACTTAATTGTAAATTGTAGACATTACTTTAATTATTTATATATTTTTTTTGTTTCTTTTCAATTTACTCCTGCAATGGATTCATCTCAACCTAGCCTTCCTGTACTTGATTCCCCGTCATGTACCAATCATCATCAATATCAAAGATCTTGGAGAAAGTCGTATGTGACTCACTGGTCGATTATCTGGGCGTTCACTCAATCCTTTTTAAAAATCAATTTGGTTACCAGAAGCATAAGTCCACCAAACTGGCATTGGTCAAATTCATTAATTCATGCATCGACGCCCTTGATGGTGGCGAGACGGCCATGGGCTGTTTCATCGACCTGTCCAGGGCGTTCGATTGCGTCTCTCATCAATTCTTCTAAAAAAGTTAGCAGCCATAGGTATCAAAGGGACAGCACTTAGCTGGATTAGTTCATATCTTTCTAATAGACTTCACAAAACCAAAATAGACTTCATTGATAAAAACGGCATCAAGAAAACTTCTTACTCAAATCCAAAGGTAGCTTCATTTGGCGTTCCACAAGGGTCAATATTAGGGCCAATCTTGTTTCTCCTTTATATTAATGACATTTCAAACTTCTTACCTGGTAACCTTTTTTCAATTTTTGCAGATGAACCTCAATCTTAAATTCCCACAGAAATCTTAATATTCTAGAACAGGAAACTTTCTTCAATCTGAATATCCTTCACAGTATTTTTCAGGCATTAATCTTCACATAAATCCCAAAAAAACACAATACATACATTTCATGACTGATCAGAAAAGTCTTGTCAAAACAGGAACCATCCTTCCGTCTCGTAGTACTTGACGAAACGATCATTGAAGAAACCCAGTATGTCGATATTGGGGGTGAGATTGGACGGTGGTCTCAGGTGGAATGAACATATCGATAAACTTGCTAAACAGCTGGCTACATACATTTTTGTTCTGAAAAATATATCCTCGTTAAATAACATATCACTGTCTAAACTGATGTACTTTGGCTTGATTGAGGGTCTGGTTGGGTACTCAATCATCCTTTGGGGTTCCTCTAGTATTAGTAATTTAAATAGGATTTTTGTCCTTCAAAAAAGAGCAATTAGATGTAGTTGAAACTTAGACCTGGTGACTCATGTTTTGAGCATTTCAGAGAACTGCAAATTTTAACTTTTCCCTAGCATCTATATGTTTAAAAACAATAGTCCTATGTAAAAGAACACAAACAAATCGCTGCTCATCAGCATTCTTACAATACCAGAAAAACATAATTTTTAATCTTTCTGTATATCATAATCTTAAGCTCTTTGAAAGAAAGCCGGATTACACGGGTCTCAAGCTACTTAAACAACTTCCTCCCAACATAGCCCAGATTAATAATAAAAAGTTTTTAAAAATTGAGCTCAAAAAATATCTTGTTGACCAGTGTTTCTATCAGATTCCACCTTGCCTGACCTGACTCTCATTCCTGCATTGGTTACAACCAACCCTACCCCCTCCTGTATTATCCCTGCCATGAAGACAAGCATCAAGAAGATGTTCCTAATATGAAACGAGGAAAAAATAAAGAATGACTGGTCCATGCCAAGTGGTCAATCAGGACGACGTGGGATATGTTTGTATGTATGTATCATCAAGGAAAACTCGTCATCTCAGCAGTGCTCAAATTCTAATTCCCCACCCGGCAACAGGTTTAAAAGTGATCTTCTTTCAAAAATTTAAAGATTTATTACATTTATTTCCTTTAGTAATTTTTTCATAGTGTCCATGACATAATTTGACAGTAAAAAAAGTGTTACGATTTTAAAAAATTAACTGAGTATTTTAAAAAGTTTTATTTATGCAACGATTTGTCTCAATAAAAAAGCCATTGTTTTTCTTCCCTGAAAAATCCAAATTTTTGGTCCTTTTAAAAAAACTTAGTTATGTGAGTACGTTATAGTATTTATTTCCAATTCCAAAAAAACACCATACACACTGGAGTTAAAAGCCTGCAGAGGCTGTCGGCCATGTTAGTTTTAATCCCATAAGAACGATGTTATTTGTGAATCCATTTTTTCGTTATTTATGGACCAAAAGTTGTGTATGAGGTGTCATTTTAACACGTTGAGTGCCATGAGGACCACCGGTGGCTCTCAAGGCGTGTGCTACAGCTTCTCATTGAGGACCACCGGTGGTCCTCACAGTTTTGTTTCTATAGTAACAAGGCTAAAATCACGAGGTCAGACATTTTTTCTCCTGATTTTTTTTTTTGTTAGGGGGGCTTCAAAACATGTTCCCAAACCCAAGGGAAACCAATTTCCCTCTCCCTCTATTTTTACATAGAATTACCGGGACCCCCGGGTGCCCTCATGGCACTGAAGATCATTTTATTTGGGTTACATTTTTTTACAATTTTAAATGAAATAAAACCTTCAGTAAATGAACACCCAAGGATAAATAAAAAAAATTGAGGTGCTGGGACCACTGGTGGTCCTCAGGCACGTAGATGCATTTTCTTTTTATAATTCTTTGTAAAAATTTTGAAGAAGAAAAAACTTCAGTAAACAAACTACTAAAAACATTTTATGGTGTTGAATTTACTTGTTCATGGTTGAATTTGAGCTTATGTTTTAATTATAGTAAGTAAAGTGTGTTTCGGGGTAAAATGGGCAAATTTAAAAAATACAAAAACTTAGCAAATTCGTCAATGACATATTAAAAAACCTGGAAGTATGAAAGTGTAACCCTTGTTAGATAGAAAGGATGAAGATGATAAAATCTCTGATCAGAATCCGGGGGACATTTGGGGTACATTGGGGATGCCGACCCAGGTATATACCTTCGACGACGTGACTTAGAATATCATAAATCCAGGAGACGAAGAGAGGTAGGCCAACCCAAACCCTCCAAGGTAACCAGGACGGGAATATACCCAATGACATTCTAGGACTATTTTGGGGCCCTTAATGAAGCAAGCGTTTTCTTTTTCAAGTAAACAGTTACCCTGTTTCTGATAAAATTTTTGGAAAAAAAATATTAAAGGGGGCTTCACCATTTGAAGTATTTCAGCTTTTTGTTGTGTGATCTTTTTGTTGAAATAGAAAACCCAAAACAAATCTGATGCGAGCAGTGCTTTTTGGGGTGAACCTTCAAATACTCGAACTCAAATCTTGGTTCCCCCCAATACAGAGGAAAAAAAAATTTTCTTTGGAATTTATATATGGGGGGGTGGTCCTTTCCCTTATCACAGATTTTGGGTAAAAGCAAGTTTTATCAAAATGAGATTGAAAAAAGATTCACGAAAATTTTTCCCAAATCTTGCTAATTGTCATTTCTGTGAAAATAGACAGCCCCCCATTCCAAAAGCTATACAAAGTTCGGGGAAATTTGATATTTACAAGAAAAATTAGGGGAAGCACTAAATCCACGGGAAAAAAGGTGTTTGACGAACCCTCATTCCCCCGGCAGGTTGGTTTCAGAAAAATATGTACCAAACAAAACCCACAGATAGGAATTAAATTATTCAACGTGCTGGAGAAGGGCACATTTGGGGAAGTTTCAAGTTACCGGGGGAAAAGGTCAAAAATAGGGGCATTTAAATTTTTCACAATTGTTAAGAAAAGAGGAACTCTCCTTGAAAAGGGAAAAAACTTTGTACACAAAACAACTTACACCAGTTTGCCCTGGTCATGTCTTAATACAAACCCCTTTTTGGGTTTGGAACTTTGCGAAAGAAACTAAAGGGCCAATCCCTTAAAATCAAAAAAAGCAAAACCACGGAAATGTTTTTTGTGGCAAAACAAAGCCAAAATTTGTCTATTTTAAAAAATGGAAAGAAAAAGGAGATGTCATGATGTTGTCCACTAAGCACACGATTCTACATAGTTTCCCCCCAAGAGGGGCGGGAACCAAAACCCAAAAACCGACTTGGGTTTTTAGATTAAACAATCGAAGTCCATTTTGATTTATCGGACCAATGGCTAAATTTTTCCAGCCCACTCAGAAGAAATTTAAAGTGGTTAAAGAATTTAAATTTTTGAATACTATTCAATACAGTTTTGGGGAAACTTTTTTAGTTCGTACAAGAAAGTGAAGGGAAATATACAGAAAACAAAATTTTTGGGAAAAAAAATAGCTCTTGCTTAATCGAAATGAAGATTCGACATCAAGAGGAGGGAGGACAGAGAACCCTAACATTCTTTAGTTGAGGTTAAAGGGCCGAAGAGAGCAGCCGACGCGGTGCAATCTTGCTAACAAAACTCTGGCCAAGTCAAGGGCGAGCCCTCACGAATTTTTTTAAAAAAAAGTTTTACCAAAAGGGAAAATGTAATTTGTTTTTTTTTTGGGGGACGCTTAAAAAAACCCAAGACCCCTTTTTTTCTGGTAAAAAATGGAAAAAAATGTTGTATGACATTATGAAAATTTGTATTTTTAACCTTTTTTTGAAAAATTTGGCTTTTTTTTTTAATTTTCTTTTTGTAGCTATAAAAGTAAAATAAATTAAACTATTTTTTAAAATTTTTAAAATCAAAAATTTAGTAGTTGTCTACAACCTAACTTTATTTTTTACCGTTTACAGTTCTCTATCCCAACAAACATCATTTCATTTTTCCAGCTGTAACTCAGTAAAAGGTTCAAAAAATAGAAACCATGACACATATTTTTATTTACCTATTAAAATTTGATACTAATCATAAACTAAAAAAAAGTGTGTTGGAATTTTTTTTTAAATTTTTGCAAATTGTTTGTATTGGGGGCCAAACCGGGGGTCCTCACCCCTTTTTAGGGCGAGTATTTTGAGGACCATGGTGGTCCTCAGGGTTTTTTTCCCGTCTTTGTGAAAAAAAAATGGCCCCGGATACGAAAAAAAAAAAATACTGGTGGCATAAAACCGGTTAAACGTTAGGTTTTGCGCAATGGGGTTTTTTTGATATTTTGAATACATGGGCCTATTTTTGAAAAATAGGTGAAAATGAAAACTTAAACTAAAATTTTTATATTTTTTCTACAAAAAAATTAGGAATTCGCAAATCAATCAAAACAAAATTTTAATTCTAATAAAGCAATTTTTTTGGGAAAAAAAATCCATTTAAAACTAAATTTAATTTGGGTATATGCGTGATTGTATGTCGGGTTTTAAAAAATAACATTTTCTAATTGGTTTAAACCCGCTTGGCCACACCCTTTGCAGTCTTTACGGGGTAATTTTTCAGATTTCTGCTGAACCCCCCACATCAAGAGAAATCAAACCCGAGCCTCATGTCCCCGTCTGCCAAAACGTAAGTAAAAGAAACTTCGCAATTCTAGATCCAATACATAACCCAAAAAAATTGAAATCTATGACAAAAAATCTATAGATCTGAATAATGAGACTATTCACTGAGGACATGCATTTTTTAGTTTTTGTAAAGTTTGGATTTAGGCGTTTTGTAGGGCTTTAAACCCTTTCTTAGGGGCCTACCTACCCGCATACAATTTCTAATGTATGTTACCGCTTGGTATATAAATGTGCTACAGCAGTTTTAAAGCACAGTTAAAGTTTGAAATGTGTGCATTCCCAAAACTGACTGTTGGAATAAAAAAAATAATGGTTTTTTTGGATTACAGAAATTTTGTTGTAGAGACTTTGAATTGAAATAAATTTTATTAGAAGCGTGTCCAACCCCCAAATTCCACTGACGTTGGAATCAAAAAAATGATTTTTTTGGAGTTACAGAAATTTATGTTGATAGAGACTTTGAATTGAAATCATTTTTATTAGAACGTGCCCAATCCCAAACCCACACTGGGAAAATTTTTACCCTAGAGCAAAAAAACGAATTGCAAAAAAGGGGGATAGACAAAAAAAATTGTTCTGGCTGTTGCGACAATGCAAGTAAAAAAAAAGGGAAAATACTAAAATCTTGGCGGGCCCTTATTAGGGATATGGCCCCAAACTGAACTGGTTGTACAAAATACCCTAAACCATGAGTCATTGTAACAGATATTAAGGGAGTCTAAGTCACTTTAGAAAGCTCTCTTTCAAATGAAAAACTAAGGGCATACCAAATAAATTCTGGCAACAAACCTTAAAAACTCATACAAGACGTGCAGACTGGGTGGAACTCCACCTTCTAAGGGTAAGAATTTGTGAACTTGAAGAAGCAACAAAGATACTTTAGCTTTACTGTGCAAGAAGAACTACCAAATTTTCTGCTGCGACTCAAGATTGAAAAAACTAGCCCAAAATATTACGTCCTTTCTTGAAGTCACAAAGACGATTAGGCAAAAAATGACGGTCCTTGTTTTTTTTTTAAAGAAAATAAACTTTTTGACGTTACGAAAAAAAATTAAATAAATTTTCTTCTCTTGACACATGTATCCAACTTTTTAAAATGAGTTGACCACATTTAAAAAAGTAGATGATGATAAATTTAAAAACATTGTAATTTCTTAGACCAAGTTTTTAAAGTTGCTTCGAAACAAAAACAGGAAACAGAACAATTAGTAAAAATCCCCGTAGTTTCTAATCCCCATGATGAACACCAAATAAAGCTTCAGTGCTAAAAACCCAACGTCAACCCAACCTAAACCCTTCCCAAAAGACACATTTCTGGGGGCAAGGTTGAAAGCGTTTGGCTGAAGGCCCAAAAATGTAACCCATTTCAAGAGGTATTGTAGGGGTAAGGCGTTATTTGAAGAACCCTGATTTCTGCAAGGAAGATCCTCTGGCATGGGGGAAAATAAATAAAGTAATCTCCCTAATTCAACCCGATTGTCAAAGAGAAGTTTTGTTGTTTAGCAACATGGGTTCCATGTGAAGACTCTTTTCCAAAGGGGGTACTTTTTAAAATGACGCGAACCAGACTAAGTACAAAAAAGGGTTTCAGAAAAATCTGTTTAAAACACAAACAAAAAATTCATAGAATAGGTTTATTTTTAAGTCCTTTTTTTTTTTGTACAAAAATAAAAATAACTTATTTAGTCAACAAAACCATTTTTTCATTGTATTTTAAATTAAGACTTTGTATAAAATAAATTGTATACTTTTATTCTCAAAAATATGTTTTAGCCCCCAAAGTTACAAAATATGTTTGGTTCCTTTTTACTAAAATTTATATTATTTTTTAAAAAGTTTAATTTTTTTATGAATGATATATGTAGCCCCACTCCATGTTTTGTATGTTTTTTTATTATAATTTAACGAAGTTTGGTAATGTTTATTTTTTTTATAAAACAATTATTTTTATTATTAAAATTTTATTATTAATTTCCATTTACTTTTATATTGTTAGTTACACCTGTAAGTGTTCATTACTAATACCACTGCAGCAAAATTCTTTTGCAACAATGATTAAATTGTATAACCCCTTTAAAAAATACCCAAATTCATAAAATAATGGTTACCTTTTACGATATTACTTTTTTTGATTTGTTATCGTTTTAATCATAAAAATTTGAGAAAAACGTGTGCAAAAAAATAATTTTAACATCTTTTTTAGTCTATTTTTATTTAAACCAGAGAAGAAAATTTTGATTTTATTTATTGCCCTAAAAAAACTAAAAAAATTTGGGGGGTTTTAAATAATTATTTAATTTAATATTTTACGACTGGAAAATAAGAAAGGTTCGTGATTTACAACGGGTTTTTTTGTTTTGTTCAATTTTTTTAACTTGGTATAATTTAACAATAATAAAAAATAGGATATTTGAAAAAAGTTTTAAAAACCCAATATAAAAAAACTGATGTTTTTATTTAAAAAACCTCCTTTTGTAAAAATACACTTAAAAAATTTAAATAATGTTGGGGAAACTTATTATTTTAAAGTTTTCCAATACAACATTTAAGAGGCGGCGGTGGGTATGACTGGCTTTACCCCCGGCCGTCACCGGTGACAGCGGGTCACGGAAAAAGTCAGGGGTATGTGGTTGCCGTCATCGTTGTCACGGATTCAAATGTCACGGTTCGACCCTCCCTCCCAAAAGGGCAAATCCTTGTCACGTTTGGGGCCCCAAGGGTTACAAAAGAATCGGAACACTGTCGTTCAAAAGGGGGGGAAGGGAGGGAGGGGTTTGCGTTGCTAGGAAAATTTGTCACGTGATCAGTGCCACTTCGGGTCTTTTAGACGCTGTGTTAAATCTTTAGCGATGTGTTGTAAATTTTTTGCTCCAATACTCAAAGGGGGTTCTGTTTCCCACGCACGTTTTCTTCTACGATATATTATTGTGGGTCGCGGTTCTCCCAGGGATGAAAAAGTTTATTGTGCTCATTTTTGTTTTACAGTTTAGCGATGAAATTTAAAAAAAGTCGAAAGACTGAAGTGGAGCCGCCAGTGGTTGCTGATGAAATGAACATTTTCTATCCCAAATTATTGAAAGAATTGCAAATAAACCCAGTGCGGGCAAACTACCTAATATTATAGGGAAATATCGGGATTTAAAATGCCATTTGTTTTTTAAAAATGTAATCAAAACAACTTAAGAAAAAAAAAGCAACACAAACAACTATTTTAATACTTTTAATAGTTAGAGTAAACTGAAACTTATAAAAATGTACAATAAATTGAGACGGGTTTACACGTTCCAATTTGTTGTTTCATTCCAGAAATTTACCCGGGGGGCTCCAACCTCTATCTAATTCCAAAAAACACTATGAGCCCCATAGATGATTGCTTTTTCACTACTTTTTTATATAAAAAGATAACTATAAAAGCCGATGAGCCCCTCATGTGATGACATGCTTGAGGCCCCTTCCGAGCCCTACCCCCCCAAAACTGAACTTAAATTTGAACCCTTCGATTAAAACCTACAAGAAAATAAACAATTTTTACTTTTTTAACTCTAAACAAGATGGCAGCCTTTTTTCACCCAATACTATCAATTTTGTATTTCTTAAAATCGCAAAAAAGTAGTTTTTTATGACCAAAACTTCAGAAAAAGTTGATTAAAATGTTAAAACTTTCTCGTTTTCTTGTAACAAACCGGGGCCTTAATATGAATTTCAGCGTAATTACTCAAATATTGGGTAGGGGGGCCCAAAAACCACAATTTTTGAAAATGTAAACTTTTTTAAATATGACCTTACCACCCAAGTAGGGGTCAAAAAAGGGTACTTTTTACCCTAACCCAAATACCCCTTCTTTTTGAAAATGTGTAAATAATAAGGTATTTTATGCCCAAAAAACAAAAAAAAATCTCTGAAAATAAAAAACGGGGTAGTAATAAAATAAAACGCCAAAGTAGGTATAAACTATATCAAATTTATACATTTATTTTGGAAGAAGAAAGTTTAAGGGTTCCCCAAAATTTAAAAAAATTTGCTCAAAACCCAAAATTGGGTAATGTTAAAATAATACACCCCGTGTGGTATAAAAATTAAAAATGTTCTTCTCTTAATTTTTAATATACCCTCAGATTTTTAGTAATACTATGTTTATGGATCCACTGCCCCAAAAAAAAACTCAAGGGGGTAAACCCCGGCGAGGCCGTAAGCCCATCCCCTCAAGGGAACATGCCAAGATCCAAATGGAAATGTAGCAAGGGGTCTTGGTGAGGGCCCGTACAGAGTTCCACAAAAAGGCTAAATGTACAGTTCCCAGGGGGGTTTTGCACCCACTTACATCAAGTACGAGTACTTGAAATTACGACATAGAATAATGAGATTTTCTATATAATAAAAGCCGATGTAGTGACTGAATGACACTAAATGTTTGCACTTTTTGGCTCCTCCCCCCCCAAATGTGTACTTTAATTTTGCTCTCGATCTGAAATCCCGGAAAATCTAAAAGTTTACTTTTTCACTCATAAACAAAAGCCTTTTTTACCCAAAAAAGCCTAAATGTATTTCTACAGGGAAAAACACTGAAAAGAGTTTTTATTACTTAATTGAAAAAAAATGTTTTAAATTAACATTTTTTAACTGTAACAAAAGCGCACCTTTATTTAATTTCATCTTAATAACTAAAAAATTTTGGGTACGGGGGGACAAAAAGAAATTTTTGTAAAATGTAAACATTTTAAAAACTATCTTTTTACTCAAGTGGAGTATCAATTAAAGCTATTTCTCCCTGAATCCAAATTAATTCAGATGTTGAACAGGTAAAAATTTAAGGGGTATTTGCCCCTAAAACAAAACAAAACACCCTAAAACCCGTAAAAAAAAGGGTATACTAAATAAAAATTTCTTTTTGGGGTATCAACAAACTTAGGGATTTACTCAATTAAAATTTAAATTTTTCCTTAACTGGAAGGGCAACGCTTTTGTGTTCTGCCCCCCCCCCCCCCAAAAAAAAAATGCTCCAAAACACAAAAATTTAGTAATGTTAAATAAACACAATACAATACAATGGGGTTCAAAATAAGGCATTTTCTCTTAAGTACTAATTTACCCATCAGATTTTAGAAAAGACTATGTTTTAGGGGCTTACTGCCCCAAAAACCAAAATTTAAAGGCTAAGGGTTTAACAATCCTGGGGTATGGGCCGATCTTTTCAAGAGGGGAAAAGCAAAATCCACAAATGGGGTGTAGCAGTGTTTGGTTTAGGCCGCAGGGGCCGAACTTTTCCCTGCGAGGTGTACTGATTCCCCAAAAGGGCCCGTACAGGTGTTTTTTTAGGCCGCAGGCCATTTTCCCCCTCGAACCCTAGGCCGAGTTCCTCAAGGGGGTAAAGGGAAGTACCCCAAACAGGCCCCAGGGTAGCTTACCCCCAAGCGCGGGTGACAAAAGGGTTGGCACTGAAGTGTCATGGTGTCCCCTACTTAAAAATACTTGTATTTATTTGTATTTAAAGAATAAAAAAAAAATCAGTAACTCAACTCATATTCACTAAAAAATATTTAAATTTTGGCATGTTAACTAAAAGTACCCACGGGAGATTTTTAACCCACTTTTTGGAAATTTTTTTAGTCAAATTTAAAAAAAATATAATAATGGTTAGTAGTTACAGATTCATTTACATCTAATTTTGCTCATACACTTTTAACTATTTTTTATATTTTCAAAATCCTCAAATAAATATTTTTTTACAAAAATTGCTTATAAAACCGAAAAACAAATTACCAAAATTTCTTACGTAATATTTTGTAATATTTTTATTTTGTTAAATAAACATTAAAATTTTTTATACATAATATAAGACATGAATGAATAGTTCAAAAATATATAGGGATATTTTAAAAGGGGAAAAGAGAAAGAAAGTTAAATTTTTACAGTATTTTGAAATTTTGTTAATGAAAAATAATTTCAATCTATTTTTGGGTCTATGGGAAAATTGTAAAAAACAATAAAATATTAAGGATTTTTTTGGGAAATGCTTTTTAAAAATTTTTTTTAAAGGGTCTTATCATTGCACATGCATATTTGAATATTTTTTCTTTGTTAAACGTAAAAAAATTGTAGCATTTTAAAAGGGTTGTAACAGTTTTTTTTGGCTGAATGACTTGTCACATAGAAAATTTGGGGAAAAGACAGTCTGCAACTTTTTTTTTTTTTGAATTCAACTTATCACCAAATCTCTGTACCTATTCGTAGGCATTTCTCTTGAACATTTTTCACTTACAGATAGCAAAATTAGTAAAGTCTAAAGGCCGGTTTTACCAACCCTTTGTTTTAACTCATTTAATGAAAGTTAAAATTTTACAATCTTTAAAAAGTTGAAAAAAGTTTCACAAACGTCCTCACATGACACTTCTTTAAATTTTTTGTTAAATTTTAAAGGTCGATATTCGGATCTTTAAAGTTTTACGGTTTGGGTTAATTGGGTTTTATTTTATTTTTTAGGTTATCGAGTTTGTTTTGTTAAAGTAAAAGAAGGTTTTAAAAAACAAACAAAAGTTTACTAACTGTTTATTCTTAAAATAAAAAAACTTCTTTGTTCAACAATTCTCCTAAAAAAATTTTTTTTAAAAAAAAACATCAGTGGGTTTAAAATAATAATTAAATAAGTTGAAGTTATAGGTAAAAATTTTTAAAAAATGATTTATTTCTTATTTTAACATTTCCCCCTTTTGAAAGTTTTCTTGAGACTTAGGCCAATAGCATCACACAGCATTTTAAGTCTAGGGTTTTGGGAAAGGGTTTTTTAAAACAATCCGCTAACTGAAAATCCCTTGGAAAATGTTTCACGCTCAAAATTTTCCTCAGAAACCCAACTCTTTTAAGAAGTGCCCTTTCTTTTGTGCTTCGTTCTTCGGTGGTTTTTGGATTTTCTGCTAATTGTGGGCGCAATGTTGTTAATTCAAGATTGGCTTCTTCTTTTGGGTATAAATTTTATTCAGCATCTTTTAACCATTTTCAATTTCTCTACATCTTCGCTAGCTGCTACAATCTCTGCTTCCGTCTTGAAATTTCGACTGAAATTTGTTTGAGCTGAAACCCGTGATAGCACCACCACGTACAAATAACGCCCCTGAAGTTTTAATGGCCCTTTTAGTTGTCTCCTGCGTGATCTGCATCACTGTAACATTCAAGTATTCCTTTATTTATGTTTTAACTTGTCTCTAAGCTAATTTACAGTACCTTTTAATATCTTAGGGTTCTTTTGACTTTTATCCAGTTTCATTCGAATTCTCCAGTGAACGTTTTATGCTTTCCCCACTGATATGCAGTCTGGTCGGGTTCCTGTTAAGGTACATTAAACCTCCAAACATTCTCTTAAGGAAATGTCCTCTGGGCTTCTGGTCAGAACACTTTCCCTTTTTGATTTTTCGTCTTTTTGATAGGGGTTTTGGGGCTGGGTTTTCATTCTCCCTTCCCCAAATTTTTTGAGTAGTTTCTTTGTGTACGCTTCTTGCTAACTGTTATGGAACCCCTTTCCTTTGTTGATTTCAAAAACCCAAAAGTAATTGTTTTTTTTTCTGAAATTTTGAATTTTCTTTTTAACATCCCATAAAGCTGCCCCAAAATCTCAGAATCTGTCGATGCAACAAGGCATCGTCCACAACATGCGACTAAAGTTTTTTACTCCCTTTCCCTTTTTGAAAAACAAACAAAGGGTCTGCTTCACTCCCCACTAGGCCCAGTTAATCAGAAAATGCCAAACCTCTTGTTCCAACAACGCGGACTTGCTTAAGTCCATTAAAACTTTTTTTTAATGGGATACTCTTTCCCGATCCCTCGCATAACCTTCGGGTTTCTTTATGTAAACTGTTTCCCTAGTTTGGGCCCTAAAAAAAAGCTGTTGACACATCAAACGCCCCAACTTTATTTTCTCATTCGCTGCAACCTTAACAAGCCCCCTTTTTGTTCCTGCCTCGCAACGGGAACTGAACGTCTCAAAGAATCTTTCCCTTTTTTTTTTTTGGAAAACCCCCTTTTTTTACAATCTTGCTTTGAATCTATCAATCGAACCATTTGGATTTGTTTTGCTTTAAAATCCATTTCATGGAATCATTTTTGCCAGTTGGGAGATTTTCAAAGTTTTCCAATCTGATTTGTTTTGTGATATTTTTCTCACAGGGCCTTTTTTCCTTTTTTCGTAATCAAGCTTATGGGTTCTTTTAAAATTCGGTTCTTTAATATTTTAAACTGGATCTGCGAGGTTACATAGTCACCAATCTTTGGGGTTTTTTTATGTTTTCACGGTTTTTAAAATTTACTTTGTTCTTGTTTTCATTTCTGGTTCCCGTCGGGTTTCGGGTTTTAGAGTCTCCCTCACGCGATTTCTTTATTTTTTGAGGTTTGTCGATCGAAAACTTTGGTGCAAAAGAAATGAATTTTTCCTGGTGTAATGGTTTCTCTTCAAAAAAACATCTTGGACCTCTAAATTTATCCATACCTTACCTCATTGTGTCATGCCTATAAGTTACCTTTCACAGCCTTTTTTTCCATCTTCCTTCGTTTTGGTTTTGGGACATGTGGTACAGGTCAAACCTAGATTCTCAGGGGTTTCAAGGTGGGTTTCCCACCTGTCCCCAACTAAAAGGGGGGTTTATTGGTTTATAATGCCTGTTTTATTTTGAAAGTATGCAGCTGAAATTTTTATTTCACCCATAACCCCTTTAGGAATATTCCGTGAGCATGCATCATGGCACGTCAGTCTCTATAATGGTCCGGTTTTCACCCCTACACCCATTTGCTCTGGTGTGTAAAAGGGTGGTTAACCCCTTTCTTGATCCCCTATTCCTGTAAATTTTTCTACATAATTATTATCCAAAATCTCCTCCTTTTTCGCTTAAATCTCCTGATTTCTTTCCCCGCGTATGGTCTCAGCTAAAAACTTTCAACTTTCTTCAAAATTCAGATTTCTGTTTTTTAAAGTAAACTTCACGGTATCTGGAAAAAAAATCTTTTTAACAAAACAAAAAATCGACATCCCCGACATTGGTACATGAATGGGCCGCAGACTCTGTAGATCAAATTCCGGGTTATTGCCCGTTCGTTACCAAAATCCAACTATGGCTTTTACCATAAAGCAGCTTCCACAATCACTGTCCAATTTCAAATCAACCCAAACTCTCGTTTGACCCAAAATTTCACAGTCGCTTATTTTGGTGTCCTAGCCCCTCATGATAAATCTGACAATTTTCATAGAATAAGACGTTAAAATGAATGAGATTTCAGGTTGTACATTTTTTTCACAAGCCTGTAAAGTTCCCTTTCCCTTTTACGTGATTTTAGTTTAAAAACTCCGTTGACTTTCAAGACACATGTCTCTGAGTTGAAACAAACCACTCTTTGGAAGAAGTCTTGGGTGGCTAGTACAAAAAACAAGTTTTTCTTAATTTTAGGAACATACCAAAAATCATTTAAAGTTTTCTTTTCCCCCTTTTCCCCTTTTTTTGTAGTTTCCCTCTCATTACCTTTCCCTTGTGCACAAACAGCGTTCCTTTTTCAGTAGTTACTGAGTGTTTCACCAAAAAAAAAAAAGGGTTTAAAAGTCTGAAACAAGTCATCTTATGGTTACATGATTGGTTGTCCATTGCAAATACCAAAAATCATCTACCTGATCATTTCATTGGAATTTTACATGAGATACTGACATAAGATTCATACTCTTCCTAATCTTTGTTATTATTTTACATTATTACTTGGTTTTGCCCCTTTTCCAACCCACTTCCACTTAAAGCATTTTTGACCTTGGTCCCGGAAATTTGAATATGAAAAAAGATTTGACTTTTTTTTACTTTTTTCCTGATGGGCCCCTGACCTAACCCCGAATTTTTACTTACTTATTCAATTTTTATTTTGCTGCCCAAAAACCTCACCCTTTTTTTTGTACATTTCTCTGTTTAAAGACTTTTCATATGCACAAAGTTGGTTGTAAACTTTCAAAAGGTTCTCTCAGAATTTGCCCTTAACATCCAGCTACTTTTAAACGAAAATACTCCCCAGGTAAAGTGCCCAAATCTTACAACAAAACAGTTCGGGAAGTTAGCATTACTTTACATCTTTCCTAACTTCCCAAATTTTTAAAATATTCCACAAATTTTCAATTTTGACATAAAGGCTAGAAATTTCATCATTAGGGGGCTTTCTCATAGCTAAAGAATCTAACATAAGTTGTAGGCCTTTTTCTTTTGAAAAATCCCCTCATTTTACCTTGTAAATTCAACCAAATGTCCCTACGTTTTTAGAATCTCATAACTTTTTCAAGTGTTTCTTTTGTCATATTTGTGGTAAAACCAAAAAGTGCATTACTGTCACCTTTGTATAACTACTAAATCTGACTCATATTAGCTTTGGTTTCCTTGTCTGCATCTGGGGGCTTGGGTCCTCGGGTTCGTAGATTTTCCCTTTACCACCTGTATGTCCCGGTAGGGTTCTTAGTAAATGCAAACTTTGTTTTCCAATTGACCTTTTTACCATCAAAAAATCCTATTTGTATTTTTGGGCAACTCCCTTTTTAATTTACTAATAAACGTTTAGTTACCAATTAAACAATCTTGGCCTACTTCTGATTTAATAAAAACTCTTTTTAAATTAAAAATTAAAAAATTTTAACCCCGTTCGCACCAGTTAAAGTAAAAGACAGTTTAAAAAAACTAAACAAAAGTTTACAAACGTTTTATTTTAAAATAAATTAAACTTCTTTGTTACAACAATTCCCTAAAATATATTTTTAATTTAAAAAAATCAGCTGGTTGAAAATAATAATTAAATAGAGTTTAAGTTATAAGTAACATTTAATAAATGATATATATTTCTTTATCTTTAAAAGTTATTAAAACAAAATGGTGAATATTTTTGATGTGGGTTAATGTATATAGAATTCTTAGAAAACATAGGGCCTGAGGAGGAATAGTAATGCTTTTTTATGATTTTTCCATTTAATGACTTGAAGTTTGTTATGGGAAAAGATTTTGTAAACCCGTAGTGCTAAAGATATTGGAACAGATTTTATGTTTGCTTAATTCCCCACGGGCAAAACAAAATATTGACACTAGTGCAGCAATTTTCTTCTCACCCAAGGTTTTACCTTTCGGGTCGTTTCAAATTGTCAGTGGGGACTTGCAAGGAATCTCAAAAGCTCTGACTAGCTTAAAATAAGAAAAGTTCTGAGGCATTGCCTCACTTTACTTTTTATCATAAACTTTCCAAGGAAAACGAACGGGAAAAGTCAAACATGATTTTTATAGAAAAGACATTTTTTCCCTGCTTAAGTTTAGGATTAAAACAAAAAATTTCCTACTATCTCACAATTATAGTATCGACAGCTGTCCTCCATAATATTGTCATTGAGACCAAAGAAGATGAACCCCCAGTAGATTTTGCGCTTCACCAGTTCCTAAATGAAAGAAGACTCGTTCAAAAATAATGAAGATTACCTGTTCCCCAAGTGGTTTGCACACAATCATGGGCCTCCAGCCGTACACCGACAAAGATCAGTAGAAGTGCACTTCCTTTGAATTGTTTAAATGTTGAAAATACGAGTAAATTTAAATGTACCACACATCTTAACAAAGATTTTAATGTGTTTCATCAATGTTAATTTATTTTTCACCATACTAAATTAGTTGTAAGCAATAAAGATCGCTAAATGTTACAATTTAATTTATAAAGATACAAAATAAACGTACCACCAAACACGGTCGGTGCCCTTGGCTGCAGTCATTATGAGTGGTAGTAACATAACTGCCCTCCAATACACGTACAGTGGTAGTAACCCACAAGCCCACCCATACAAGTACAGTGGTAGTAATATAACTGCCCTCCCATACACGTACAGTGGTAGTAACCCACAAGCCCACCCATACACGTACAGTGGTAGTAATATAACTGCCCTCCCATACACGTACAGTGGTAGTAACCCACAAGCCCACCCATACAAGTACAGTGGTAGTAATATAACTGCCCTCCCATACACGTACAGTGGTAGTAACCACAAGCCCACCCATACACGTACAGTGGTAGTAATACCTTTACACACACACCCACACCTTTAGTGACCAACCCACACACCCTTACATGTACAGAGGTAATGACCCACCCACCCACCCTTACATGTACAGAGGTAATGACCCACCCACCCACCCTTACATGTACAGTGGTAAAGACCCCACCCACCTACCCTTACATGTACAGTGGCACTGGCCCATCCGCCGCCCATACACGTACAAAGGCACTACCACTGTACGTTGTATGGGTGGGTGGGTGGGTCACTACTACTGTACGTGCATGGGTGGATGAGTGGGTCACTACCACTGTAAGTGTATGGGTGGGTGGGTGGGTCACTACTTCTGTACGTGTATGAGTGGTATGAGTGGGTCACTACCACTGTACTGTGTATGGGTGGGTGGGTGGGTCAATACTACTGTACGTGTATGGGTGGGTGAGTGGGTCACTACCACTGTACGTGTATGGGTGGGTGGGTCACTACCACTGTACGTTTATGGGTGAGTGAGTGGGTCACTATCATTGTAAATGTATAGGTGAGTGAGTGTGTCACCTCTCCTTTATCCGATATTTGCCCAACTTTTGGTATCACAAACCAATTACTCAATTGTACGTTTGAACGGCACAGTGAGCTCCATGGATGTCTTATGTACTCAGCTTTTCAGACTAGATTGCACTATTTCTAAAATTAGAGATATTATTTTCAAATGATTTATTCTGAGTCCGTACTCACCACATACACACCACTTTACATGAGTACCACTGTATGTGTATGGGTGGGTGGGTGGGTGGGCCAGTACCACTGTATGTGTATGGGTGGGTGAGTGTGCCAGTACCACTGTATGTGTATGGGTGGGCGGGTGGGTCCCTACCACTGTATGTGTATGGGTGGGTGAGTGTGCCAGTACCACCGTATGTGTTTGGGTGGGTGGGTGGGCCAGTACCACTGTATGTGTATGGGTGGGTGGGTGGGCCAGTACCACTGTATGTGTATGGGTGGGTGGGTGGGCCAGTACCACTGTATGTGTATGACAGTGGTATTCACAGCTGTGCTATTCACAGTAGTAGTAAACTTATATTTCTATAAGTAATGATTAAAATAATAAGGCTTTTATGTTTTATGGTTATTACCACTGTACGTGTATGGGTAGGGGGCTGGGTCATTATCACTATACGTGTATGGGCAGGCGGTGGGTCATTACCACTGTACGTGTATGGGCAGGGGGCTGGGTCATTATCACTATACGTGTATGGGCAGGCGGTGGGTCATTACCACTGTACATGTATGGGCAGGGGGGTGGGTCATTACCACTGTAGTGTGTGTGTGTGTGTGAGTGTGTGCGCACGTGCGTGTACGTGTACGTGTGTGTGTGTGTGTGTGTGTGTGTGTGCGCGCGCGTGTGCGTGAATTCCCTTTTTTAAGGGTTATTATCGAAGGGAATTTACCTAAACATGTATTTAATCAGAAAATATGTGGATAGTACCAAAAGGTTTCTATCCAGTGCGAGGGACTTCACCATTAGTAACACTGGCAGCCACTACAAGGACTTGGCGTCCTTCCTAAATGCTGCCACGCCATTACTGATGGAAAAATCTCTCCCCGATTAACCAAATACGAGTATAACCAATCAAACTATTCAACTATGATTGACCACACATAATGAATTAGATTCCCATTTGTATTTTTATAGATAATACATTAGTTAAATACTCAGTAAAACAGATTTAAGGAACAAATAAACAACTTTGGTTACATGTAGGGTTAGTTCTGATGGATCAGCTAGTATATTTTTTATAAAATGTATGTCAAGTAAAAGTAACAAAAGAAAATTATTTAAAAAATTATGCAAAAATCATAATCAGAGTATTATTTGTAATTTTATTTATTTTATTTTTCTTTGTAATATCTATATATTTTTAAGTGCAAATATTCTTTCTGTAATTCCAATACTTCCTTTTGCTTCGTGTTTTTCCTTCATTTGCTTTATTTGCAAGTCTATAACGTTTTGTTCTTGATTGAGCAAGCTCAGATAATTGTTGCCTTGCTTTCGCTGCTTCACTTTATTTTACATTATTACAGCAGGCCTGTTTCTCGCCCTCCACTTTCCTTTTCTTGAACTGCCTCCACAACGTTTAGGAGTTGAAGTCGACAAAGGGGTTGCAGTGTTCTCTGTGACTGGAGCTAATACGTCTAATATAAGAATAGGAACTATGCTTTTGTCAACACATATTTTGCCAGGGCTTAACGGCGCTTCAAGGGGAATTGAGCTTCCATCCAAATCAAACTGGTACGTGCTTCCAGCACCAGGAGAGTCACTTGATGTACCACCTAAAACAAGGTCGATTCAGCTATAAATGTTTATAATCATTCAATTCAGCTATATCATTTATAAATTATTCCAGTCTAAAATAATGGTACATAGAAATATAAAGTCATAACTAATACATATAATCAATACACAATCTTAAGTAAGTGTCCTTTCCACCATGTTCTTGTTTAACATATTGTATGATGTTTTATGGGAAATGCATTACTGTGTTTCTATCCTTAGGGCCTATTCGCCTATAGCGATAACTATAGTTCACCGTTGCGACTTCACCTACGAGAGTTTTCTTATCCATTTTAGAGTGTTTCTCGATAGTCTTAAATAAATGATAAATGGTATTCATTCTGGTAAACTTCATTCGCAGTTCCCGCCAAGCGGCTTTGGACACCGGTGTCCAAAATTTGTTTTTATGAAACTTTTTTCGATGTATAATTACTCCTACATGTGTAGTCGTGCTGCATTAAATGTATTATGTGAATAACAAAGAGCTGGTGTGTGCAGTAACATAGTTTGATAGAATTTAGGTATTGGTAAAATCGTATAATACAACAAATATTACTAACTTATTTCTCCTGTAAGATATTCTGGACTTTTAAAGTATCGTAGTTATATTATTGTTAAATAAAATAAACAAATAAAACGTACCTGGTTTCATGTAGAGACGGTCACTGTCAAAATCATTCTGAAGAGGGGTAATTTGATCTTTAATGATACTGAGCAACTGTGCTTCGGTGTCATCTAAAACAGTTGTAACTTGGCTTCCTCCTCCTGTCTTGAACAAATTTATTTTGTCTTCTGTACATTTCTTTTTTGCTCTTCTTTTAAAATTATCATAAAAGCTTTTTAGCTGTTTTGTCGTTCTTTTGGTTACGTTGATGTTACTATTAAATTCTTCCAATATAACCTCCCATATAATCTCTTTTCGTCTCACTGTGACACCATCTGTTTTTTATTTTCAACAATGTCTTTGTACTTAGAAATCAAATCTACTAAAATAATTTTTTCCTCTGGTTTAAAGTTAACACCTCGGGTTTCTATACTTCGTCCATTTTATTTGTACTACGCTACTCGTACATATATAAATTACCCCTCAACACAGACAACCTCGCATTTATCTTAGTATTCATTTCGGCAAACAATGATTTCGTTCAGTAGTCTTCTAAAACATGTGTAACCAATAGGAAACGAGATACTTTGGTTCACAGTGATGCCAATTGGTTAAGTAGTTTCAAATACATTCAAATGGAAAGATAGGTTTGACGCTTGTTAAAGTTTTTTTAAGTAATTTTTAACAAACGTCAACGTTGGTGAAACAGTTTTCTTTTAAACGAGCCGTCAAAAATTGTTTGTTGTCAAAAACCCGTTAATTTAACATCTTCAAGATCTATTTGACGAAGGTTAGTGAAACCGGCCATTAGTCTTAGCTTCTGAGTCTATCTGTAAAATTTAAGAAAGTAAAATGTAAGAGAGAATATAAACAATTTAAATACATCAGCCATTGCTGTAATTGTTGAATTGCATTGTTTCTGTCAGATTATTTTTGAATAAACAATAAACCCAATTTATTTTCATGCAAAAATATTTAAGGTTATATCTACCCCCTTGTGATATTAATTTAAAAAATCTTGGCCTGCTTAAGATTAATTTATATAACCAACGTTCAAGTTTATAGCTATTATAGTTTAAGTTGAATGTTACTTATGAGTCAGAACTTCTTTTATAACTATACGTAAAACAAAAAGTATTGTGTTTAATCAAGACTACCTTTATTTATAGGCTTACTTTTTTTTATTTAGACAAAATGCTTTATTATGAATTATGAACAACAATAATAAAAATAACTTTATTATAGGCATATAGGTTATTTTATTTTAGGTTTATTATTAGTTAATTTTTATTATTAAATATTTTACCAAAAAAAACAATTAACTTATTGCCAACAAGACAGAACTAATTTATAGGCACTTAGGAACAACTACTGTACTGTAACATTAGATCCATTAGACTTTGAAATATCACCACTTTTATGTTTTTGTGAGTCTTTTAGAGTAAATTATAATTTAAGAGCTTACTGTGCGTAAAGTACTTTTATATTGTAGCGTAATGGTTTCTTTACAGAGAATATTTTATAATACAATTATTATGATAATTATAATGTGATAAGTTAAATATTCATCATTATCATAGCTTTGAATCTTAAAAAGGCGACAAGAAAAAATGTTTCTTAGCAAATTCAAGAGCTCAAATCTATACATTTTTACAGCATATTAATTAAAATGAAGTAGTTGGTTTTCTAACAAGATGTTTTATTTTGCAAGAAAAAAAATAAAATTCTCACAAAAACCTAAGATAGACAATTTTTTAGTAAAGGGCGGTAAAAAATAAGAATTTGGTTGTATTTCTTTTAAACCTATGTAAAAAGTCTGCTTTGCAATATTTTTAATTTATGCTCTAACATAAAATTCATAGTAACATGTCTTATAGGGTCATAACATATATAATATGCTACCTTCAATATAAAAAAACAGCATATCAAAACATTGTGCAACCACTTGCGGATTAACAAAACGTTTTAACAAACTCTAACTTCACAAACCAATTAGTTTCTGTGCACGCCTAACTAATTATTTTACTAGAAAAATCTGGAAAATGAAATTATCATAGCTACAATAAAACACTGTATATAATCAAGATGGATTTATTAATAGGGAAATAAAGATGTTGTCTTTTTAAAAAGTGTTAACTGTTTTTATATTTTCTGTGATTGCAATATCAAAAATAATATTAAACTCCCTCAATTTTGCATACCCAATTACATACATCAATATAAAAAGCATCCTTATATATAATACGTGAAGCCGTTTTTTGTCAACACAACTCCCCCCTTATTCCTTGACCAATTTAAACGGTTAGGAATAAGGGTAAAAAAATTTGCCTCTGTTCAAGTTGTGCAAAAAGGTCTTCTTCAATCTTTTTACCCTGAAGGATGCAGGAAGCCTTCAAAGTTTGTTTTTCGGCCATAAGAATAACATGGAGAGAGATTTAAATGAAATGAGCAGCAACAGCTGTTAAAATGTAAATATCTGTAATGATTTCAAAAAGTTTAACAACTGTTAGAATGTAAACAATGTTATTTGTATTATTGAGGAGGTTAGATCTTTCATAATAATAAACCAAAGAAGGTTTGTAAGCATGGTTTTATTCACATTCCATTGTAGAGGGATCCACTGTACTGGACTTGAAGGTTTCAGTGGTAATATAATGCAGTTATTTTACTTATTTAATTAATTAACAAAAACAAATGAATTGAATATGTTTAACACATTCGCTGCGGCTGCCCCCACCCGTGGGGGCAGGGTCTGTATCCGAATCACGGTGCCCCCACCGGTGGGGGCGGAGTACGCTGTTTACTAGAAAGCCCAGACTGGCCCAGCCATTCGTTGTATTTGTTTTGTTCCACCTCGCTTCGTTGCCTAGTAACCTTACTTGCCGCGTTGTTAGTTTCGAGTTCTACGACCTCTACCATATAGCTGAGCCCCCACGGGAGGGTGCGTACCGTTTCATGCTGTTCTTATAGACTAATACTTATAGTTATATTCCTGGTGCTTTGTGTTGAGTGTGTATATATTGTATACTGTCTGTACATATATTTCAATATTTTAATTATTGTGACTAAATTATTTGTGTGTATTTTGAAGATTATTTTACTGTCGAACTCTGGAAATTGTGTCGGGCTATATTTTGACTACTGAGGTATTTTGACCACTGAGGTACTGAACTACCAAGTATTTTACATAAAAAAGGAGGTTTTGTACAATAAAACGACATTCCAAGTGATTTTGTGTGGGTCAAACAATGGTGATCGAGCGCTAGGTGCTGCGCCCCCACCGGTGGGTGCCAAACTTATGACGTCATTTCATTTACTGAGGTATTTTGACCACTGAGGTACTGAACTACCAAGTATTTTACATAAAAAAGGAGGTTTTGTACAATAAAATGACATTACAAGTGATTTTGTGTGGGTCAAACAACGGTGATCGAGCGCTAGGTGCTGCGCCCCCACCGGTCAAACTTATGACGTCATTTCTACAAGGAAAACGTCAAAGAATCAGGCTATTAGCAACTTCAATCAACTTCACACATAAAGGTAAGTTTTCAAGTAATAAAAATTTTCCGCACCCCCGACATCCAATTGGTGAATTTTACGCAGCGAATGTGTTAAATAGGCTAATTTATACCATTGGGTATTGGGTATTTATACTATAATAAACAGGTAGCAACGCAAGTAATGTGAGTAAGATAATGTAAATAAATTGAATATTGTGATTTTATGTGATACAGTTTACCCACAAATATTTGCAGGCAAAAAATCAGTTTGAGGCCGAATGCTGAGGTGTCACTAGCGTAGCGAGTGAAACTTACCATCAACCAGCATCACCGAGTACAGTGCGTGATGGGGTTGGCACCGAAGTATTCAGGGTTGTCCCCTAGTATCACTTAATCATGAATTGGTTAGAGAAAAAAAACACTGGTTAGACAAACACCAGCCCAAGATTCCTGTTTACAAAAATATTCAATAAAATTCTAAATGAAATAATAAAGATTTGATGATGAAAGAATCGACAAAATTGAAAGAGTTCAATAATAAAAAATCAAAAGTAAATTAATTGTTAGGCACTAAATATATCATTAATGTGTGTATGAGGTGTCATCTTAAACTTTACCATATTGTGCATTGGGTTTGCTTTTAATATTTTGAATACACATGCCTAGTTTTGAAAAATTTGTGAAAATAAAAACTTCAACCTAAATATTTTTTATATAAAACTAATTAGGAATTTGCAAAGCAATTCCAGCGCAGAAGTTTATTCTTGATCAAATGCAATTTGTTTGGAGTGATCCGTTTAAAAATAACTGCCAAAGTTTGATCATGTATGATCGAATGTCCGGTTCGAAAATAACATTGTTCTTATAAGATTAAAACCAACAATACCAACAGCCTCTGCAGAATACTTTTGAGCAAAATAGTTGAGAATATCACATCTTAATTTTTTTCAAACAAAAATCAAGACAATCTTGAGTAGGCCTCCTATAATTTTCTTATATAAAAATAAATTACCTTTGTCAACAGTTCAAATCTGTTGTGATGTGTATAACGATCATTATACACATCACAACAAATTTGAACTGTTGACAAAGGTAATTTATTTTTATGTAATCTTAACCCTAGAATACTAAGTATACGTAATTCTTACACCCTACCGCATGTTGAGCTCTTCCATTCCCCCTCCAACTACGCCAACCCCCTCTCCTCTCAGCAGTGCTTTCTTTGTTCAGTGTTAGTTGAGACAGTGAAATTCAAGGTTACGTTTTGCTTTCCGTCTCCTCCCCTATATTTGTGTTTCGGTAAGTCACCACGTCTTTTTACATATTTGTTAGTATTGAGGGGGGTTTTATACATGTAATTTTTACGTATAGTTAGGATTGTAAGCTGTATCCCAGTACGTAATTTTTACGTATTGTTAGTGAAATATATGGTAGGAAACAACTACGTAAATCTGGCGTACACGACAAAGTTATCATGAATAATTCTGCTGATCTATAAATTGTTATTTTCAGTGTCATGGCTGGAATAGGCGATGATGAGAGAATCAGCAGACTTACTGATGAGGATTTTGATGATGAGGGAGATGGTAGTGAAATTGATGACGATGTTGAGAAAGTGTTTGACTCTGACGATATGGATGCAGATCCTGATTTCTGTCCTGATGATGAGCCTGATGCTCCTGACTTTCTGGAAAGAATTTTGTCAATTGAAAGGAGACAAAAGTAAATGAAAACCAGAAAAGGAAGAGAGGTATTGAAGGTTCTTCTAGTTCATCTACACCACCCCAAGGTCAAGTCTCTCAACCACGATCTGCACACCCACAATCTGCTCAGCCTTATACAATTATAGAAGTACCCAATGAAACTGAACTGTTAGGAAAAAATGGCTACGTTTGGAAAACTAAACCTGACTCCTTACAGAATAAAACAAAATCCAAAAATATAATTCACATTAGACCTGGCCCTAAGATAAATATTGATCCAGACATTGAGGAATGTTTTAAACTGTTTCTATCACAGGACATAATTGAGGAAATTTTGCTTTGTACTAACAAAGAAATACAGATTCAAAGACAAAAATATGCATTGGTAAGTGCCACATTAAGAGATACATGCAAGGAAGAACTTGATGCTCAAATTGGCCTTTTAATCCTAGTCACCACCAAAAAGATAACCATCTTTCTGCAAAGCGTCTTGATCAACATTGAATACTGTGGGGAAAGATATGGTAACCAGTCCAGCAGAACGAAAAATTTTTTTGAATTGTTGGATTGAAGTATATGGACCTTGAAACAAGAGAAGAAAGACGCTTACAAAGCAACTTGGCCAGTAATTAAAACATGTATGGATCTTATTAATTATCCAAACTGCAACAACAAAACCTACAAACCAAGTCACAAAACTGAACAATTGATGAGTGACATAAGCTAATTGTGTTAATACCAAAACAGCGCTAATAACGCTAATATTTTATCGTGAGCATCAAAAGAAAACACAGGCAGAATATTGCTAAACGTCATCGCAAAGACCAGTGATTCTGCACTAGACTGCCCTCTCCTCGCATGTCCTCGCTCGGTGCGGTGTCTAATCAGCTGATACCTATATCACATTTTCTAATGACAATGTTGAAATTCCGTACTCCAGCACATTTTTTGAAACTAGCTTGCCCGTACATGAATAAAGGGGAAACACAAAATATCTTCTTCTAATGGAATTAATAAATTTACACTTTATAACATTCCATTCCTCCTCCCAACCAAAAAAAAAAAATGAGCAACTTCCTACAAATTACCTATATTAACCAAACATGTGGGAGGGTATACCTTGTAATTTAATAAGTTAATTTTTGAGTGTGGACCCTTCGATGTCCCTTTTTGGATCGACGAAGGGATGTATCCTCTTGATGTGTGTTTGGCGTCATATCCGGGGGGGATTGGTCCTATGTGGTGAGCTCCCTGGGAGAAGGAGAGCTAACCATGGCAGGAGAGCTTGAGACTTTTATATTTGTCATTTTCAACTTTTGTTGAAATTTTCGCCCTGGGGAAATTGGGACCATAAATATTATCTGCTTCTTCGTCCTCAACATACCTCGATCAAAAATGGTCGATGTGTACAAACCTAATTCGGAACCATCCACCTTGACTAAGTAAGTCACTACGGGCAGACAATTCCTTGTTACAATTCCAGGGGTGCCAATTATCTGTTCTTTTTTTGCCCGAACCGTCCGTACATACACCTTGTCATCAAGCTCAAAGTTCCGTTGCTTAACCACGGTAGCTATTTGCGATTGACTGATGTTTCCTTCCTGCATAGCTTCCATTTGACTTGTTCAGGGAGGATTTCAATAGACTTAGATGTGTTTATGGCTTGAACCAAAACATAACCTCTGAAGGAACTAAACCAGTCCATGGAATGTGGTGTATTTCCTGTACTTAATAAGAACCGAATCGATGCGTGCTGAAATGAGCGCTTGGTATTATGTTTGCATCAAGGAGCATTTATTTCAGAAATACACCTTAACTGTTTTTGCACAGCCCTGTTCCGCAAGCCATTTGATGCTGGAATGCTACGGGGGTGTTAGGACATGGTGGACTTCCATTACCCCTCCATGAATTCCTTGAACACAAAGGAAGAGTAAACTGTGGACCATTGTCCATATACGACGAAGAAGCCGGTCCAAATGTTGCGAAACAATCCGTAGTTTGTCAATGGTGCACCTTGAAGATAGTAGAAGGCAAGTAAAAACCAACCTCTATCCACTTTGAAAAAGCTGTCTAACGATTATCAGAAACTCCTTCCCCTCGAAATTGGCAAATCCATGTGCAAACCTCTGCCAACTTAAGTTTTATGCCAAGTCCCGATGTAACTAAAGGAGCTATGGGAGCTTATTTTCGGGTTTTTTGACATATTGTACCTGTTATTGCTAACCATCTCTTCTACATCTCTTGTCGAGACCGGCGGGCCACCGTACCATACAAAACTTCGAGCAAGGCCTTCATCCTAATTCGCCTGGGTGCCTGAATGAAGCATCAAAAGAAATTATTTTTGTGAACAGGGGGTATTAAACACCTATTACCAAAGATTCTACACCCATTTGTCTACTGATTAGCTTCAAACTCTTACATAAAGTAAAGGTAGGATTTACCACCCACCGCTGAAGTGATCCTAGGCCATCCATGTGTTTACGTATTCTAAGACTCTAAGCTGAGGAACAGGATCAAACCTAGAATCGGGTAGCCAATCTCCTTGGAAGTTAAAGGCAGCTGATAGCAAATGAAAAGAAAGAGATCGTCACTCTGCTGTTCCAACACTGTCGCAGGTCAGGCGCGATATACGCATCTGCGTTAGAGTTTTCAGCACCCTTCACCGATACCTTAATATCATACTGGTAGGCAGCTAGAAACATGCCCACCTCTGGCATGCGTGCTGCAGGTCAATAAGGTTGGGATACATTTAGTAGGACCCAGCAAGAATGTAAATGGACGGAGGTACAGAACCAATGGTTGAACTAGCGATCAAATAGAAATTTATGAAAAATCTTTCTTGACGGCGTACACTAACACAAGGGGCTTCTTATTATTTTCATTTGAACCGTATTTACTTCACATTATGGTGAGTGTACGGGAACAAAAGCGATTGGACCGCTCGGAAATAACCGTCAGGTAAAAGAGTGTGCGATAAACACACCCCACTCCCGTATCTGGAACTAATCCGCAGGTAACTATGATGTCAAAATATTGGGTCATAGTGTAATCAATACAATGTCCCTAACTAACAGTCGCATACTTTTCTTCATAGCAAACACACAACTTTTAGCACCAGACCACTTTCACGTCTTTGTTAAAAGTATTGTACAATGGGTGAAGTAAAGTAGCCTAAAATAGGGATAAATTTTCCATAAAAATTTTACAGGGCCCAGAAACGACCTCAACTTGAGAAACATTTTCAGGTTGCCGTTCGTTTTTAGAATAGCCCTAGTGAGCTCATCACTCTGATGAATGCCAAGTTCATCATACGATAGCCAAGAACACACGAGCTATTTCTTGACGAACTCCACATTAAGTATATATTGATTTTAAAGAATCCCGTGCTCCAACAAATTACTCAAAACAGAGTCCACCAAATACTGCCTTCAGAGAAACTCTTTGAAAACAAAAGAATGTCGACCAATGTAGCAAATTCGAATTATTCAATCCTGACAAGATGCTGGCCAAGGAAGACTGGAAGAGGCTGCCCGGCACTCGTGAATCCGATAAGCTAATTTACTGCTAGCAGAAACAATCCCAAGTGGGTATTAAATGTTAAGATAGCACTTTTGAAGCCACACTGACCAACAATAACTGACTATAGGCATCTGATACAAGGTCACATTCGAATAAAACATATCACCGAAATTATTATGTGAGTAATATCCTCAGGATTTGGCAAAGGGATAATGATCTGTCCTCAGACAGGGATTAATAATAGTTACCTTAAAAATCCCCACAGAAGAATCCTAACCTCCATTGTGGGTTTTAGGCACAACAACGATCCGGTGTTGCCCACATCAGAATTAGTGACAGGTAAAAAATTCCATTACTTTGCAATTTTTCCAAGTTCGGACTCAACAGATTATACACGGAGGGCAAAAGGCACACTCCTAGCTTTAAAGAAAACTGGTTTTGGAAATTTCCTTTAAAAGAAAGTTAACTGAGCATAACCTTTTAATTCCACCAGGTCCGACTCAAAACAGTGCGTATTTACTCTTAAATTCATCTAAAAATTCAGATTCCCAATAGGAACGGACCTTACCATCCAGTAGCTTCACATACCTTGTTTACCCCCTCTCCTCGAAAGTTTCTGCTCGATTTCATTGTATCCATATCCCGCTGAATTTCTTCCAGCCATATTCCCCGCCCCATCAGAGTAGTCATGATTCCCCTCCAGACGTCTTTGAACGACAACAACCGTCAGGCTATCCACACCTCTTCTCTGTTGACACACAAGCCTGAACTTACCCAAGAACTGTATTTGTTCAACCAGTGTAAGTTTTTTTAACTATGTGCATTTCCCCGCAACTCAGATCCCATTTTATATTAAATTTCCCTCAAAATATAATATGTCCGGCATACAGGTAACTACCCCTACCGCAACCCGAATCAACAATCCATGTCAAATGGGAATTTTTAATTTACAACCATAATAACAATAAAGTTATATTGGTTTGCTGTATATTAGCATAGGCTTTTTTATAAAGATAAAAAAAGAAAACAAACAACTCAAACGAGTCTACTTCCCCCATACTAGGTCCAATCGCCTTCAAACTTGTCCGATTCAAATAATTGGATTTTTACTAATGCCCCCAAGGCTTCAATTTATTTTTAGATTTACACATAAAAAGACAAGTGACCCTTCTTTATGGCAACAGAAAACAGGTATAGACTACAATACGGCAAGTATATAACATCATTGTAACTTCCCACAGTCGGTTAACATTTTTTTTTGCTCGTTAACCCTTTATATGACTACAAAACCCCATAGGCCATGCCAATTAGAATGTACTAGCATGTCCATTATAGGCTAGGCTTACCACCTTAAAAAACGTAGTTTACTTACATAACATCAATGTGATTATCTGGTTGAAGTGATCTGACATTTCCTGTCGGCATTTTCTAGCACTAAAGATAACTCAAAGAGCATTAGTAAATGTACAGAGAATTCCCCCCTCTGCAAGAAGCTTGCTCAATATGTGGCAAATTACAATCCGCATAAGAATGGTCCCTCAATGCATCGTCTAAAAAATCTCCAAAAATAACAAGTAGCTGACTGCACGTCTATTTTTTTCCATTGCATGGAATAAAAAATTCAGTTATAGTTTCCCCTCTTTTAGAGATTCTTTTATGAAAAATAAAATCCTTTCTTAAGTTGTGTTACATATTTGGAGTGAAATTATTTTTCAACACCTTAACAATATCAGTAATAACTTCAGATCTATAAAAAACAAGTTTGGGGTGTACTAAAATTTTAAGTGTGGAATATTAGAGTAGGGGCCCAATTACATGAGACACAAAAAAATGACACATTAAGACCCTCAATCCATAGATTGAAATATAGAGAAAAAGTTTTCCAAAACCTCTCTACATAATAATCAAAACATTCAAACGTCATCATTGCATTCATTCTAACTTTTTCCAATGATTTGGTTCTAGCCATAGTATATATTTAATAAAATAACCCAGCCAGCGAGCCTCAGGCTAACTGGTACGGGTCGCAGGTGGCGGAAAGCGAATGTTCCACCTCGTCATTGAATGGGGAGGACAACTGCGAAAAAGGGGAAAACCCTAATAAGCATCCCCTGGACCGAGGTTTCCCTCAGGGGCACTGAGGTGCTGCAGGCTGATGGGCTTAGTAGGACCCCTGCGGTACCCTGAACACAAGTACCACACACACATATAGTTACATACCTCAGTAAGGACCCGCACTGAGACCTATAAGATAATGAACCGAGCTGGGAAGCATAGGGCAGCCTCACTGGGCAGCCCTTGTTCCATTGCTCGGGGGCCCCAATCAATGTCGGGGGGGACAGGTCTCTCACCGATTCATAATCCAACTTGGCTGATGACCACGCTCAGAAGCCCTCAACAAGGACTGGCACGGGGAACGAAGGTAGCCAAGTGGGCCAGTCTGAAGTCCCCGCTGCTCGGGTCATGGGTTCGGCGGAGGGGGGCATGTCGCTCTCTTGAACTCGAAAACATCCTTCTCGGAGCCCAGGCTCTGATCAGCTCGATCGGACGGCTGAGGCTTTTGAATAGGATGAAGATAGTCAGGAGAAGCACTCCTGGCAATCAGAGGAAAAGGCCTATAGGCCTCAACTGACTGATCACTGGAGGGGGTCCTGTACAGGTCACTCCTCAGTGGTCAACTAGTAAACATGAGGTACTCTCAATGGGGTTTGACTTCATTGGGACTAAGTATCTTTTAAACCAGACCCCATACTGTGGATTTTGGGTCGAGGGATTTACTGGGACGCTGTTAGTAGCCCGGTTTTCTTCTCACAACCCAATTGTATGGTTCACAGACGGGTCAAGAATAGGCAACAGAGCTGGATTTGGTGTCTATACTGGTGACCCTAGGACCAACGCGTGCGTGAGCCTGGGAGCGTATGGAAACCGTGTTCCAAGCTGAAGTCGCCTTACGTTCAGCGCAAATTATGATAAGAGGTTTGCGGGAAAACATATCCATACCCTCTCAGATAGTCAGGTGGCCTTAGGGGCCCTTGACTCCTGGAAGGTTTCGTCTGGTCTGGTCTGGGAATGTGTGGAGTCCCTCAGCATCCTGGGTTCAAGAAATCAGGTTCTGCTGGAATGTACCCCCAGAAATAAGGGGAATAAAAGGCGGGCGTGCAGGCGATGCCTTGGCTAGGGAAGGTGCTATTAACCCTTCATTGGTCCTGAGCCGGCCTGCGGCGTTTCGGCTGCAGCTGTCAAAATACCAACCAAACTGGTTTCCCAGACATCTGGAAAGATGGCGGCGGTTCCAGGGCAAGGACTCGACAAGCTTCTTGTCAGAAATCCTTCCCAGAAGTCAACAAAGTAACTTCTTGGGTTGAGTAAATTTTACGTAAAGTTGGTGGTGGGACTCATCACCGGGTTTCGGTAAATTTTCCCGGGGGCATCTAAAAACAGCGGACTCCTTACGGAGGATCCCATCTGTCGCCTCTGTGGGTTGGACGAAGAGTCGGAGAACACACGCCCGGGAGCGTGAGGCTCTTGGTGCCAGCAAGAAGAGTACCTTTTGAAAAGGCTCACCTCTGGGACAGTCGGGAAAATTTCTAATCTAGTGAAGAAGCTCCTTGGCCTGGTCAAGGATTTTCCAGCTTTACGACAATTAGGCACCGGGAATTGGCACAAAAAGCCTCAGGCTTCGTTGCAAGGGTTGGCGGGACCAACGCATATCCCCTTTTACTCTAACTCTAACTCTAAAAAAATAAACAACTTCCCGATTTATCCAAATTAGATATTTTTCCATTAACCCAACCATAAAATCAATTTCTCAATGTTGATTCAATTTCAAGTTGTAAAATTTACCCGGGGTATCATTTCCAAATAAAAGTTACTTCGGTAACAGTTATTTTGTCACTATTGTCAATAAACCGTTACTCCAAAGAACAGAACTGCCGGGTAGTAAAACCCGTTTACTTTTGCAACTTTCCAAAAGTCCGGGTCTAAAACAATCAAAGGGCGCCCGGGCAGTTTTGTCCAAACCTAAAGCTGTCCAACACGATTTGATCACTTTAAAACACAACTTTTTAACATTTAAAAAAAATCGCGTGGATATTTTAAAAAACTTCGTCCCCCAAATGAATAACTAATGGTTAAAAAAACCAAAAACGCGTTTATGGCAAATATTTTATGGAGCTAAAAAAGAAATCACGGGCAAAAAATGAAAAAACTCCTTCGCATACCGGATTCCTGCACTAGACTGCCCCTCCCCGCTTGTCCTTCGTCTCGGTGTGCAAATCAGCTAGTACAGAGGTCCATCTATTGTCTTTTTTGAAAGTCGCTCCACCATTGTTGGAAACTTGTTCCCGTACATGAAAAAGGGGAAAACAAAAATACTCATCAAATGGAAAAAAAAATTTTACACTTTAAACAAGAGCAGCTCGTAGTTTCCGGGGGGCGCGCCCTTTCAATATACAGCAAAAAACCCTAACAAATACGGTTTTTAAGATTTTTTGGTTTGCGAAACACAACAAATATATGTACAAACTATTGTTATTTGGGCAAAAAGACATCCCCTAAGTGTCCCTATTGCACAAAGTATTGTGGAGGAACATAGTAAATTTTTGAAAGGGTCCAAAAGGAATATTTCTAGGACAATTGGTTCATTAGTGTTCCACTTGTCAAAAAAATTTAAGGGCGATAAACATGACAACAGTAGGTTTCTGTTTAAAAAAAAAAAAGAAACTCCCCTCTGAATTTACAGATTTGAAGTTTTAAAAAGAGTGTAAAATCAAACGTTTTTTTTATCTCGAAGATAAAACACAGACTTTTTAAAACCCCAAAACTGAAAAAGGTTACATTACTCTCTGAGCAATGAGCTTTGGGGGGCAGAAACCCAAAAAACCGAAAAAAATTTTTAAAATAAACCCAAAAAAAAGGAGGGGAGAACCTTTACGGTGTCAAAAACAACAACGTGGAAGGGGAAAAATAGACCTGGGGCCCTAGTTTATTTACAATTAAAACATTGCAATGATGAATTCCCATGTTTTTTTTGCCACCATACTTTAAAAAAAACCCGATAGCTCAAAAAATTTTTAACCAGGGAAAAGTTTTTTTTAAACTTCAAAAAAAATAAAAAGACTTTGGGGATATTAGATTTCTAATACACAAGCAGAGCTTAGACCAAGATTGAAGCAATTTCCGAGACGCCTAGACAAGAAGTGGCCTGTGAACCAATCAATCAAACTGTAGTCAAGGGGGAACGAAAGTATTGCAGCTTGTGCTCATACAAGAAAAAAAGACTTACCACAACCTACTGTGCTAAATGTAAGAAGCCTGTTTGCGGAGAACACAAAAAAAAAACTGTGTCCATCATGTTAAAGCTGTAGTGTGAACAAATGTTTGATTTTGTAATTTTTTTACTAATTTTTATATTTTATATATTAACATTCTGATAGTTAAATGATTTTTACATCTTTGTAGCTTCTTATATTACAATATAAAACCATTTTATACACAACTGAGTTTTGATTTTCACCTTTATTTGATATAATTATATGTGTACGCCAAATTTACGTATAGTTAGTATTAAAGTACAAAAAATAACGTTAGTATACTAGGGTTAAGGAGTTACGAATGTGGAGTCTTTTAATAGTTTTAAAATTAATAAATACTTTCCAGACTTTTGCCCAACCCTGACATTAAATTCTTTGAGTGGCTGTATTTTATAACTGGGACATCCTTTTCACCTCAGGTTTGTACTCTTGTATTTTTTAAACAAAGGCCTTTGAAATGAGTTATAACTGGAGGTAGGCTTACATTTAAAATTTTTAAGACTTCCTTCATGGGCCATCACCTGGCTGTGCCAAAAACAAGTAAAATAAGTCTAAATGTTTGGTATACGGACATGTACATAACTGCAAAGTTTCATTACATTTCTTTCAATGGTTTTGAAATTAATAAATATATTCCAGACTTTTTCACAACCCTGTGTATATATATATAAAATCCTGTATATAAATACACACACAATATTTCAAGTGCAATGAAAGCAAGACTAACTAAGGACCTAAATATATGCTAGTATAATTTTATCTGTTTAGTTGACATACAATTGAAGAGTACAATACAAAAAGGATGATAGTCCATTTATTTCAATTTTGTGTTCTTTATTGTATTATTGACATTATTTGAAGTAGAAGTTGCATGTGATATACAATTTACAAAAAGGATCATAGTCCGGTAGATATAGACAGGTTTAGATTTCCTGTACTTTACAAAAAGGATGAATGTCACTTGCCTTGTCTACAAAAAAGATGAAAGTCACAGCACATGGCAGAATAATCAGCTGTTCCTTGTTAGTTTTGTGAGGCAGTATGATAACCTCACTTTGTGCTATTGTTTGGTGGTTTGCTTTGTTCTGTTCAGTAATTTATTTTATTTAGTTTTATGTGTTTTTATTTATAATAATGAGTGATAATGATGAAATTAGAATTAGTGATAGTGAAGAAATCAGTGAGAAGAAAACTAAAAAGAGAAAGTCACATCATAGAATGGATGAAGTCATGAAGAAAATAAGGTTAGTGAGTCATGAGATTGGTAATGATTGTGGATGTAAACGGCTTAAGTGCTTTGATAGAGTTGATGAAAACCAAAGAAGGGAAATAATACGAAATTTTAATAGCTACGGATCTCATAATGAGCAATCAATATATTTAGCAGGCCTTGTTTCCGTTCATGACATAAAACGGAGGCGACCTAGGAAACCAGAAATTGATGCAAAATTCAATGATAAAAGTTACACTTATAAAGTGAGGATAAAAGAAGGAGAAGTTGTTAAAGAGATACCAGTTTGCTTTAAAGCAGTTTGTTCCATGCATGGAATTAGTGGTAAGAGAATGCAGAATATTCAAAAAGCTCTTAAGGACACTGGCAAAGCTCCCTCTGATAATAGAGGAAAATATGATCATTAACATTGCAGAACACCAGAAGATGTTAAAAAGAGTGTAATAGATCACAGTCAAGTCTTTTAAGGGTCGCACTTGCCACTACAGTCTTTCTAAAACTAAGAAAATCTACCTACCCGATACACTGAACATTAAAAAATGCAAAAAAATGTATATGGAACTTAGACCTCATGATCAAGTTTCTTATGAATACTACAGAATCTTGTTTGAAAACAATTTTAAAACATTTCGTTCGGGTTTCCTAGATGTGATACTTGTTCAACCTGTGACAAGTATCAGGCTGAGTTAAAGGTTTTAAGTATGGATTCGCAAAATATGCCTAACCAAAGTGTTCAATTAAGAAAACTAGAAATAGAACATGAATTGCATTTGAGAAAAAGCTCAAAATGTTCTATTATGAAAAAGAGCAGGGCAAAAAAAATCCATGCAAAATGTAGAGGAAGAGTCCATTGCCATGGATTATCAGAAAAATCTTCCCCTGCCTAATTTGTCAACAAATGACGTGTACTATCGTCGTCAATTATCCTTTTATTTATTCAATATTCACAGTCTTTCCTCAGGAGGTGCTGTGTTTTATTCGTATCCCCAGACCGAAGGAAAGAAAGGAGCAGATGAAGTAATTTCCATGCTTCATCATTACATATTTACCAAAGTTAAGAGATTACAAATTTTCTGTGACTCATGTTCCGGACAAAATAAAAATTACTCGCTAATTAGATTACTATATTGTCAATGTGCTTCAAATGTTAGATTCTATTACAGTAGTATTTCCTATAAAGGGACAGTCGTACCTAGAGTGTGATAGGGATATGTCGCTCATAAATCAAAAATTTGCAGCTGAATTGCCAGAAGATTGGGTCGGGTTAATCAGGAACAGCCGTGTCAAGCCATCGCCTTTTGAAGTGATTGAAGCAGATTTGCTTCTATTTCACAAATGGACTGAGTTCTTTTCTAATTTTTATACTAATAAATGCCCTTTTGCTACACGACCTATCCGTGAAATTCGGTTCTTAAAAGAACATTCCAGATTGGTTGAACATCATGGGCGCCCGCAATCAGGGGCCATTGCCCCCCTGAGAATCAGGATAGTACGCATAAATGTTTGTCAGGTTTTAGTGTTTTGAAAAATTTAGAATGTCCAAAATGAATAAATATCGGCAATTCCGCATAAACGCCGGGATAAGGTTACGTTAAACGAAAACATGACTACATAAATAACCAAACCCTAGTATTCAGCATGCTAGTATTATTATAGCGAAAGAAACAACGTAATTGACAACAATAAGCAAGACACTGAAGAGCAAGTGATACTTAGTCTATGGTAGGCGCCCGGCCCAGCGTCGGCGTCAGTCAGTGTCTAGCTGTTGTTGTGTTAAGTCGTATATTCACGGATAAAGTGTAGAAGTGAAATTAATTTTCATTTGGCGATATTGTGTTCAGTGTGATTTTGTTAGCTACAGGAGAGTTTAAAATGGACATAAGAAAGTTTTTAATATAAACGTTTAGAAACCGATCACGTCATACATGCTGTTGACAACGATAATCAGTGTAAGATCTAACAGAAGACATGTTTGTATCAACTTTGCATCCAGCAGTAATGCAGAACATTCAGTAAACACTAGTAACATTAACGTTGCTGATGTAGGCCTACAAGCAGATTATTGTTCTCACCATCGACTTCTGCACATACCACCTCATCAACACCTAATATAAAAGGTAATACTAACGACTCGTTTGATATCGGTAACTGCCTTGATAAATATCCCGACAAATAATTATGTAATTTACTCAATGTTAACAAACCCATGGAAGCCTGATTCAAGCTACAATTTTAAAGATAATGTAATAGCAGGAAAGCGCCCATTTCTTAGAGAATGGTATATACATACCCTTGGTTAGCTTACTCCCGAAGTGGAAAAGGTGCTCTTTGCAAGTCATGTGTTTTATTTAAGCCCCGTGTTAGCCATGGAAGCTATCAAAGTGGATTCATCACACGCCCATTCAATAATTATAAAAAGTTTCATGAATATGCTAAATCTCACGTCTTTCGCAATGGCACCGCGAGGCTGTGGAAAAGTCTAGTAATTCTTGTCAGTTATGGACGGTGAAAAGCAAAGTGTCAATGTTCTTGTCAATGAAGGGTTAGCTCACCAGATTGAATCAAACAGAAATAAACTGAAACCTATTGTTTCGTCTATAATTTTTTGTGCTACACACGATCTACCATTAAGAGGAAAACAAGATACGCATGCTGTTTTTAACGACCTTTTGCGTTTCAGAGAAGAGTCTGGAGATGTTACTTTAGCAGACCATCTGAAACATGGGCCCAAAAATGCCAGCTACATATCCCATCGAGTTCAAAATGAGTTGATTGAAACTAGCGCAAATGCTTTAAGAAATGAACTGATTGGTAAAATAAATTCAAATGAAATATTTTCCATATTGGCTGACGAGACAATGGATATTTCAGGGGTGGAACAATTGTCCCTGGTGTTAGATATTTTGACACCTCCGACAAATGTATCAAGGAGGATTTCCTAGGTTTTACACCTTTACAGGATGGTTTGGGTGCTGAAAATGTAGCAAGTGCAATCATCTCTACATTAACATCATGGGGTTTAAACTTAAATAACGTTGTAGGCCAGGGCTATGATGGATGTAGAACAATGGCTGGTCATATTACTGGTGTACATAAAAGAATCAATGAAAAATTTCCTATGGCTCTGTATTTCCATTGCTCTAGCCATAAGCTCAATTTAGTCGTCAATGATTTGAATAGGCTACCACAAGCTAGAAATACTGTTGGAACAGTAAAAGAGGTTATTAAGTTTTTTCGTGAAAATGGACAGAGGAGAGCGGTTATTGGGACACTGCAGAAACTGTGTGAAACCAGATGGACTGAAAAGTATAAAGCAATAAGAAAGTTCAATGAACAGTTTGTTGATATAGCTCAAGCTCTAGAAAACTTATCTATGGAAGGAAATAAGGACACGAGGCAGAAAACATTTCAACTCCACTGTGCTGTAACAACAACATCATTCGTAATATGTATGCAAGTAATAGCTGTGTACTCCAGTAAACTTGAAATCGTAACTCAAATGCTGCAAAGTCCAAGTGTTGACTTATTAAAAGTTTCAACACACATACAAAGGTTAGCTGAAATTTTTAAAAGCGACAGAACAAATAGTGTAGAAGAGTTCGCCAAAATAATGTGAACAAAATGCTGCAGCTCTGTGTGTTACTCTCACAAAGCCACGAGTCATTGGTGGAACACAAATACATCGATCAAACCAACCATCTGAGACCTTAAATGATTATTTTAGAGTGTCGGTGTTTCTTCCATATTTAGACTCTTTGGTGCAATCCTTGAGTGACAGGTTTTCAGAAAAAAACCAACCTGCTTTTGAAATATTTAACATGCATCCAAAAGTCATGAAAGCCCTTCCCAAAGAAAAATACGAAAGTTCTGTGGTAAAAATTGCTGAAATGTATGGAAAGTTGTTAGACAACTTAAAGGACGAATCAGTCCTATGGTATGACCTGTGGGCAAACACACCAGCTGATTATAAGGACTTGGAGAAAATGCACCTTATAGATGTTCTGCAACACGAACATGTTTACTTTTTACCGTCAGTTGCTAAGGCACTCAAGATTGCACTGTGTTTACCACCAACAACTTCTACTATTGAGAGGTCATTCAGGTGAGAATAATAGTTAAATGTTTTTTAAATTGCATGCAAATTTTACTTAGATTTTATAGGTCTAACTTATTTATTTTTTATTCCATTTCTGCATAATAGTCTTTTAAAATATATACTAAGTCAAGTATACCAGTAGTTGGCAGAAATTTATTTTGCAATGGTTAATTTCGTTTATAGGAGTAAAAATGGTTTATATCTTTAAAATGTTTACTGTTATGTTTCTTTACAGCACTCTGAGACGAGTAAAAACTTGGATAAGGAGCACCATGTCAAACGATCGGCTTACCGGCCTCTGTCTACTGTCTGTTCATAGGAACACAGTAAAACAACAAAACGATGAGCTAATAGAAAAAGACCATCAATGTTTTTGGAATGGATAAGAGAAGAGTAAAAATTCTTGTTCAAGTCATAATATTTTACATCCATTCAGATCATGTCACACCTAAGTTCATTTTGAAGCAAATACATATTACTTTAAAACATTTTTGACTTTTACTTTTTTACTGTAAAGTGTCATACCCCCAGACCCCCCCGGTGGCCTTGCCCCCCCTGGGAAAATATTCTGCGGGCGCCCATGTTGAACATAGAGCACTATATACCGGACACTGGCAGCTTACACCTATAATCTCAAAACAAAATTTGAGAAGACTGATCCTTCAAGTTCACCTATATGATGACGGCTGTTTTGATCTTCCATCTCAATGTCACTCTGGTAAGTAAAATGTTTATTGAAGTGATGCTATATATCAGTTGACTGTGGTATTGCAAGCTGATGTATTGTTACCATTTTTATAGGCCTTGGCGACATAGCAAATTAGTAGGCCGACTAATGCTTTATAATACAATTTATTTTGTATGTCTTCATTCCTGTGCAAAAGCTCAAGTTCAATGCCCTGCAGCATTTAAACCAGTTTATTTAATTTAGGCTAAGTATAAATGAACATTTCTTGTGTTTTCATATACATTATTTAGCCCCTGAGCTGTTCAATCAAATTGTAAGAGAAAATCACTTAGGGGAGACTGGGGCACTTTTGGACTGGGGCACTATTGGACAATGCCTTTTATAGCCAGAGGGATTTTTTTTCTCCCTTCAATTTCCCTTTATGGTATGCCTGAGACAGTCACATTTCACTGTGGAAAGTTTGGCTAGTGTGGCACATCTTCTTAGAAATAGATTTCTTATTTTATGTTTTTTACCCAAAATGAAGTGATTTTGCATATTCACAAACTTATCTCTTTCACAGTAAGTATCATCCTGAATCAATTGTGTCTATTATTTTTAAATTTTTAGTTCAACTGACTATGCAATGAATTCATTCATTTTGAGGTTATGTCACCTCCTTTCTGTAATCTTCAATTTTTATATCTTAACCTACCTCGGGGCAGTTTTGGACAAAAGTATGGGGCACAATTGGACAAAACATTATTTTATGTTTTGTCATTGCTACATACTGTTTTTTGGTTTTTCCAGGTTAAAGATGGTTAGGAAGTATATAAAGAAAACAGATAGGGCTAATATTTCTGAAGAATCTATAGTAGCAGCATTAAATGACTATAGAAATGGTAACTACCGATCCATTAGGAAGCTGCCGAAGCCCATGGGCTTAAAAAGTCGACCCTACATTTCAGACTCAACAAAGTAAAGCAAAAGGAAGTCAACATGAGAATAGGCTTATAGCTAATGAGCCTAACAATGGTAATGGAGCTGATGAGCTTAACAATGGGGATCATGTCAATGAGCCTGTGGGCAATGAAAATGTAACTTTATTTCAAGAGGTTGAAGATGAGCACCAGCCAGTAAAAGAGGTTACTATAGAAGATATGGCCCTGTTTATAAACACTAAATACTCTCAAAGACAAGTATTTACACCTGAACAGGAACAAAAAATTGCAGACTACTGCATTGAAAGGTCCAGAATGAACTATGGCCTAACTTACATGATGGCCAGGGAATTAGCCTTCAAATATGCCTTAGCTTTGAATCTCGAACAACGCATACCTGCTAAATGGCGTTACTACAGGCTTAGCAGGAGAAGAATGGCTAACCATTTTATGAAGAGACATCAAGGACTTTCACTCCGCCAAGCAGAAAAGACTAGTCTGTCCAGGAACACTAGCTTTAATAAACACAATGTGGGAACGTATTTTGACAACCTAGAAACTTTGTTCGCAAAAGTAGCAGTTCCTCCGTCAAGAATTTTAAATTTGGACGAGAGTGGAATAAGTACTGTGCTGGAGGCGCCAAAAGTGATTGCAGCAAAGGGAACAAAACAGGTGGGCCAAGTCGTATCAGGAAAGAGGGGGGAGCAAATAACTTTCTGTGCCATCATATGCGCCGATGGGAGTTACTGCCACCAATTTACATTTTCCCAAGAAAACGCCCAAACTTTGCTACATGATTGGGGCACCTGAAGGAAGCAAAGATCTTTATTCTGATTCTGGTTGGATGACATCAGCTCTCTTTTTAGAGACGCATTAAACATATCCAAAAGGCCACAAAATGTTCTAAAGAAAACCCGTGGTTTTAAACCCTGGATAATCATGAGTCCCACATTGGCTTGGATGTGGTGATGTACAGCAGAGATCATGGCATACATATGATCACTAGCCCTCCACACACAACACACAAAAGTCAGCCGCTGGATGTAGCAGTTTTTAGTCCGTTTAAAAGGCGCTTACGTTCTGAATTCAATCTTTGGCTATCTCAACATCCTGGTCATACAAATTACAATTCGAGAAATTGCTCAGCTTACTGCTAAACCATTTGTTGAATCTTTCACTGCATCTAACATCAAAAGTGGATTTCGTAAAGCTGGAATCTATCCACTCAGCCGCAGTGTGTTCACTGACAATGATTTCAAGGTGCCAGTGTGACTGACCTGTGTTATGTTATCGCAAGTTGAAGAAACCAACAACCAAATCCAGTGCCTGGTACATCACGTGACTTTCCGTTGATGGAAAACCCCCAAAGCTCTGACGACCCACAAGGCTCACAATCAACTATTGACCAGAATGTACCTGGCCCATCAACGCCACAAACCAGTAAATGTTAAAAGACCTACTACATGACGCTTACTCCAGAGGATGTCATGCCTTACCCCAAATACGTTCCTAAGGGAAAGGAAAGGCGAGGCCGAAAAAAAGGTCGTTCGCGAATTCTGACTGATACTCCAGAGAAAGATGCTCTTGTAGCGGAGTTAAAAGAAAAAGAAGAGAAGAAAATGTTGGTGGAAAAAAGAAACAAGAGAGGGCAGAAAAAAAGGAAATTAAGAAGAAAAAAACTGAGGGGGTCTGGAGAAAGCCGTATCAAGATGACTCATCTAGCAACGAAGATGAGATACAAATAAAACTAGACGATGGAGGCCTTAGTCCAGAAACTTTTCTGAGGATGAAGAAGAACTGTTTGATTTCCTTCCTGATAAAAAGTATGGCACAAATGACTTCATACTGACAAAGTTTGCTTCTAAGAAGACCATCTACCACTTTATTGCCCAAATAGAGGAGCATGTGACTGATGGTTTCAGTGTGAAATTTCTAAAAAAGAACCAAAATTTCTTACAAGTTTTACTTCCCAGAAAATTTGAAGTCAGCTTTGTCGAATCCAAAGACATTGAGTTCAAGCTGCGACAACCAGATATAATTGGTGGGGCATCCAGAGCAGCAAACTGCTTTGTTTTCAAGGAAAATTTGACTACTTTTAATTTCAAATATTTTTTATGTGTGTCTTTTGTTTTTTTTTAGTTATAAAGTTTGTATATATGTTTCCTTAAATATAGATGTTGTTTGAAACCTATAAATGAGTTATTTTTATGTCCAAATAAACCAATTTTTAGCACTGTCCAATTGTGCCCCCAAAAAAAAATTCAATTTGTCCAAAACTACCAGCCCGCCGGGGCAAATATTGACAAAATGTAGAGGTTTATAAAAAAAAAATATTCCACAATAAAAGGGGTGCCTCAAAATTATCTTGAAAATTTGTTGTGGGGGTTCTAGAAGACCAAGCTAAACACTCAGGTTAAAAACTAAAATTTTTATCTAACAGTTTTCATAATTAGAAAAATGCATAAAGTGAAACATGAAATTTCATCCAATAGTGCCCCGGTCTCCCCTACTTATTCCGTCGTACAGCTCCTGTGTGAATAGTATATTCAGAACATGTTTCACCGTAAGTACGGCATCCTCAGCTGGTCATCGAGTGAAGATCAATCCACCTAATGGGTTTAGTCACAAGATAAAATTACACAAACACAAAGTACATTATACATAATTAATACATTTAAACTCGCACGGACGAACACTAACGACGGGCCAGTCATGACTGTAACGCATCACTTTGTCTGCAGTACTGGACAAAAGTGACACTTGGTTAGCACAACGGCTTGTTTTGTCCAGTACTGCAGACAAAGTGATGCGTTACAGTCATGACTGGCCCGTCGTTAGTGTTCGTCCGTGCGAGTTTAAATGTATTAATTATGTATATGTACTTTGTGTTTGTGTAATTTTATCTTGTGACTAAACCCATTAGGTGGATTGATCTTCACTCGATGACCAGCTGAGGATGCCGTACTTACGGTGAAACATGTTCTGAATATACTATTCACACAGGAGCTGTACGACGGAATAAGTAAGTGATTTTCTCTTACAATTTCTTGTGTCTTATTAGGAGGCTAGCCTACTATTGGAGGAAAGTATTTAGTGTTACTCCTTAATATTTAATGCCTAGTGTGTTCCATTCTTAATTACAAAAATAGTAAGCCTGCTTATATCTTAAAATACAATTTTTTCTCAGGACTCATTCCTGTGCCGAGGCCTAAGTTCAATGATCTACAGCACCTAAAGCAGTTTTGTGGTCCAAGAGCCAGGGAATTCTATGCTGACTTCCTAATGAATAATAAGATATGTTTTTATTATACTGTAGCATTACTTTGATACTTACTGTAAAATGTTAATATTAGCCTAGTTAGTTGAGTTAAGGACATTCATCCCTTTTGCTGTGTTTATTTTGTATTTTTCCTTTTTTTCAGACCTGCCAAATTTTTCTATGTTGATATAAACTTTTAATTTACTAATTTTAATGCTTAATATACAATGCTTAAATAATAAATTATGAATACTAATATTCTATTACTATTAAAGTAATGATGGGAGAGTAAAACACTAAAACTGTTGTCTTGAATAATCAACTTAATGTGACTATCATCCTTTTTGTATTGGACTCTTCAATTTAGTTTAGTTAAAAATAAATTACCATTTTCCTGAACACTTCTACTGTTTTCATACAAAACTTGAATTTACCTTGATTAAAATAATTTTGCCAAATTATGATCATTATTCATATTTTAACTATAAACAAAGTTCAACACTGTAATAATATTAATAAATTATTGTCAATACATTTTATAAGTTTAAATATTAGTTTATTATGGAGCATACTTCCAAGATGAAGGTAAATCTAAACTCAACTAAACTTAACAAAGACGAAGTATAGTTAGTTGTGTAGTTAAGATTTACTTTTTGAAAAAAAAAGAGGATAAATCACAAAATATTGTTTCAATAGTTTTTTTTATTAGATGTGGATCAGATCAAATAACATTGCCCTTAATAAATTTTTTTTTTGTAATACTAACTATGGTGCGCTCTTATTATTTTAGAAATGTATTAATTAAATTAATCATGGTCATACATTTATGTTTCAGGCTTTCCCAGTATTCTTCATCCTAATGGACTTGAAACATCTGGTGGCTTACCAAAAGCTGTTTGATTTTTTAAAACAGTTGGCTCCGCAACTCCAACCAAGACTTATAATTACAGATTTTGAAAGAAGTCTGCAGCAGGCATTACACCTTGCTTTCCCTGAGAGCCAGATCGTTGGATGTTGGTTTCACTCTGCAAATGTAAGGTTATCTCGAGTAGGACGAATTCAATAGTCATAATATTTACATAATGACATAGAGTAGTTTTAGCCCGTTGTAAGTTTAACAATCCTACATTCTCATATCTCTGTCTTCCTTATTAAGTTTTAAGTTCATAAAATTCAGTGTTATATATGTGATTAGTGACATATTAAATAATTAACCAAAGTTCTGGTTTAGTTTAGAGTGTAATAAATAAAACTCGATAACTAAAGTTAAGCTTAATGATAACAATACTAACTTACAGTTATTTAACAACTATGGCAAGACTTTTTGAATCAAGTCTTATGAGAAATATTCCAAACACCATCATTTTTTAAGAAAATTAGTTTTTATATAATATATAATTAAAACTATGTGGTATTTAATTTTAAAGCCCTATAAACGTTAATGGATTGTGTGCATTTAAATGTTGTTTTAACGGCTTGGTGTGTTTTACCATTTTACACCACAGAATGTGATTAGAATGATCGACCGAGGCTATCAACCTAGGCAATGCTCACTAATAACATGAAATGAATAATATAAATATATTAAATAATATATAAGTAAAAATGTAATCCAATGGTATCTAACTGGCAAATGCATATAACACTAACCCACCTAACCATCCATACAAATACACGGTTGCATAGATCCACCCACCCACTCATACACGTACAGTTGAAATAATAACCACCATAATATCATTTACCATTGATATCAATGGTGTTCAAATCTATCAAAAGTTAGAACACCATAGTTGGGTTTGATATCTCAAACAAATACTAAGTGAAGTAAATAAATTGGACATTCATAATCCTCTACTTTATTCATTTCATGCTACAGTTTTAATGTATTGAACTATCAGGAGTGGTTAGCTATTGATTATGTTTATAACGGTGTACTTAAGTTTGTTTTGTTTAACCTTGCATATTATTACAGTGCGATGAGGAAAAAGGCCAGGATGCTTGGGCTTTAACAACAATAATCCAAGAAAATATAGCTGCAGAAACCACTGTGAAAATATGTTTGGCACTGCCATTGCTTCCAAACGAGCGTATTCAACATGGTCTGGAAGCAATTAAAACATATTCTACGCAGAAATAAACCTACTGGACCGCTTTCAGGACTTCTTCAACTACACAAAGGGTCTGGATCCAAGGTAAACAATGCTTGGATTTAGACAAAAATGATATAGATCCTACCCCCAAAATGATATACAATAAGTAGAAGTAATCATTATATCAGTAGGGATGAGGTTGAATAGGAGTTTTTTCTGAAGTTTGCAAAATATCAATGGGGTCAACATATATTTTTATTTTTTTATACTTGTCGTCGCTTATATGGCACAATGCCAAGTACATTAGTTAATACGACTATTTTAATATTTAAAAACTATTAATAGATCCAGTAACTTATATTATGTCGATTATTATTTTGTTATTATTACTATGAGTATATTTCATATTAAAATTCCATGTTATAGGAGTTGGAGCACCATAATTTAACTGTGCATGTCAGATGAAGAAGAACGAACAACGATCAGGGAGTCTTACCACAGCCTGTTTTCTTCTGAAGATGAGGCGTGCCCGCCCTAATGTTTGTATTTCAATGGTTAGTTTAGGTAATATAATAAAATGTGGGAAAGTGCACACAATACCTGAGAACACTTTACAGTCATTGTTGTTGAGAATATTTTTTAATTAATGCTATTCACAATTCAATAAAATAAAAGTTGAAGTCGATAGGGCCCTTTCGAGTTATAAAGTAATCAATTTAAAACACACATAAAACCTAATAATTTTTTTTAAAGTTTAAAATATGTACAGTTTTACATTATCAATTGTTTTGATATTTGTGTGGAACACTAAAAAATAATTTAAGAAACTAAAAAATTTTTATAAACGCAGTAACTTTCTTTTGAGTAATAAAAATGGTTGTTGTCAAAAGTATAATGAATTTTTTTTTTTTTTTTTACAAAGTATTTCACCGATATTTCTGAGTAAGACTGTTATTACTGTGATTTAATAACATTGTCTGATTACGGCTGTATTTAAGAATACATTTATTGAATGATTTTTCAAATTGATATTAACAATTGATTTTTTAAGTTGATAAATAATTTGTTCTCTGTACTACTTATTCTTACATAAGATGATTTATTAATGTTTTGTAATATGTAACAATGACAACAAATCTAAAGCAGCAATGCAACAAAGTAATGAAATATTTGAAGTAATTTTTTAACTACAGTCAAATAGAATATATGAAAGGTTAAATTAAGAACAATACACAAATAAAGTAAACACCTAACTGAAAAAATTAAAATAAAAACAAGAACAGCACTCCCTGATAAATATTTCATTAATTTAGTTCTCTTTCACCTTAGATACTTTATAACTTAAAAACTATATTATAATTAGGTCAACTATAAACTATAATTTCCTGACGACAGAATTAAGAAACCTTTCAATATTAACTATGAAAGCATATTAATAAGACAGTACACCTATGGTATTTTAATAATCGATAATTGGTTATTTGTCTGACAGAACGGAATGTTGTATTATTTTTATTATAGACGAACTCATACAAGTCGAGAGGGACTATGTAACCAAGTAACATGGTGTAATGTCAATGGTTCAACGGACGAAAGCGAGGGACCCGGCCTACCTGGCTCAAGATGCAAGAATAGGATCTGCTTCGGCCTTTGTTGCAAATCAGGGCATTACACTAGTGCTTGAGTTTCTCCAAAGGGTTAGGCACGCAATCAGGAATTCAGTCGCACACGCAGGCTGTTTCAGACGAGGGTTAGTGAAGGGACAATAACTAATATTAATGCCATTTTGATTAGTTTACTTTGTTATACGACACTATTTTATTTATAAATTATACATGACACACAACATATTTTTCTTAGTAAAATCTGTAGTCACATTAACAAGGTAATATTTTATTTGACTATGTTTTGTTTCTTTAAAATAACATATCTGCCAACATGTCTGTTGAGAACTATTTTATTTTCTTAACTTAATACGACCCTTTTCAAATTATTTGCTATGCATTTTTAACAAAAATTTTCAAACATAGCATTTCAATAACATAAACTCATCAGCTGAGAGTTTAGTTACTTTATGTGTAAAAACAAGATCACTGAAATGCTCAGAAATGAGTATAAAAATATAGTAAACTAACCATGCATCACATTTACTTTTGGGAACATTAATGTAATTTATAGCCTATAAAATTTTAAAATTTGAAATATTTGATGATAGAAGTATTTATTTGTAGTGACTGATTGCACAAATATATATATATATATATATATATATATATACACACGTGTACAATCTAATACTGACTCAACATTTACTTTTTCATTCCAATTTTGACTCAGTGTTTACAATATCGACTCAGAGCTTACAATTTTGACTCATGCAATGGGAATCATATTTAATGTGGCCATTTCCCAAATCGCCGAGTCACCGTTGGAAAGTCGAATTTGTATATATACCTTCTTGCTGACGCAGGCTGGAAGTCTATTTCGGGGAGAATGAGGAGGGACGAGTAGGCCCAGGTGAATCGAAAAGCTGTATTAATTTGGGGCTCATCGTTGTCCATGCTAGTTTTACAGAGAAATTATGTGGATCGTTCTTGCCTCTGTATTTATGCAGGCAACGAAAACGTAAAGAAATAGATTGTTTCAGAAAAGGTAGTTTACAGTAGGCCTATTAGTTGCAAGAACAATATTGCACAAGTATAGTGATACAAAATTAACTATTTTAATTATCCAGTACTGTATAGCTATTACTTATTACTTACTATACAAAATCCAATGTATGAAGGTTAGTGTTAGAAACTAATCTATGCAAAATACATACTGCACCAATAAAACAAATACATTTAATTTCAGATGGAGTTGATATTGGTATTCTTCGTTTTATTTTAAATTTTACAAAATCATCAGTAAAAACACTTGTTACTAGGCCTTTCACCGGCAAAGCCGTGTTGTCAAATTAATTGTTATCAGACCTACGCCCTACAACTGTAACACGGCCGTGGAGGTCGATTACACACAGGTTGGTTTTCGCCGTCGGGTCAAAATTGCCGTCGCCGCCTTTCCAGTAGTGGCGCATTGTGTTATATGGGAACTTACACACAGGGCGATGAGGCAAATTTTGCCGTCGGCGATAGTGTGTAGCCACTGCCCACCACTACTTCACGACGGCAAACTGCTGTCGCTGCCCAAGTACTAGAATATGGAAACAAATGAGTCCTTGCACAAAGGGTGGTTTTCACCACTCGTAGTAGACCATTGGTGTTCTGTTTCTTGTTGATTGAACGTTGAATAAAGCATTTAATGCTGTTGGTAACCTATTAATTTAACTTTGTGAATAATGTAGTGTGTAAGTCACATAGGTCATGATAACCACGTGTTAATATTCTTGGTTAAAGTTCTCTAAGCTTCTTACTGATGAATATAGTGAAAGATAGGTGTTTATTTATTTACATCTTCTATCTCTTGCCATGTTACTTTTATGGCAGATTTTTTTTTAAATTTAGACCTTATAGCACAACTACGAACAAAGGCGAATTTGTTAAAACCTGAACTGTTTAAATTGGCCAAGAAATGAGTTGCGTTGACATTCTTACATATGAGATCCCGACAGAACGTTGTGCGTATTTTAAGGCGAATATGAATGATGCTATGAGTGTAGGGTGAGTGTGAATGAGTGTAGTTTGGTTAGTAACTGCGTTCAACTGTTCCCCAGCAAGGGTAATTAATTAATAGCCCAACATTCTGGGTAACTAAGGGACCCACAGTTTTACGTGGAATCGAAACCATGTAGTATTGGTCTGATTTTCAGCAAATTGACAAACCTGATACTCAGTTATCTCCCCCACACAACATCCGTACACTGATTTTCACCTAAAATGGTCAGCACAGACTTCTCTAGTAGTGTCTAGAAAACGGCTTCACGTATTATGTATAAGGTTAAGAACGATCATGTTTCTAAAACAAATATGAAAACAATGATCTCAACAATAAGAGTCCGCAGAGCTCTCGGCCATAGTGGCTATAATCCCATAAGAACAATGTTATTTGCGAATCCATATATTTTTGTCATTTATTTTCAAAAATCTGTGTATGATAAACGTTTTCATATTACGCACTGGGTTTGATTTTTATAATTTGAATACAAACGCTTAGATTTGAAAAATAGGTGAAAATAAAAACTTCAAACTAAATATTTTTATATTTTTCTTATAAAACTAATTAGGAATTTTGTTCATTAATTCCAACGTGCAATTTCATTCTTGATCGTGCAATTTTGAAAAAAATCCGTTAGAAAATAACTGTTTAATTTGGACAGGCGTGATCCAGTTCGAAAATAACATTGTTCTTATGGGATTACAACCAAAATGGCCAATGGCCAACTCAGACTCTTGATATTGATTGTAGGCTATATAAATTAAATTATAACATTTATAAAATAATTACTAAATATCAAACGTAAAAAATAATTAATTCTGTATGTAACTGCAAATTCACATATATACACTTTCACTAACAAGATATTTGTTGTTCCTCACAAGACAGTTTTATAAATTATATTATGAAACACATAATATTTACAAAACACTGAAGTATGGAATAGAAATGACTGTACCTTTAATTTCCTCTAATCAAAAATACAAAGCATTGAAAATCATAAACTGTAATAAATATTTAACCAATTAAAAAGACCGACAAAACCTCCTAAACCTTCTGAGCCTTATGTCAATCGTACCAAAGAACCGTGGGAAATTGGCATATCCTAAAAATAACTGTGCCGGACAGTGCCAGTGATATTTTGAACTACGCCCTCCGGCCTTCAATCACGCACGTGCCACAGCACTCATGAACGAACAGACTTTTATTTATTTGTATTTCTTGACAATATTATTTTCCACTACAATTATGTTCAAATCTTCAATATATTATAGAAGAGTAGCCCTATATGTGAAATTATTCGTGTATGTATATCAGACAAAATTCATTTCTCTCAAATATTCTGCTCATTTTTTAACTCTTTTTAATTTTTTTTCTTTTTACAAAATTTACAGTACAAACGACAAAAGGTAATACTGTACAAAATGCTATAGGAATTTAGGTTAACTATGAACCAGGTGGACCTAAAGGTATGTATTTTGAACTTATCATTTGAAACTCAGCTAGTTATTTCACTAAATTTACCAAGAACAACAATTAGAAAATGAAGTGGAATTTGATATTTGCTAATAAGTGATTGAAATGTTGACCAGCAGAACGAAAAGAAAGCCACGATCAGGGCCCGTAAGCAGTGGAAGGTGGTTTTGGTTTGGCTATAAAGAAATTTCTGTTGAAATCTACATTTATGTTTTTAGGTTGGTCTTTAAACATGGATTGGTCTAAATAAGTTGCGAGAGTAGTAAGTTGGAGCAAATAGTTCATAGAATGGCGACTTGGTTCGCACGAATAGGGGGCTAAAACTTGCTTTCGTATTTCAACTGTACGGTTCGTGTTTATAATTATAATAAGGTACAGTGAGTGTTATTTAATCTAGTGGGCTATAAGTTGATTTTTGGGTTTTTTTAAAATAAATTAAAAATAGTCAATAATGACATTTGAAGTGTTGCATACTTCACTGACCAATTACTAAAAAAATTACAACTTTCAAAAATAGAAAATTGTTATGGTCCACTAGAACAGCTCTTCCCCTATTCAATGACACTTCAAGTGTAGCGATACCAGAACAATGATAAGGACAGAATCATTGAAATATAAACCCATGTTTTGGGGAGTTTTTCGTGGAGGGAACGGACACCTTAATGTATAAATATTGTTAAATCGTACAAACAGTGTGCATTATAATATCATATAGGTATTTAATTCTAAAGACGTTAGTTCTTTGCTCCAGACAATTACAATAAATGACATTGCTACAGTAAACAAATGACTTTAAAAAAAAACCTCGCCCATAACACAACTTTATACTTCATGCAGATACCAAAACATAATTTTATGTATATAAATTGCTTGAAATAGATTACTGGAGTTTGTATTATTTGGATGTTGAGGGTGATTCATTTCATTGACTTATTTTAGACTTATCCGTTGTTTCTGATGTTAGAGTAGTATACATCGGTGGATGCATCATGTAAAAGTTGTGTCCGATGCTTGCTCCCCTCCCCCGCTGTTCTCATCTATTATCTTATTAGCAGTTTGTTTTCTGTCTTCCTTTGTTGTTGTCAGCTAAATATCAACTTCATCGTGATCTGGTTTAGTGATTAGCACATTTACAGCGGCCGACCGGCACACCAGTCACTAGGTCATTGGTATTGTACACGTTGAGTTGGACTGGTAATATCGTAAATGAATTTAAGCAATTCTATATTTATATTATTATTATAATATAAATTATTATTATAATATAAATTATTATTATAATATAAATTATTAATTATAATATAAATATAGAATTATATTATATTATATTTATATTATACTGTATTATATTATATTTACAAACTGAATAAACCACGAATAGGAAAATACATAGTATATGGAATATTTCAACAGCTGTAAATCTTTTATTACATACCCAGCATATTCATGTATTCTATATTTTTAAGTGTAAATGAAAACACAGTAAAATTTATGTTGTATCAAAGACGTTTATCATACGTTTATAAAAACATTCATTCAATGCTGGAAAATTTGGAGAGCCAATGGCCGATTGGTGTAAGGTGTCAGGATTTTGTATCCAGGTTAGAGATAGCGCTGGTTCAAATACTGTCCGTTACTGTTAGTTTTGATCAGTAATGTTCACCTTGTACTATACGGGTCCTGCCCCTTCCTTACTCTGTCTGATAAGTTCACCACACAGATCATATAGTCTATGGTATATGGGCGTTGTAAGATTGAAAATTAGATCGGTCTCTGCTTGAAAAATTAACATTTTACTACAGTTTAAATTAGCTAACCTCATATTAAATTTGAATATTATAAAGCATTTGATAGTACAAAATGAAGTGAATAGATTTAAGTGAGGGAAATATGAGGCTGATATGTTCATGTATCAACAACCGAAACTTACCGATCGAGACGCAGATAAAAACCTAATAAGAATAAAAAATGAATATAAAATGAACATAAAGCTATCTTACACCTCCCATTCATAGTCCAGTCCAAGGGCGCATAATTGCACCCCCACAGTCCAACATAATATAAGCTAATATTTTAAAACTACGTCCTAGACAAAGATTCTGTTTTTGGATCATCTTAGCACTCCAGCAAGTAGGATTTAAAGCTGTAGGAATGGAAAGGCTGACATTTTACGCCATGAATATACATTGCTATACATAACAAAATCTCCTTGAATGTATCCATGTAATTTAATAATACAAAACGTAAGCAGGAAGTTAAGAAAATGAATGTTGGAAAGAACAGAATCAGGAGTATTTGGTTTAGGTTTGGCAATATTTTACCAAATATTTAACCATTTGTGCGTGTATTTTCAATTTTTCATATTCACCACTGTGTGGTATTTTATTTTATTCAGAATTTAATGTTTGAAGAATAATCAGTATAAGCAGCTAATTAGCAGACTAGTTAAAATTCCGGTACTTTATTTTGTACCAACTAGGATACAAATTATTAAAACTTATAATACAATTTTTAAAATGCATATGAAAACGTACAAGTAAACGAGGAAACAATGGTGTAATTGGATTTTGCATAGGTCTCTTAGTTTCCTTACAGGCCTTCAAACTCAGGTGCACATAATTTCTGCACCGACAATATACAATGCACATGTACAATGTATACACATTTAAAAATTGTTATATTATAGAAACTAATATATGTCACTCTACAAAGTGAATTATTATTTAAAGGTACTACTCAAGTTTAAGGTAAATTTTTTTGACAAGAGAGCACCCTTGTTCTCGTAAATTATATTAAATCTATAACTTAAATTCATATTATGTTTTTTATATATTTTCCTTCGTAATCATTGTATAATATTGTAACTATACAATAGACTATACATGTATAATTTCATCCTTACTGACAAAAGTATTAACCTAAGGCCGGACGCACACTGATCCAGCAAAACGGTGGAAGCAAAACGTTGTGCATCATTTTGTCGGAAGCATTTTGACGCTGTGTTGAGTCAGTGTGCGGTGGCTTCCGTCATGGCGCATTTTGACGTAGTTGGCGGCAGCTTGGACCCATGACAAAATTATAGTTTAGTTCGTCAGTGGACCTGCTTCAGTATGGAGGAAGTTAACGTGGCAATTTGTTTGTGGGAGTTCGTGAAATTGTTGGACTTAGTTCCGGAACGAAAACATTGGGTCCACCCTATCAACACAAAGAGAGATGTGTGCTCGTTCATTTTGGAACTGAAAAGTGATCCTAAGAAATTTTATAATTATTGTCGAATGAGCGTTAAAAGTTTTGAAGTTTTGTTAGGTCTTGTGAGCGGGAGGATTACTAAGAAAGATACCAACTGTAGAAATAGCATATCTGCAGAGGAAAGGCTTTTTATTACTCTAAGGTAAGACAGATGTAAAAATATATACATATGCAGGGTGGTTTAAGTTTCCTTTTTTACTTGAATGAAGAAAGGATAATCTCCTTATTTTCTAATATAATAATTTGACTACGAAATTTCTCATAACAATTTAAAAATAAACTTTGACATTGCTAAAGTGTTTGTGTTATGACAATTATTTAACGAAACTGTCTTGACAGCTATATAGTCCAGTCAATAAAGGGTTTTTGTCGCAACAAATTAGGGGAAAGCTGGATTTTTTATATGTGATAGAACCTTATAAGGGGTGTATTTCCCCAAAAGTCCCCGATTCTCCCCCTTGAGCTTTCCCCCCTACCCCCCTTTAAAGGTGGAAATTGCAGTGGTTCATTAAATTGGCTATAACTCAAATACCACTTGGATTATTGAGATATTTTTTCCGTCAAATTGATTAAAATTAAATTATCTACAACTTTTATTTCAACTTTATTATTCCAAAACCATATGTCCTTCATTGACTGGACTAATAGTAAAAATTGGAATGTCCTAAATTTCCCTGCATATGAATAACAGTTATTAAATTTTGCACAATATTTTATTTAGAAAATAAGCAAAGACAAAAAAGATAGAAAGTAGATTAATGGTAATTGTATGAGTTGCTTTCAATGTCAAGAACTGTTTGAACTTGTTGAAGAGCTATTGGTGATTGAATGGAGCTGCTGGTTGATGGCGGTCGTGAGTTGTACAAAGATTGAGTGTTGGATATGGAGCTGCTGGTTGATGGCGGTCGTGAGTTGTATATTGAAGATGTGTCGTCTCTTGCATTTTGTTGTCCGTGTAGACAAAAATCTGTTTGGCCTATTGAGTGACTGGCTGTAACGCTGTTGTTTTGTGGTGGTCCAAAATAGTTATAGAGATGTGTTTCGCCTCTTTCTTCCAAATCAGTATAGTAATTTACCATATTAACAATATCACTTTTTAATTTCCTTTGTGAGGCCTGCGATAGTTTTTCAACATCAGGCATCAGACCTTTAAAAACCAGCAACACTGGGTGATCCTCGGTTTGTTTCTTATTTGTAATTGATTTGAAGTAGGCTGCCATAGGTTCAGCTACTACTTCTGCTGCTGTCTTAGCTTTCTTCTTCTTCGGATTGATCTCTTCAATGTCCCCTACAGAATTGGTAGCTAAAGAAGTTATCCCAAGGTCAACAACAATGCCATCGCCTTCGTCAACAACTGAAGCCTTCGTCAGCTTCAGGTGTTATGTTTTCGTTATCTGCTGCATTAATGACAATTTCGTCTTCATCCTTTTCTTTAGGCTTTTCTGTAGACTTTAGCTTCATATTACTGCTAGTTTTATTTTGTGGACCCATGTACGGAAGTAGAAAATTCATAGCGTCCGCCAAATACCATTTATTTTTTTTCGCTGCAGACCCACTTGGCATTTTTTTTAATTCACGTAAATATCTTCCATAGGAAGACCTTAAAGTATGCCATTTGCTTTTGCACACTGAACCTGAAAAAAAAAAACTATAGTGAACCAATAGTATTAAATTTAAATGAACATTTGCTAATAGAATAATTACCAATTAACACTATTAGCATAGATTTTTCTTTACGCTTTTCATCATAGCGTATATGCTGTGAACTCAATTGTATTTACTGTATTTTACTGTAATAACATTAAAGAAATACTTATTTCCAGGTTTCTCGCAACTGGGGACAGATTCCAATATTTGCACTATAATTTCCGTATTGGTGCAACTACGGCCGGTAAAATAGAAGCAGAGACATGTGCAGCTATTTGGGAAGAAGTTTCGCCATTATATATGATGGGTGAACCTACCCCTGAAAAATGGATAGCTGTAGCAGACCGCTTCGAGGAATTGTGGAACTACCCCAACTGTTGTGGGTCTATTGATGGGAAACATGTGCGTATAGAAGGACCTTGGAACTGTGGTTCAACGTATTACAACTACATAAGAACTTCCATTCTATTGTGTTGCAAGCAGTAGCCGATGCTGAAGGCAACTTTTTGATTGTTGATGTTGGAGCACCAGGGAGGAATAATGATGCAGGGGTGTTTATGGCCTCAAGTTTTGGTCGCAGATTCATTGATAAAGACTTAAACCTTCCTAAGCCTCGCAGGCTTTATCCAAACAAAACTGATTTGTTTCCGTACGTATTTGTCGCTGATGACGCCTATGCCTTGGCTATTAACATGATGAAACCGTTTACGAGATCTGGATTACTTACAAATGAACGAAAGATTTACAACTACAGGCACTCAAGAGCTCGCAGGATAGTCGAATGTGCGTTTGGTATGATGACAAAAAAATTTAGGGTATTTGAGCAAGTAATGCTTGTACATCCAGAGGTCACAAAAAAATTGTCCTGGCTTGTTGTGTATTGCACAATTTTGTTAGAAAGAGAGAAGGAAAATTGTCAGATGTATATGAGGAACTGTTACATTTAGAATCCGATGAAGAACCACAACTTACTCAAAGAAGAGCCTCAAAAGCAGCTTTGAAAGTAAGAGACAGATTTGTAGAGTTTTTTAACCACCCTGTAGGAGCAGTCTCTTGGCAAGAGAAAATAGCGTTTTGTAATTGAAGTATTGTACTCTTGTTAGAAACAGTGATTCTCAGGTAGTCCACAATAACACTATTTTCGTATCATGTCTGTACGTCATTAATGATATGCAGTAATTTTATTCCTGATTATAGCAAATAAAAAACGTAATTGTAACTAGTGTACAGTACTTCAAATTTTAAGGATTCAACATTGTAACATATTTTCAATTTGTTCCCTACATATTTTCAAATAAATAGTCAACTCATGCGTTCGTTCATCTATCCATTACCGGTACATAAACAATCCCATATAGAAAGATTTTCTGGCCCAGTACTGGAATATTACTGGGCCAGTACCTGGCAGCACTGGGTCAGTACCGGGCAGCACTGGGCCAGTACAGACCAGAAAAAGAAGCAAATATTTATCATTTTATAGTGTGTAGCCTACTCAAATATACTCACATAAAATATAATAATTAAAAATATTTATTTATAATCATAACAAAATAATTAAAAGTTTCCAAAATAATGTATGTAATAACGTAGAGTCTTATAGTTATTGTATATTTTGATCTCAATAAGTTACAGGATAATATTGTTGTGAAATATAATTGGCCCTTATATGTTTGTATAATAGATACATTATCTAAATATTTGGAATTGTGTTCAAAATATATTTCGATATGTATTCTATCTGCATTTAAAAACGTATTTTGAATACCATTATTCGACTATTTCAGATCCAAGGGCCAGTAGCAAGCCAGTACTGTGCTAGTATTAGGCCAGTACTAGGCCATTACTGGGCCAGTATTGGGAAATAGTTATAATTGGTGGTGGCCCATTTCATTTGTGGGTGAATCACCTTTTGTACTTACCAGCAATGTTCAATTCCTTTCCGATAGATTGCCAGCATTTAGCTATCACATCTTGATTGTGGTGATCTTTCCTCTTATAATCATACAGCTCCGGACACGCCTCCACTAACACTAACAATCTATCAATGTCTATTACTTCTGTCGCTTCAGTGGCGAGATCATCCCCATCGCCTTGACTGGCCATTGCACTAGCACAAGAACACAACCACAACTACACAGGTTGTGACAGTCACTGGTTTGATGACAGTCGCAGAACACGAATATGCGCATGCGCGGACCTGTTTGCTTCCAGCAATTTGACGCACAACGAAACACAGAGGGTAGGGAGGGATCCGACACTGCTCCCTTGCCGCGCGGCGTTGCGAGGCGCGTATACGCACGCGCTCGGTCAGTGTACGGCGGGGCATTTAAATACAAGCACGACGCGGTGTCCGACAAAATGCGTGGAGCAAAACTGACGCGCAACACTTGCTTCCACCGTTTTGCTCGATCAGTGTGCGGCCAGCCTAAGGGGATGCACATATGAGCATGCTTGATACTGACGTCCTACTTCCATATAGTACGACAAGGCATTGTTCTATGTGAATACCCACATAAATATAAGGTAAAGCATGATTTATGAATGTAACACGACTGAGTTTACGCAAGTAGATTGTCGGGAAGGTACAGGGGAGAGTCGGACATCTGTGACTGGGTGGTCTGCTGCTCGCAGCGGTGATGAGGTAAACACTGTGACAGATAACATTGTTTGGTCCTCAGTGTTTATAAAACATGACAACATACTATCTAAATTACGATGTGTTACAGTTACAGAAGCTCTTCTGGCTATCTAACAATCCGTACACATAGACCTAATTTAAATTTGTAGATAATTCCAGACAAACAAATGCATGGTTAAACTACAATCAATATTAAGTACTAAAGCGTTGTTTACCTATATCACACGATTAATTTGCCGTCGGTCAAACTTATTATTTCATTGATTTTTTTTAACTTTTATGAATCAATCTTTTACTGGATCTTCATTAAAAAAATAAGAATAATTCATTTTTATTTTGGTTCATTTATTCCCTAAGCAGGAAAAATTACGTTCTGGTCTTATAAATTTCCTACTGAACTGGAACCATTTTATTGTGATAGCTATATATATTTTTCATCTTAACTTTCTTTCAAAGTTATACAGGTTGTCCTCTAAGTAGGCAGCCAAACTTCAGGAGGTTATTCAAAAAGTCAAAAGAAACATAAAATGGCATGTGAACACTCCAGGTGTCTTGCTCTATTTTCTGTCTACCTGTATGTAATTTTACAAAAAGCTTATTATCTCAGAAGTTACTTATCGAGATATCAAAATTGTTACTGTATCTAATAAAAAAATTTCCTGGTAAAAGAATTATGTTATTATAATTTAATGTTATAGAATGTAACAAACACTCCAGTAAATAAATTTGTTATTTTTGTAAGGCCTTTCGGTAACAAAGTTACCATCTTCAGACAGCCAAATTATAAACAAAATTTGGTTATAATTTGGTTGTCTGAAGATGGTAACTTTGTTACCGAAAGGCCTTACATAAATAAAAATTTATTTACTGGAGTGTTTGTTACATTCTATAACATTAAATTATATATCCATCCAGTAAGAAACGAGCTTGAAAAATGACAATTCTGTTATTATTAGACAACAATTTCAATTTCACTGCTAATAAATGTTCGATCTTAAACATATTTATATATATATATATATATATATATATATATATATAAATATATATATATATATATATATATATATATATATATAAATATATATATATATATATATATATATATATATATATATATATATGTGTGTGTGTGTGTGTGTGTGTGTGTGTGTGTGTGTGTGTGTGTGTGTGTGTGTGTGTGTGTGTGTGTATGAAAAAAATTTTAAATATTTTTATAATTTATAGGTTTTTTTAAAGTATTTACACTTATATAATTACCACCATTAAAAAATGATTGTTGTACGGAAATTAAAATTGTTTTGAATATCTAAACTATTAAGATCTAGATTTGTACTAAGTATCATAATTTTATCTTAAGTAACTTTTGAGATATTAAGTTTTTTTGTAAAAATTACATACAGACAGTTAAACAGAATATGAAGCAGGATAGTTCACATGAAATTTTATATTTGTTTTGACCTTTGGAATAACCTGACTAGTTCCTGAAGTTTGGCTGCCTTATTACGGGACACCCTGTATTGTAGGTGGTTTTTTTGTTACCAATTTTATATATATTTTTTGCATGTGATTATTTTATGTTTTGATTTAATGCAATAGCATATAAATAATGAACTGCTTCACTACATTATTTCTTGGAATATCTAGTTTATTGGTATAGTGTTGTTATTTATTTCTTACAGATGTTCAATTTTAATAAATGTGCTGATTTAATTTCAACTTTAAATCATATATTTACATGGAATGCTGTAACTTATAAGTATACGAAATAGTGTAACACTTCATGGTGGAATGATTTTTTTCATCTTATCTTCAATCATTGCAAGTTTGCCATTACGACATTATGGCCCGTATTAGACTTGGTCACTTGGCGACGTCACCGGTGACATAACCGGTGACTGTACGGGCCAGGAGCCGCGACACCAGGAGAGTCACCAGTAGTGAGGCCAAGTCCACTCATTCAGCGTTGTCATCTCATGCGGGTAGGACATGCACTGTTTTGTTATCTGAGTAAAATGTCTAGCCAACAAGTGAAATGTAAAACGAGTAAAATGTCTAGTGGTGAAAAAGATAAGAAAGGGAAAAAAGAAGATGATTGTGTTGAGTCCCAGTCTAGTGCGATGGTTGTCGGAGACAAAAGTTGTGGAAGTGGTATTACAGAGAAAGGAAACAAACAAGCTGATAATGCGAAAGAATGCCAGTTGCTATTAGAAAAAAAAGTGAACACGGAAGATTTTATTACTGCTGTTGAAGGCCATCCCTCAATTTGGGATGTAAGTTGCGATGATTATAGCAATAAACATGTCAAGTTGAATGCATGGAACGAGATCATTACTTCTTTCATCGAGGATTTTGATGAACGACCTTTGGCCGAAAAGAACACTCTAAGTAAGTAACTCGATTTAAGTTTTTAATTTAATTAATTTAATTTTTTAGACCTATTGCCCCCTATCGAGACGCTCTAGAATAGCGAGTCTTTGTTACAGTGTAACGAGTGCAACCGACCTAGTATAAAATCGCCTGGCAACTAAACAGACTTATCGTTTGTTTGTTTACGTCTACGGCCGGATACTAAACATTCACAAGTTGAATCCTGCCGCAGGTCATTAGCCCGCGGCGGATGTGACTCATCCTTATCTTTACCAACTGTAGAATAAGTTTGTAATGTTTTACTACAAGAGAAATGTTACTAGAGTGTTACAGAATACAGTGGCGTAAGAATCCACCGGGGCCACCGGGGCAGTGCCCCGGGGCCCCCCGAGGTAAGGGCCCCCGCGAGACTCCTGGGAAAAAAGGAGGGAATTTTAATTTGTGGCGAGTCGCGAGTGGCTGCCTGGCAGGTAGTGGGTGGGGAGGGGATCGCAGCCCTACTCAGCTGCGAAGGGCGAATGACCTTGTGTCTATTGTTCTCAGCACGTAAGTCAGTAATCACTTTGTCAACACTCCTGTCTCTGCTGTAGTCTGTGTGTGCGTGTTTTAGCGTTTATTTGGTTACAAAAGTATGGTGCGTGTACGTGCGGCCTATTTAATCTGATCTGTGTATAGTTTGTAAATAGTTTTAATAAATTGAGTATGAACTATGAAGAGAACTTATGAAAGTGGGTCTCAGAAACGCAAAGAGAAAAAACGAAAAGACGATGAAGCTGCACGAAGTTCCAAAAATTTAAACGCTTGGTTAACTGCTTCGACGACTCAAACCAAGGACCAAGATCTGTGTGAAAAACCTACTCAATCCGAATCAGGTAAGAATAGCAATGTATCCATTTTTTTAACGATTAGTTTATTTTCCAAACTATCACACTTTTCAAATTCGTAAACAAGATTTAATTACAACAATTAAATTTACTTTTATAACAACAAAACTAAATAAAAAGAAAAACTAAACATGGAGTAATAATTATGCTTAATAATTTGCCAGCTGTTGTCGGTTCACACAAAAATGATCACGGCGCAATTCGAAATGCAAGCGTTTATAAATATTAAGATATTTAAAAATTGACCTGGCCTAGATGTATATTTTATTGCACACATTTGTAGTTGATTATATTGGCTACACATTGGTACCAAGAAGTCCTAGAAAACATTCATTTTTAACAACTTTTTTCAAAGGACTAGAATGTAAACAAAGGTAAGTTTTGGCTCCTAGAACATTTCATCAAGTAATCGATACTGACAAATAATCGATAGCTATCATTTTATTACAACAGCTGATTGTCTAAATCAACGGAATAAAGTCGTTCGTCCAAAACTTAAGAGTTTAAACCAATATTTAAATTTGAATTAATTATAAAACGATATGGAATTTTAGCGCAATATAATTTACATCATGACAAAAAGTATCATTCATCACTCGCCCCAAAAGTGCCTTTTTGATACTCGCTCATTTAACGTCCTCGGCCTCCCCTCCGGAGGACGTTAAACTTGAGCTCGTATCAAAAAGTGTTACTTTTGGACCTAGTGATGAAATATACTATTATTTGAAACTACTCGAGGCTCGACTAATTACTTTTGCACGTCTTAGGTATTTTTATTTTCAAGAGGCATTTTATAAAATAATTTGCTATTGATTTATCTATCACACGATTTTTAATTTCAGAATTAAAAAAGCCATGTCAAGTTGAAGATGAAATTAAAATAACGGGTCGTGAGCTGGAAACCTGTCCTAACGAAAGTCATGAAGAACTTCACTCTACAGAAAATTCTACTAATAAACTCATAAATGAGCAAGGTCAAATTGAAGTACGTGTTACACACGAACTTGAAGATGCGCTTAATGTTAGTTTGTGTGATGTTTTCCCAAAAACTGTTAATGAAAGTGAGCTTAAACGTAAACTGGTCGGGGATGGTCCTTATCAACCTGAAGGACCTTTTCCAAGAGATAGGCAAGGGCGATGTTTTTCGAGTCATTATTATTCATTTACAACCAAAGCTGGTATAAAACTCAAGAGAAATTGGCTGTGCTATTCAAAAAATAACGATTGTGTCTATTGCCTTCCATGTTGGTTGTTTCCTCAGGACGTCCTTGTAACTGGAATAAATTTGAGTAACCTGTTTTCAAAAAAGGGCGTGAGAGACTGGAAACACATTTCGGAACGCATAGCTAGTCATGAAGGGTCAAAAGTGCATTCTCAAGCCTGCATGGTGTATGAACAGTGGTCAAGAAATAGAACTGTTGTAGATACTATTAACAAACAAAGTGAAGATGAAAGAAGATTTTGGCGTAAGGTGATTGAAAGAATCTTGAATGTAACTCTGACTCTAGCAACATGTAATGTAGCATTTCGAGGGCACAGAGAAAACTTGGAAAGCAGCAACAAGGGGAATTTCCTCTCCATTATAGAATTGCTTTCAAAGTATGACCCGATTTTAGAAAAGCTTTTAATGCGGCCTCAAGGGAAAACTAATTATTTAAGTCCCACTATTCAAAATGAACTTATAGAGCTTTTGGCCTCCCATCTCAGGAAAACCATTTTGAACGAGATACACAATGCTTCGTTTTTTTCTGTTATTTTTGATACTACCCAAGATATAGCTAAAGTGGACCAGTTGAGTGAAGTTTACAGATACGTAAAAATTGAAAAAAGTGAATCGGGGAAACCTACAAAGCTGGAGATATGTGAAGTTTTCTTTTCTTTTATAGAAGTTAAAGACCAAACAGCGGAAGGGTTAGCAGATGAAATACTTAAGACAATAAACTCAAAGGGCTTGGATCTAAGCAAATGTCGAGGTCAAGGATATGACGGAGCTGCCGTTATGAGTGGAGTGTACAATGGTGTGCAACGTCGAATAAAAGACAAGGCTCCAAATGCGTACTTTGTACATTGTGCAGCACATAACCTGAATTTAGTTGTAAAAGACGCCGTCGAAGACAACAGAGAAATTTGTAATTTTTTTGACACAATACAAAGTGTCTATTGCTTTTTTGGTCACAGTATTGTTCGATGGGAAGAGTTACAGTCAACACAACAAAATGAAAGTAACAAAAAAGAGACGTTAAAATCCTTAAATCCTACTCGCTGGGCTGGGAGGTTAGATGCAGTCAGTGCTTTAAAACATAGGTTTTGTGACGTATTAAAATGCCTAACCAAGCTAAATTTGACAAGTCAAAAGAAAAAGGAAAAGGATGAATCAATTCAGCTGAAAAAGAAGCTCGAATCTTTCAAATTTGTTTTGCTGCTGGTTATTCAATGTAAAGTTCTGGAATGTATTAATATAGTGTCTAAAACTTTGCAGTCGGAGACAGTAGACCTACTTTCAGCCTACAACTTACTCAATAACACTCTTCTAAAACTGAAAGAGATGAGAGAACAATTTGATGATTTCGTATGTGAGGCGACAACAATTTGCAACCGTTGGGGTATTCAACCTGGGTTTTCTCAGAAAAGACAGATCAAGTCAAAAAAACATTTTGACGAACTGTGTGAGGACGAGAGGTTGCAGGAACCTAAATCAAGTTTTAAAATAACAGTGTTTCTCCCTATGATTGACATATTGTGCAGCCAAATACAAGCACGTTTTCTAGGAATGAAATCTGTTTTGGATACTTATAAAGTAACTTTTCCTGAATTCCTGTCAAAAGCAAGTGAAAGTGAAATTCATAACTGTGCTGTTGAATTTGTGAAAAGGTTTCCTAATGACATCTCTCCTTCATTCCCATCACAAATTTGCTCCGTAAAAGAAACTTTCAAAACAGAGCTTAAAACCATGTCCACTGTCAAAGAGCTTGCAGATTTATTGCTCATTGACCATAGCTCTTTGTCTTCAACTTATCCTGATGTGTGTACAGCGTGTGTTATGTACTTGACAGTCCCGGTCACCGTCGCTAAAGCGGAGCGCTCATTCTCAAAGTTGAAAATAATCAAGAACTATTTAAGAAGTACTATGGGCCAGGAAAGACTCGCCAATCTGGCAATACTTTCAATTGAGAATGAGCGTGCCAAACAAATTAACATTGATAGTGTTACTGATGATTTTGCTTCAGCAAAAGTAAGAAAGAAAGACTTTTTTAAATAAATACAACCTGACACGCATTGTACATATTCATCAAATTATTAAATGATATGATATTTTAAACTGGTGTTTTATTTTTATTCAATATTTCCTAAAGATTTAATAAAAAATATAAAAATAATAATTTCAGTAGGCTTAATACTAAGATAATACAAATACAGTTACATGAAATTCATGTTACAGTACATGTTAAATTCATGTTATATTTACACCTAAAAAAATATATTTAACTGAATATGCAGAGTTCAAGTTAAGTTTATATAAAAAAATCATTTTGAGGCTAAGCATGATTAGCTTATTTAAAAGTAGATTAAAGAGCTAGAACTGCGAAATAGTTAGATGTAAAAAAAAATTTAAAAATGTGTATTCACCCAAAAGCAAGCTGAAATAATTTTTGTAATAGGGGCCCCGTGAGTGGACTTGCCCCAGGGCCCCCGGATTTATCGCTACGCCACTGACAGAATATTTGGAGGGCACTTTATAAAATTCTTTTAATATTTTTTATCAAAAAGTATTATTATATTTTATACTTCAAATCTATGTAAGTTACCAGGTGGCATGGAAGCTAAAGTAATACATTATTGATGTAAAATACAGGTCTTTATTTCCAAAATAAATAAATATTCATAACACTCTTGGAATTCTGAAAATGTCTCGACTTATTCCAATTACAATCAGGACGTATGTAATTATATTATTCATAAACATTTTATGCTGCAAATATAAAATATTACTTTTTGGGATTCCTAATAACCTATAAATTGGTAATCTTGAACTACTTTCATTATAGTTATTTCAAATTTGATCAAGTAAAAAAAGAAAAAACTAAGGAATCCAGGGCCTATATACAAAGTTTCATTTAAAAAATATATTAACTGTGCAAATCTCACTTAAAGTTCTTGTCACTCTGGAGGTTTTGATATAAATGGTTAATGCGATGTTATATCCTCCAGTATCTGCCTCAACACGCCTTGTTTTCAGATTGCACATTAAATTCTTTCCATTTGCCAAGGTACGGATCCTTCTTCACTGACAAAATAGTCACAGAACATGTCCCTGAGATTTGTTGCCTTTTTAGTTGGTGCTTGACAGTCGTCACTCCAATCATACAAACCATCGATTGTTAACATGTCCTCGATTTTGAATCCATCACGTTCTCTGACGAAGTTATGCAATAAGCAGCAGACTCTAATCATACTCTCACACAAAGGAAGGTGTACATCTAACGGGCAATGAAAAATTCTCCACTTGTTTGCCATTATTCCAAAGGCACACTCTATGTTCCTCCGGGCTCTGCTGAGTCGGTAGTTGAAGACACGTTTCTTGACACTCAAACATTTTCCTGAATAAGGTCTCAGTAATTTGGTCGTTAGCCCAAAACCTTCATCCCCAACAATCACAAAGGGCATTGGCTCATGGAAACCCTGAAAAGACGACTGAGCTTCAGGGATATTTAAGGAGCCATCATCGAGTTTCTTTTTGAATGTACTGTCCTTGAAAATTGTAGAATCAGATGACTTCCCATAAGCACCAACGTCCACAAAGATAAATTTATAATTAGCACCACACATAGCGAGTAGCAAAATTGAGAAAAAATGTTTATAATTATAGTACAATGATCCACTTCCAACCGGCCTGATTATTCTTACTTGCTTCCCATCAATCGCTCCTATACAATGCGGAAAGTTTGTTTTCTCGTAAAAATCAGCTGCAGTCTTCAGCCAAAACTCTTTAGTAAATTCTGGAAAGCAAATTTCTCTGACTTTTTCCAGATAGCATCCAAAACTTGTCTCACAAACACTGAGATTGAGGGTTGGCTTATTCTAAATTGGTATTGTAGATCTTTCATTGAAGTTCCCGTTGCCAAATACCTAAAAAATTGATAAATAAATATTAATTTATAATAAATATTAATTTTATTGATTTTCTTCTAGATCTCTTACACTTGTCCGTGTTTTTGTTCCAGTAACACTCATCCAGAGAAAGTGGAAGTCAATCAGAGCATGCTACACAAGAGAACTTCTTCGTTTGAAAGGCATTAAAAGTGGATCGGCAGCAACCAGGAAAAAACAGTACATTTATTTTGAACTTCTCGGTTTTTTAGAAACTACAAGGAAACAAACTACTTCATCCCTAGACGAAGAAGCTGTAAATATAGACGAAAATGATTGTTCGATGACGGATGGTGGTGAACAAATAAAAAGTCAATTTAAAGAAAGATCAAGGAAACGACCTAACCCTGACCAAGAACTGATTAATGTCTTAAAGAAAAAGGTTTTATCTGCTGAAACACCCCAAACTTCTGTTGAAACAAATGAGGACCAATTGTTTCTTCTCTCCATGGTATCTGAAATGATGAAAGTACCTGTTGAAAGAAAATTGAAACTCCGAGGAGATATAATTTCCCTCGTCGCTGCTGCACAAGCCCCTTTGCAACAACGATGGATTCCAGAGAGTAATTCCTACAATAATGTTCCATGTAACAGGTCCACCAAATTGATAGGTAAATTAATTAAAATAAATAAATAATAAAATTATTGTATATAAGGAAAAGGATATATTTAATTTGAAGAAATAAGGAAGGTCAAAATTATGTTAGAGAATTGTCGTGAGAAAGACGCCAGTTGGGTAGACGTGGAGACAGAAATATGTCCCCTCAAACAAAACCCTTTGTTCGAAACAGGATGGGTGGGCTTGTTCCAAGAATTATCAAAACATATGGGAATATCTGACACATAACAGTCAACAAAGATAAAACGGAGTTGGCGTGAGACAGGACTCGACGGGTCGACTAGAATGTTCCATAGGCCACACCCCGGATCTGGCGCAGTAGAAAGACGCAAAAGTCAGTCCCCGAGAGGAACCAATGAGAACGGGGTAGACATTTCAAATATGCCCGTTGAGGGCAGCACAGGACAGGCAGTAATCAAATGATGCGGGCGGAAATAGTAAAAAGTCTCTAACTAAAACCACTGGTGATGCCGGAAGAAGAAGTAGGGGTAAAAATTGAGTCCCTTGATGGAGAGACGCCTCTCATCCCAGTCCATCTTAGATCAGAAGACCGTAAACATGTGTCGGTAGTTTCGACCTTTATAAACCGCGTGGGCAATTTAATTAATAAAGTCACATTTATCAACATGTTTAAATAATTTAAAACAAGTTTTAAATTAAAAGTCTTTAAATTGTGCGTTTTAATCAAGTAGTTCTTTAAATTAAATAAAAAATCGCGCTACAGCAAATAACTTGGACTCAGCTACAAATTTATACAGATAAGTTTAAGTTTACAGTTAACTTAAGAAAATCATGTTAATATAATTTCACTAAATGAAGTAGATTAGAATCTTTGAATTGCTATTGTCAGATTTTGAGTGAATTGAGTAAAGATTTTAAATTTTAATAATATGTAATAAAAAATCATTTTGTAAAAAAGCAATTATTTTGTTTCATTATACTATATCGTCTCACAGATTTACCACTTATCACGACCCTGAGAAAGAATTGAAAATCATGCTCTAAATCTAAATTAAATTAAATTAAAATAAATCAAAGTTTTGTCATTTTTATCTTTAAATAATAAAATAAAAATAAATCAATGTGATGCAATAACCTCATCAAGGTAGCACACTATAGATTTTTAATCAAATTAGTTGATCAATTGTTGAAAATTAATAATTCAACTTCAATTAATTTTACTGAATTAATTGAATATATTAAATAAAGGTAACCAAAAAGAGGAGCAAGGTTACAGAATGGCGCTGACAACGTGAGACGATGTAGTACAAGTATTAGATTTTAATCTATTCAAAAAATATTTAAAATAAAGAATCATAATAATTTGTCAACAATTAGTAAAGAATAATGAACTCAAATAATTTTCATTTAGTTTAATTGATTGATTGAATTAAGTAATTGAAAAGTGTTATAGGCTAGGCTATATGATACGAATAAGGAATTAAATACATTCTAATATATCTGATTTAAACTCAAAATTTAAAAGAAAGAATTATATAAAATAATATTTTGTACTTTATTAAACTTTGCAAAATAATCATGTCAAATATAGACATTGTGGAGGACACGCAGGTGGACTCCGATGACTCGGATACCTCTCTGAGTGTGAGACCCATCCCCCCACCAAAGCTGGAAAGCGTGCCAACCGGGGGATGGCTCAAAACAAGTCGAGCGATGGGATCACGGGTGGCAGTTGGAGGGTCAAAATAACACTCGGCAGCTGAGCAAAACTAATTTATTACAAGAAACATCATTTAATAAATCAAAACGGCAGAAGGCCACAATATAAAATAGGCAGAAGGCCACAATATAAAATTTGCACTTAAATAAATAACAAAACACACAAAAGCTACAAGAACAACAAACTCAACAAATACCAAAATTAACAAATTAACAACTATATGGCCTAAAAATGACAAACTGAACACTAGGCTATGGAAACATGAGCAATCTGTCATAACATGAAAATCAAACTAAAGATAGGCTAGGTTATTGTCCATGAACAAAAAGATGGTAAATCGGTAACTGCAACTTAAAAAGGCTCAACAAAACATTATACAGAACTACTATTAAATATGAAACCAGAGATAATAAAGCAATTAAAGTCAAAAAGGTAACAATGAGCACATGGCTCGAACCTAGGTTAAAACATCTAGACAAAGAATATAAATTTAACAAAACTCTGAAAACACAAGTAAGAACGATTAATATTATTTAAACAAAAGTATTTTCACCAAAAGGGTGATTATATATTAAAACTTACAAAATGAACACTTACGTTTTGGGCACCTTAGCCTAACATATTCTCGTGACGAACGGCTGCAGTGAACCAGTGAACAGCTCGAACAATCTAGAAGCCGGTCAACCGGACCGAAGCTGCTGGAACACGGAACGAAACGGAACTGGGCCAACGGCTACCAAGTACGCGAAACGCAGGGCAAAACGAATCTCAGGCAGCCTGGCAGACAATGACGAAAAAAAACGAAACTGTACCGGTCCAAGACCCGGTACAAGTGTCATTAGGGAGGTAAATCTGAACAAAAACAAAACTGATGAAGCTAGGCCAGAAATAGATAGGGAAAATACACTATCCAACATAATGGAGACATTAATAAAAATGAATAATAACGTAGAAAATCAACTTAAAGAAATAAAAGCTAACATGACTAAAATAAATGAAGAAAATAATAATAAGCACGACAACTTAGAAACTAAACTTAATGAAATAAACAATAAACAAGACAGATTTGAAATCAAGCTTGAGGAAAATAATAAGAAGTTAGATGCAACAGAAACTAAACTTAATCAAATTAATATTGATATGGTAGAGATGAATAGGGAAAATAATGTGAAACTAGATGAGCTTAGGAAAGATGTCAATGATAGGATAAATCAACTCGAAGATAAACTAGACAGACAGGTAGAACAAATAAAAATAGACTTTAATGAAGAAATTAAAGTAAAAGAAAGCAATATCAGGGAAGAAGTAAATAACAAAAATAAAGAACAGACCATAAAAATAAATGAAGTTGAAAATAAAATGAGTGAAATAAATAAAACGTTATTAGATAAATATATTGAGCTAAACGTCAAACTAACTAATGTGATTGTTGAAGTAGACAATCAAATAATCAAAGTAAATGACAAAATAGAAGAACAGATAGGTTATCTAAATACTATAATAGACAATAAAATAGAGAAAGCTATCACCCTAAATAACACTAATCTAGAGGGTAAAATAAATGAATTAAAAGATCATGTAGATAAAGAAATAAAAATGATTTGTGACCAGACTAAGAGAACTCAAATAAATAAAGACAGACCTGTTGTAAGGGACAGTAGTAAGAATACATACATAGATGATGTAGACATATCATTAAATAAAATCACTATTGATGATAATAAAAATAAGACTACACAAAACACTACAAATAATAAAACAATCTCTAGCACTAGTGCGGAATTGTATCTAGTAGATTTCTATCCAGACTCAAACAAATGTCACCCAATGACATTTATTAAATTTGCTAGAAAATTTGTAGATTTGTCAGAGGATCAATGGGATTGTCAAATTTTATTTCTAATGAAACACTTGAAAGGGGAGGCTAGTGTATGGATTAGGAATCGACTTGACAAGTGGAACAACTTTCTTGAATTCGAAAGCGAATTCAGAAATAAATATTGGGGCATTGATAAGCAGAAGGAATTTGAAAATAAATTAATGGGGGGTGGTACTTATGATGCTAACAGAGATGACATGGTAAATTATATTATGGAATATTACAACATATCATGTTTTCTAGACCACAAGCTGAACATGACCACTTTTCTTAGTTTCATATCACGACACCTTCCAATAGGGATTAGTGCATCAGTAGCGACAGCTAGTAACATACAAAACGGAGATGACCTAGAGACCTATTTGAAGCAACTAAACCATGTAGGAAAAAATCAGTTTGAATCCATTAATAGACTACCTAGGAGACCATATGAAAGTAATAACAAACAAGTAGCAGTCAATAATAACCATAGTGAAGTTAGAGAAAATAGAGAGGTTACGAGACATAGAGACAATAATAGTGACAGAAGAGGGGGTTACAGAGGTAATTTTAGAGGGAACTATAGAGGCTCAAATAGAGGACAAAGCAGTAATTATCATAGTAGCAGAGAAGATGTCAGAAATGAATGACAACTACAGCAAGGCACAAACACACGTAGACCCTAGGGAAAGTAAACAATACCAGTGTAACATAGAACAGGTAGTGGAGAAACCAATATATTTAAATTATGAGCTAGCAGGTGATAGTCAATTAAGTAGGTTCGCTCAAAACATATTAAATAAAACTCCAGTGTTTATAGCAAATAAAAGAAGAGTAGGACTGTGTGTAAGTGGCCAAAATATTCCTGAATTAAAAAATGAGTTTAATTTAAATAAGGATAACCTAAATGACAAACTTATCATTATGATAGGGACTAATGACTTCTTACAAGGAGTTCCAACTAAGTATATTATCAATGAATATAAAAGCATGATAGAAGAGTTAGTTAGTTGGAAAAAAGAATTAATTCTATTAACTTTGCCACCAATACCAATGCTTGCTAAAAGTGATGCCTTTCATTTTCATAAACTAAATGTGTTTAATGATTTTATAACCTCTTTGAATAATGATAAAAACATTAGGGTAGTAAACATATCTAATGCATTCATGGACAGAGAATTTAAAAATAGATGTAACATGGACTTATTTGAAAGGGAGATTTTCTCAAGGGGCCGTAAAAAACCTGACCTTGTTCATTTAAATAAAAAGGGATTTAATATTATTCAGAAAATAATAAATGACTTTGTGGAACAAATAAAATCAGATCAAGAAAATAAAATCAAAGTAAATACTAATGAAATATTTTTACATGAGGATCTAAACAATGAACTAACTAATGAAAATAATTTTCATGAAATGCCTATTAAAGGGTTAACTCATTTCCTCTCAGAGATAAATGTAAAAATAGGTCATAAAGAATACAGATGTATAGTAGACTCAGGATCAGAAGGTACAATTATTAGTCAGGACATTTATGAAGACATAAAAAACAATGTAGATTATCAAATACCTCAGCTACCAGTTAGCAATTTACAAATAATAGGAGTTACTGGAGTTAGGTCAAAGAAAATAAATTATCAGGTACAAATAGACTTTGAAATAAATAGTCAAATAGTTCCAATAACATGTCTGGTAGTGAAAGAGATTCAAGCAGGAATTATTTTAGGGTATGATTGTTTTATTGAAAAGTTAGCTAAAATAGATTTTGAAAGGAAGTGTTTAAAAATCACAATAGATGATAAAAAATTAATAATACCATTTGTCCCTAGAAACAAATTAAATATGGTAAATGGATTAAGAATAATACAAGTAGGACACATTACATATGATAAAGATGAACAAGAACTGAATAAAATAACTGATTATTTAATGAATAGGCTAGATGAAACAAATGTTAAGATAAAAGAAATGAATGTTAACATGATAAAGTTAAACAAAGAAGCTAATATGAGATTAAATTTGCTGTTGAATATGAATAACAACATTAATACTAAACTTGAGGAAATTAATGTTAGGTTAGACAGAACAAGTTTTGAGATGAAAGGAGTAAGTAATGATGTGATAAAGTTAAATAATGAAAATAATAAGAAAGCAAATAAACCCGTAAAAAATGTTAATGATAGGATGAGCCATATTAAAGACAATTTTGTCAATAAAACAAAAAGAATAAAAGTAGACTTTGATGTAGAAAGTGAATTGAAGAAAAATAGTAGGCCTAGAGTAAATAATCGAGTAAAAGGACGGGCAGAACATCTACACATTATGTTAGATAACAGAATAGAAAAAATAGGGAAAGCTTTGACAGTCTGTAACACTAAACTTGAAGATGAAATAAATGATTTTAAGAGTAAAGAAAGTGAAAAACTAAAAACAATCAGAAGTAGGCTAGAAGAACTGAATGACTTCTTTAAGTTTGAAATGGAAATTATAAGTAAATATTGGGGTCTAAACAAACAAAAGGAAGTTGAAAATAATATGATGGGGGGTGAAAACTTTGATGTGGACATGGAAGACTTTGTAAACTATGTGATGAGATACTATAATATCTCATGTTTCTCAAACTTTAAATATAAAAAGAAAAAAGTTAAACCAGTGTTCTCGGATAATCTCATAGACATAGAAAACTAAACTGCAAACTCAGCTGTTCACTAAAAAATATTTAGAAATAATAATAAATAAATAGTGATTGAAACAATATAACTTTAATGATAAGGGGGTTGTATAAAAATAAATAAAGAAAGTGTAAAGATGATATTTAAATAAAAGAATGTTTAAATAGGTCATTTAATAATAAACAAATAATAGGCCTAGTTGAAGAATTGTAATATTGACAGCAAGGTGAATTTGTAATTGAATAGGAGATTTAAATATAACATTGAAATAATATGACATTAATGTTAAACTAAGATGATAAATAAACATTGTTAATGTTTATTAAGAATGACTATTAACAGAAAAATACTTACAAATGTCATAATAGTAAATATATGGTAGGCCTAATTAAAAATTTGTGAAAAATAATAATAACCAGAAAGTTGTTAGTGAATACGAAAGATATTAAATGATTCAAATGAAACCTTGATAATAATATGTGTTAAATGAATATAACACTAATAATAAAATGATGTTTATGTGAGATTAAAATAATAAAAAAAAAATTCTTTACAATACTGTGTTATTGTAACTTGTTCAGGCTTACATTGAAATTACTAAATGAATGTATCACAAATGATGATAGGAGATTGATGTGAGACCAAGCTGATTTAGGGAGATTCTTTAAAATACCCTGTTAATATAACTGGCTTGCTTGTGGTTATATTGAAAATGATCAAATGAATGAAATTCTGATATTGAATGTAATGATTGATTTAAAATGAAATGATATAGAAGAGATTAATATGACACATGATTGTCATAAATTGTGTGTGATAATTCTGACTATGACTCAATAATATGTATTGTATGTACTTTGATAAACTTACATGACATGATTCAAAGATATGTTTGAATAGGATAGTGAAAGGAGATTCCTTGTAATGCTGTATTATTATAATTTGTATATGATGATGTTATTATGACTTAATGATGTACTTTGAATATACTACTATTTGTATTTTGATAAACTTAAATGATTTTCAATCATTTAAAGAATTTTATGAAGGGAGAATAGCCAGTGGTTAATAGTAGTACGATTCGACCATAATTACAACTAGTCACTTTCCAAATTCTAAATTCTTTAACGCCAAGTACTCTATTAATCACACAATGGCACAGTATATCAGTTTCAGGTGTTGGTTAACCTTGATAATAGCGTCTAAAAACTAGAAGCTTACAGTGATCTGTAGCATGGCAAGTCCCCATTTACCAAAGTCATGTTGCAGACACCAATAGATTAGTAATTTTAAAATATAACATAGTAAGGGTAGATTGAGACATTGTAGATGTGTCATTATAATTTTGTTAATAAACTGTTGTACTGATATTGGTGCAAACAATGAGTAATATAGATCACAGAGTAATGTGACTATAATGTAATGAAAATGTTTGATGATAATAATATTGCAAATAAAATTTCATTTGTCAATGATGCAAGAATAATAATAGAAATAATAACTTGATATGAATGAAAATAATAGTAAATATGATTCATTATTACAAAATCAATAATGAACAAACAGTAATAATTTATTGGAAACTTAATAAACATAATAATGACAACTAACTTCATTAATGTCAATTTGAAATATGTCAAAGCAACATTAGTACGTGTACAAATAAATTAAAACTCTGTGTATAAATAATGTGTGTAAAAAGATAAAAGATGATTAAATATGAGTTTGTTTAAATGTTTTGTAAACAAATTTTTACTTCAATTAATGACAGATGCAATTAAAAACAGGCTATTTCTATAATTAACAGTCTGTAATTGAATTAAGTTATAGGTATTATTTAATGGAAAAGGTAACCAAAGTAGTCATGTGAATGAAAAAACTTTGTACTGAAACAAACTTTCAGTGAAACTAGTTGAGACTGTTTTGGACATAAGAACATTGTGAAAAACAGACACGCATGGACATGTGAATGGTGAGGTGCCACAGACAGGTGGTCCGGACGCCGGCGCGCCTTGCAAACACATGATACGGTGGAGCTGTCAGCCCAGGAACGCACCAGGTGGTGGTGACTCATCCCAGTGACACGGCTCTACAGAACTCCCACACTCCAGGACAACAGCACATGTTCGAGTACAACAACTTGTGCACCAACCAGTTAGTGACATAAGACAATCTTTGTTTCGCTATTTATAGTCTCTCGAGACACATAGACTTGTGAATCAGATACTCACTGAACTTAATTGTAGTGTTCAAACATTTGAAACTTAAAATGAACATGAGTGCAAACCAGTGTAAAACTTTTCATGTGGACCATTTCCAGTTTTCAACCATTGAGTGACTTCTCATGATAAAGTGACTGTTTTATACACAACTAGTAATGGCTCAATGTGAAGCCAAAAGACAAGACAATCTATTTGAAAATATTAAATAATGTTTCAATTTCATGAAACTTTTTCAAAATAAATGATTAAAAAACATTTAAGCAAAATATCATGTTCATATATTTTAAAAAATAATTAGAAATAGCAAACTAATTGTAATTTATGAGTAATAAAATATAAATAGGACTAATGCAAATAATGAAATATTGATAATGAAAAAATAACAATAGTATTGATTGACAATTTTATTATATTCTTGAATAATATATAATATACAAATAATAATTGAAACTTTTTTTAAAATGATTGAAATATTTTTTTTTTATTAATTACAAAATGACTAATAACCAGAAAAACTTGCATCAATGACAGACTAATGTAATGTATATGTGGTTCATTAGTAAAGAATAATTCAAGTTATTTTTATATAAATGTAGGAGTTGATAACCTACTGATTGAAATTACTAATTATTATGTAAATAATTTGGTGATTAATAATGTGTAACTTTGAGAATTGACCATTTGTTTAATGATCAACAACATGTAAGATGTGTTGATGACCAATAAGTCTAAGAATTAATGAAATGTGTAATGATTGAGAATTCATTTAAAAATATAAAGATTTGTTTAAGATGTGATGATTTATTTGAGAATGTTAAAGATTATGTATTGATTTGAGAATGTATTTAATAATTTGATGACTTGTTTGATGACTGAGAATGTATTTAAAGAAGGATTAAAGGTTTGAATATGGATAATTGTACTTAAAGACGGATTAAGGATTGAAGTAGGGTATAGAAATTTAAAAATAGGTAATGGATTGATAATAGGTTACAGCATTAAAAGAAGGCTTAAAGGAATGAAACAGGTTACAGAATTTAAAAGAAGGTTTTAAGGGTTGAATACGGATAATGGTACTTAAAGAAGGATAAAGGGATGAAACAGGATTTTAGTATTTAAAGAAGGGTTAATGGATTGATAACAGGTTACGGAATTTAAAGATGGCTTAAAGGGATGAGGATTTATTTGAGGGATTTAGTAGGGTGTTGATAAAATAAATGATTGATGAATTGTTGAGTTAATGAATGATAATTCCTCTAAGAAGTGATGAATTATATGAGAAGCGTTTGTAATTAGTAGTCAGATGATTCTGATAATGATGTTGGAAAAATGATAATTGTAAACAAGTTAAGAATTAATCAATTTTTGAATAATGAATTAATGATTGTTGATTTGTATTTTATTGATATTGACACATAACCTATGTATTGTATTTGATAATGTCATGTTACAAATCATTGATGGTAATCGGAAACTTGTATAATTTTAAATGATGTATAATAGTTAATTGATGATATGGAATTTATGAAGTACTACTTTTGACTTGTGAATTTTGATTTGTAGATTATTGTTTTTGATTCATGAATACATGTAGATGAATGAATGTTTCATTGTTAATTTATAATTTTGAATCTTACTAACGATTTAAATAATTTGTTAATAAATACTAATCATTTAGTATTTAAAAGGAAATTATAATTTAGTGAGTTATTAATTTTAACAAATATTTGCATTTAATTTAAGGATGTATCGACATTTAAGGTATGAATTTCAAGGTGTAATGTATAGTTTTGTTTGGCAATTTTTAATTTATGATTGATGAAGTTTTTAAGTGACAACTTGTAATGATTAAAAATATTCTAAAATTTTTGTTAACAATTATATATGATGAAATACTGTTAAAATTTTAATTCATAAATTGTTGAATTGTTAATTAACAATTTTGATTTGTTGAATTGTTGTCGGATGACTGTAAATTTTAAATAATTGACTTTTGATTGATAACTTTGTAACTTGTTAAATGGTAATTCATTGATTTGCAATAGATAATGTAAATAATTTTGTTAAATAAGATTGTTCATTTTAGACTTATTTCTTACATGAAATTTAATATGTAACTAGATATTGAGTTGTATGTTAGTTGATAGATTTCATTTCATTCTAGATATAGTAAACAATGTTAAACTAAAACTTATCTGAGGAACAATCGACAATTTGGCGGAATCGTGTTTAAAAATCAAGATTTTTATGACTCGTGTTACTCACACATCGCAAAAAATCGGGGGGTACTATAACAGGTCCACCAAATTGATAGGTAAATTATTTAAAATAAATAAATAAAAAAATAATTGTATATAAGGAAAAAGGATATATTTAATTTGAAGTAAATAAGGAAGGTCAAAATTATGTTAGAAGAATTGGTCGTGAGAAAGACGCCAGGTTTGGGTAGACGTGGGAACAGAAATTATGTCCCCCTCAAACAAAACCTTTGTTCGAAACAGGATGGGTGGGCTTGTTCCAAGAATAATCAAAACATATGGGAATAACTGACACATAACAGTCAACAAAGATAAAACTGGAGTTGGCGTGAGACAGGACTCGACGGGTCGACTAGACATGGTACCATATGGCCATCACCCCGGATGCTGGCGCAGTAGAAAAGACCGCAAAAGTTCAGTCCCCGAGAGAACCAATTGAGAACGGTGTAGACAATTCAAATATGCCCGTTGAGGGCAGCACAGGAGCAGGCAGTACATCAAAATGATGCAGGGCGGAAATAGTAAAAAGTCCTCTAACTAAAACCGACTAGGTGATGCCGGAATAATGAAGAAGTATGGGGTAAAAATTGAGTCTCCTTGATGGAGAGACGCCATACTCAACCCCAGTCCATCTTAGATCAGAAGACCGTAAACATGTGTCAGGTAGTTCGACCTTTATAAACCGCGTGGGTCAATTTAATTAAATAAAGTCACTATTATTCAACGATGTTTAAATAATTTAAAACAAGTTATTAAATTAAAAGTTCTTTAAATTGTGCGTTTTAATCAAGTAGTACTATTAAAAATTTAAATAAAAAATCGCGCTACAGCAAATAACTTGGACTCAGCTACAAATTTAAAACAGATAAGTTTAAGTTTACAGTTAACTAAGAAAATCATGTTAATATAATTTCACTAAAAAGAAGTAGATTGAAATCTTTGAATTGCTATTGTCAGATTTTGAGTGAATTGAGTAAAGATTTAAATTTTAATAATATGTAATAAAAAATCATTTTGTAAAAAAGCAATTATTTTGTTTCATTATACTATATCGTCTCACCGATTTACCACTTATCACGACCCTGAGAAAGAATTGAAAATCATGCTCTAAATCTAAATTAAATTAAAATAAATCAAAGTTTTGTCATTTTTATCTTTAAATAATAAAAGAAAAATAAATCAATGTGATGCAATAACCTCATCAAGGTAGCACACTAATAGATTTTTAATCAAATTAGTTGATCAATTGTTGAAAATAATAATTCAACTTCAATTAATTTTACTGAATTAATTGAATATATTAAATAAAGGGTAACCAAAAAAGAGGAGTAAGGTTACATCCAGGACCATCGTGGGCAACAGTATTCAGCACCTCCTACTATGCATCAGCATTCCATCAACCAGTCTTCTATGCGATTATCGGCCTACTATGATCCGGCCTACCATGCATCAGCCCCCTACTTTTCATCAGACACCAATGAACCAGCCGACTTTTCTTCAGGCAACCTGTGAACCAACAAACAACAATTTCGAAGTTCCTGTAGAACGCCCAAACACTATTGACACCATACAGTCTCATCATCTGGGAAGAACATCAGTCCTTTCCAATGACGATTTCCAAAGTCAATTCCAAAGTGACAGTGAAAATTTTACTCTTTGACGGGTACCAACTGATGAATCAATCGTAATTGTAAGTTTGGTAAATGTTATTATTTACTTTTTTTGTAACCCTTGTAGTATATATTTTTTCCTATGTTATTTTTAATCTATCTCATTAATTAAATTTTAGTACAACACAAAGGCATTTTTTTTACCTTAGTTGTTACATGTTTCGATATAATTTGTAAGAATATTTTGTTTTAAATAAGTTTACTAGTACTGAAAATCATGTGTGACAGTAACACATTTTCACTATTGTTACAGTTAATGATTATTGAAATAGTCCTGGTAGTTAATTTATTAATTTACTTTAGTAAAAATAATCACATGTTAAAATAATCACATCACAAATGCTAAAAAGCTTCTAACGCAAATAATGTATAATATATCAAATTATTAACATGTAATGGAACTCAGGTAATATAGTGATACATTTTACTGTAATACAAAACCTGTGAGTTATCAAATCAGAATCATGTTCTGAATATACTAAAAATGAAGTAAAACACTTTTTACTTACCTTAAAGTAACTACAAGTTTTTTCTTCTGGCGAAACACATTTCCTCATTCTAGTATTTGTCCCGGTTATTTCTACCTTTATTAGTGAAAGCAGTTCAAAGAAAGAGGATTGTGACATTCTCAAGTAGTTGAAGAACTTGTTTTCGTCAGCTAAAAGTTGATCAAAAAGGGTATAAAATAATCCTTTTGATTCTCTTAAAGATAATATCGGATGCACGTGCATTCTCCTTGCCCGTCTCCTCCTTTTCCTTAACAAAAGAGCAAGAAGTAGCATTTCTTCATATTTTTCAGACATGACGTCCGCTCACTACACTGTCATCAAAACAACTGAACTGCAGAACAGGGCCCCCACATGGCCGGTGCTACCGTTGCTACGGCAACGGGGCCCGTGGGCCAAGGGGGCCCGTGGACCGATAAGAATGGGAGAAAAATTTTAAAATTAGGGGATTTTTAATAAGTCATAGAAAGAAAACAATAATTAAATCAATAGGACTACATTTATGTGTATCAATGTAATATTTTATCAGAGTAATACCTATAAACTGGTTAATTGGAATTGTATATGCAGTGCGTTGCGTACGAACTGTGTCTGAATCTACAACAACATGAGAAAGGCCCCAAAA